>CADEHL010001070.1:95598-173098 GCA_902827135.1 Harpagifer antarcticus
GAAATATAATAAGTTTCACATTTAGAGTCATCTACTCTCCTACTACACGCTGCTTTGTTACTTTCTTCTGCAAACTTCAACCCAATTAAAAAGCAGCTTTCCTCCTCCTTCCACTTTGCATAATTCATATCATCACGTAAACAGGAAGCTCACCTCTCGTGTGCTGCAGCATCCTCTGATCAGCACCGGTACTTTGTTATCCTCTGGGTCACCAGCAGGATGCATTCTGGGATACCAAGCCTCCGCACAATGCTGCTACTCATCTTTTTCTGTTCAAAACACAACAAGTGCTTTAGTGAGACATGCCCACTCACAGGCGGTTAACAATGAGAGCTCATCGAGTGTTTACTGGAAGGGGGTCTCGAGGGCAGGGCTGCTGTTCTACACGAGCACCGAGTGAAATGTGAAGAGAGACAAAGGGACGACAGGACACGGAGCTCCGTCAACAACACGTGTCGGAGAAAACACAACTTCAAAGGTCACCTAGTAAGCAACATCCACGTGTTCATGTCTCTTCTACATCAACATGTGTCCCTTCTTCTTCCTTCTCTTCTACATCAACATGTGTCCCCTCTTCTTCATGTCTCTTCTACATCACAGTGTCCCCTCTTCTTCATGTCTCTTCTAATCACATTGTCCCCTCTTCTTCATGTCTCTTCTACATCAACATGTGTCCCCTCTTCTTCATGTCTCTTCTACATCAACATGTGTCCCCCTCTTCTCATGTCTCTTCTACATCAACATGTGTCCCCCTCTTCTCTGTTCTCTACATCAACATGTGTCCCCTCTTCTTCATGTCTCTTCTACAATCAACATGGTCCCCTCTTCTTCATGTCTCTTCTACATCAACTGTTGTCCCCTCTCTTCATGTCTCTTCTACATCAACATGTGTCCCCTCTTCTTCTCCATGTCCTCTTCATTCTAACAATCAACATGTGTCCCCTCTTCTTCATGTCTCGTTCTACATCAACATGTGTCCCCTCTTCTTCATGTCTCTTCTCATCAACATGTGTCCCCTCTTTCTTCATGGTCTCTTCTACATCAACATGTGTCCCCTCTTCTTCATGTCTCTTCTACATCAACATGTTGTCCCCTCTGGTGGAAAGAGACTCTGAAAGTTTCAGGAACAAAGATTTTCTCTCTTTTTGATCCATTTCTATAAAAACCTGTCTGAAAATGAGCTGATCAGATTTTGGCCACTTTGTGATGTCATACCGATGGTGTTGGCTGAGTAACCATTAGCCAATCAGCAACCATGGTACCCCCCCCCCCCCCCTTATCACCTGAATCTCCTCCTAGAGCACCATTGAGTTCTTTGTAACCAAATGTCTCTCAGAGGGGCGTGGGGAGGGGCTCCTTATTTTCATCTAAAGTCACAGACAGAGAATCAGCACTTTGGAAACAGGGCTGAAACAGAGGGGATTATGGGTAATGCTGCAATGATCTGTTTGGTGTTTCAGCCAATCAGAGACAGGCTCTGTATATATCCGAGACCTGTGATATATTGATGAGAAACAGTATAATAGGGGACCTTTAAGTTCAGAAAACACCACAGATCGAGGAAGGGTCTCACTTTGATGCAGGCTTTGAAGCGTTTGTCTTTGGTCAGCAGTTCTTTGTAAAGGTTCACAGCCTCGTTGTGGCGGCTGCAGAATCGTCCGTAAACCCTCTTCATGCTCTCCCCGTTGCTTCCTGAGAACTAGAGCAGAATATCACAGGCATGAAAACACTAACCAACACGGTGAGAGAGGGGCAACGAAACATTACAGGAACAGAAGCTTGTCTTCGAATGTGAACTGAATGCGCTGGGAGACATGTGAGGGGTAGTGGGTCGTGTTGGGAACCATCATATCAAATAAAGGTAACCTCACATTAGAGGCGTAATATATTATAGAATTATTATTCTTTGCGACTGGTGGTGCTGTGATTAAACGCTCATAATGACATGTTCAGCAGCTGTAACCATCAATAATCATCACAATAATAATTGAACAAAATAATACAAAATGTAAAGTTTAAAACTCAAAAATCTTAAGATAAAGAATTTGAAATTGAAAAATGTAAAAAAATAAACAAAATCTAAAAAATGGTAGTTAACTACTTACTTACATTGTACTCCAATCTGTAAAATCTTTCAGTTATTTGAGGGTTTTTATGTGAATATTTAATGTATTTAAGTCTAAATAAAAGATATTAGGTTCAGCTTAAAGGTGGGGTAGGTAAGAATGGAGAAAGCAGCTCGAGTCGCTAGAATTTGAAAATAAACAACCGAAAAATCTGCCCCTTCCTCACAGAGCCCCCAACACACACACACGCGCACATGACCAATGAGGGCACGAGATCAGTGTGTGCCCAGATGGAAGGCTGACAGGCAGGTAGGCCATCCAGTTACTTTAGCCGGCTCAGATGATTGGTCGTGCTTTTTACAAGCGCCAACGGCTTCCACAGATGATGTTTCTTTATTGTATTGCATTGCTATCGGGACCGTTAAGAGCATGCCTTGGAATATAACAAAAAGTGTTTCTGAAGTGAATTACCTACCCCACCTTTAGAATGATTGCCTTCAACTAACCATAATACAAATATGACCATTTATTGACATAATTAATTTAATTAAAGTCAACATTTCAGTTGTTTCTGTTAAGGTGAGTGAAGCAAGCCGGACCCAAATGCAGATAACGATGACATCCTTTATTTCAAGGATAATATAGACCAAATCAGAACACTCCCCGGGGAACACATACACAGACAAACGACGAACCAACACTGAACACAGGAAGAGACTAAATCCAGGGAGGGGTAATCACGAGACAGAGAAACACAAGGGCAACAGGGGAACACAATCAGACCAACTAGACACACCAGGGAAACTAACGACAGGGGAAAAACACAGGGAGAAGAACCAGACAATAACCAGGAGGAAACATGACGGGGAGACAGCAAAACAAGACATACAAAACGTGACATAACACAATAATCGTAACAGTTTCCGTGGTTACGAACTCTCTTACTCTAGATGTGTGAATACTACTTTACTGTTCCCAGGTTTGTCCAACCTCCCATATCTCCATGTATCCTCTTTGATGACCTTCCTCCAAGTGGTTGAAATAGTTCAGTATGAATTAAAGTACTAACCCATCCTACTCACTTCATCACAAGGAATGTGTTTCTAATGCTAGTGTTTCGTTGTTATGTTCTTGTAATATAACATATGCACCATAACCACAGGTATAAATCTTTAAAACGGGTTCATCATGTGACGGTAAAGGAGCTTTAGCATGTTTCGGGACCATTTAGTATTCAGGGTTAGCTTATTAATGTTTCTGTATGAACTCTCGAATTCTAGACTTTTCTTGGGTTGTCCAATTTCCCATATCTCCATGTATCCTCTCTCAGGCCCCTCCCCCCCCTCACCTGTCCCAGCAGGAGGTCTCCTATCCGGTGGATGGCTCTCCCCCCCCCGTGGCCCCCCGCCTGCAGCTGGCTCTCCCTCTTCCTCTCCAGGAGGCGCAGGAGGTGCTGCGTGTGGAGCTCCAGCAGCTCGTCCAGCACGGGGAACAGCCTCTCCACCGTCTGCAGCTCCAGCGTCAGCTCCTTCTGCAGCCCGTGTCTGTACACCTCCGACAGGATGCGCAGCGTGCGGATGTGATGCAGCTCCGTCTGCATCAGCTCTGAGAGAGAAGGGAAACTCAGTTACATACGAAGGGTTATCAAACACTGATCAGAGAACAGCCTATTTAGCAGGTCTGAACAGCGTCATTAACACGAGACGATAACACTTTGATGGTCGGATCAAGTCTGAAATGGAACTTGCTCCATGTGTAACATCAATAATAATACAGCTGCTTTTGAAAGGCATCATAACAAACCCCATATATTCATTACACATTAAAACAGGTGGTGTGAAGTAACTAAGTACATCTACTCAGTACTGTACCTTTTTGAGATACTTGCACTTTACTTGAGTCTGCATCAGCGTGAAACTCAGTCAGAGTTACATTTATACTTTACTGCTTTAAAACATGAAATCCTTTTGTCCTCAATTATTAAAACTGTATAATAATGTTTTCTATTGTACATAAAACAGTTTGAAGGATGGTACCAGTGTGAGAAGGTCAATGAAAGGCCTACATGTCACCAGTAAAGACTACTTGTATAGACAGAATAATAACTAGTGATATTACTGAGCGAGGAAGTGAAACTCAGTCATGAAGAGTTATTAAAAACACTGATCTGAGAACAGCCTATTTCAACAAGAGCTTCATTATTATATTACAGCAGCTTTTGAAAGGCGCTCGGAGACGTGTGCAAGTTTAGATACATCATATATTCGTGACACATTCAAAGCAGTTCAAGGGCAAGTTTGGAGTTTATTTATTAACCTGTCAATTAAATATCTTTCATATCGTCTGTTGGAGAATCCAGTTTGTATTTATGAATCCTAAAATGCTGTGTTTGACATTTCTACACGTTGATTTGCATTTTTACAGTTTTAAGACAACATTTCTGCAAATCCGAATAGAAATCTATACATGCTCTAAGCTGCAGTATACTCGACATGGAAACACGAGAGAAAATCAACGGGTTGATTTCCAAATGGTGCTTTTGGGGTGTTCAGGGTTCATACACTTCGTCACCAATGATTTTCAATGACTTCTCCATGACCTTTACCTCATTTTCAATGACTTCTCCATGACCTTTACCTCATTTTAAATGACTTCTCCATGACCTTTACCTCATTTCCATGACTTCTCCATGACCTTTACCTAAGTTTTCCATGACTTCTCCATGACCTTTACCTCACTTTCCATGACCTTTACCTAATTTTCCATGACTTCTCCATGACCTTTACCTAACTTTCCATGACTTCTCCATGACCTTTACCTCATTTTCCATGACTTCTCCATGACCTTTATCTCATTTCCATGACCTTTACCTAATTTTCCATGACTTCTCCATGACCTTACCTAATTTTCCAAGACTTCTCCATGACCTTTACCTCATTTTCCATGACTTCTTCTCCATGACCTTTACCTAACTTCCATGACCTTTATCTCATGTCCCATGACCTTTACCTAATTTTCCATGACTTCTCCATGACCTTTACCTAATTTTCCATGACTTCTCCATGACTTTTACCTCATTTTCCATGACTTCTCCATGACCTTTGCCTAACTTTCCATGACCTTTATCTCATGTCCATGACCTTTACCTAATTTTCCATGACTTCTCCATGACCTTTACCTAATTTTCCATGACCTTTACCTAATTTTCCATGACTTCTCCATGACCTTTACCTCATTTTCAATGACTTCTCCATGACCTTTATCTATTTTCCATGACTTCTCCATGACCTTTACCTAAGTTTTCCATGAGTTCTCCATGACCTTTACCTAATTTTCCATGACTTCTCCATGACCTTTACCTAATTTTCCATGACTTCTCCATGACCTTTACCTCACTTTCCATGACCTTTACCTAATTTTCCATGACCTTTACCTAATTTTCCATGACTTCTCTATGACCTTTACCTAATTTTCCATGACTTCTCCATGACCTTTACCTAACTTTCCATGACTTCTCCATGACCTTTACCTCATTTTCCATGACTTCTCCATGACCTTTACCTAACTTTCCAAGACTTCTCCATGACCTTTATCTCATTTCCATGACCTTTACCTAATTTTCCATGACTTCTCCATGACCTTTACCTAATTTTCCAAGAATTCTCCATGACCTTTATCTCATTTTCCATGACCTTTACCTAATTTTCCATGACTTCTCCATGACCTTTACCTAATTTTCCAAGACTTCTCCATGACCTTTACCTCATTTTCCAAGACTTCTCCATGACCTTTACCTCATTTTCCATGACTTCTCCATGACCTTTACCTAACTCTCCATGACCTTTACCTCATTTTCCATGACTTTCTCCATGACCTTACCTAATTTTCCATGACTTCTCCATGACCTTTACCTAATTTTTCCATGACCTTACCTCATTTTCCATACTTCTCCATGACCTTTACCTAATTCTCCATGACTTCTCCATGACCTTTACCTAATTCTCCATGACCTCTACCTAATTCTCCATGACCTTTACCTAATTCTCCATGACCTTTACCTAATTCTCCATGACCTCTACCTAATTCTCCATGACCTTTACCTAATTCTCCATGACCTTTACCTAATTTTCCATGACTTCTCCATGACCTTTACCTAATTTACCATGACCTTTACCTAATTTTCCATGACTTCTCCATGACCTTTAACTAATTTTCCATGACCAAATTACTCTTTCTCAGCGGTTCCACTGAAAATGGTTTATTTGAACATGGAACAGGAAAATCAGGTCTGCATATGAAACATCTAAAACAAATCAAATAGCTTACTAGCTTCTACACGCTGAAGCTACTAAACTCTCTCACCACCAAAACGCCTCGACAGTTAAATGCCATTTTACGTTTCATTACTACACGATACAGTATTTATTATCGTTATAGTCAGTGGCGACTGTTCATTAGGGGCAGGCTGACACTAGGTGGGGCACAGCGCCACCTAGTGTCAGCAGAAAGTATTAAAAATAATGATTACAACAAAATGAAAAAAATAAATGAAAAAATATATTTTAAGATCATGTTTAATCATCTGACTCGTCTCATTGCTGTTTTAGTCTGTGTTCGTCTAATTAGTGTCTACAGTGCGTGCCTATTGAGCTGTTTAGAGCCATGTGGGACAAAACCCGATCCTGCCCCTCCCTCTCACTGTCTAAGTGAACGGTGACTGTAAAAACTACACTGCGCATGCTCAGAGTATTTTCCTATTTAATGTGTGTGGCAAAAAAATAATGACCATAGGGGCATAGAGCTGCCATCCCCACCATACGTCATCTCACATCATTCAGAGCTGATTGGCTGTAAGTAAGTGTGCCGCGAAAAGTGTGGTGTGTGAAGAGGAGAGGAGAGAGCTGCAGTGACGCGTCCTAAAACCAGGAAGTAAGCTGCGCATGGCTTCCCTCGACAAAAAAGCAATGAGATTTCTCCATAGGATTTTAGAAAATAGCTCCAAATAAGATCTGTGGGAAACAAACCTGTTAGATAAATGCACGTTTTGTTCAGCCGGATAATGTCCACATGTCTAGCCTACTTTTATCATTTTCGAATCATAAATCTATCGATTAGATTAGATTTATGATTGACTTCTGAAACTACAAGAACATAAGGAGGACTTTTACAAAAAAGTAATAGAGATTTTTGTCCAGAAGGATAGGCAAATGGACTTCATCTTCAAGTCAAGGTAAGACTGCAATTTTATTGAAAATGGGATCTTACTAAGAGAGAGCAATTCAATATTTAAATGATAAAATTACATTTTGTGACATTTCTATGACTTTTCCAAAACTTTGGGAAAAATGTTGTTTTCCCTAACTTTTCCAGGGCCTGGAATAACATGTTGAATTTCCATGACTTCTCCAGGTTTTCAATGACCGTAAGAACCCTGGGTGTTGCTCTAAGGGCAGATGCATGTCTCTGTACCGTAGATGACGTCCTGTTTCTTAACCAGCTCTTTGTCCAGCTGCTGCAGATACTCCTGCTCTGCACACAGACTCCAGGAGTCCGCCTCCATCTCTCTGGCCTCCGCCTCGAACTCCCCCATCAGCTGTCCGTCCATCATCTCCGTCCCTAAAGAAACAAAACACATGCACGGTTCAGATCTAAGGTGTAGATGTTATCTGTATCTGTTTCTTTAGCTGCTGTATTATCTATATATTAAATAAATAATTCCATATATATAAATATCTTTAGACAGGATCCAGTCAGTAAATAATAAATAATTGTTACTTAATAACAATAGATAATATATTTGAAGATATGCGATACACTGACATGCAATTTCAAACATTACAGGGAAAGTGGATATCATTATTAACACATTTGTTAAAACTCTGATAAAGTTATATCAGAGTCTCAGAGCGTGCGTGTGTGTGTGCGTGCGTGCATGTGTGTGTGTTAGGGGTGTAACGGTTCACAAACATTTCGGTTCGGTACGTACCTCGGTTTTTAGCTCACAGTTCGGTTCTGTACGTTTTCGGTACAGCAGAAAAAATTATCACAAAACATAGAATATTTTTTGGGTTTTTTAAAATTATTATTAAACTGTGAATATTCACTCAAATACAAAATATAATAAAATAAACATTAAGGTGTAGCATTTCGACGAACTGTAATAATCTGTATTTGAACTGTACTTGCCAAGGACAACAGTTGAAAATTAGCCTGCTGGCTAATACTGGCTCATTTACAGCAATGTGAATTAATGTGCACTGTCCTTTAAATAAATAAACAAACAAACAAACAAACAAACTAGTACCTAAGCAGCCAGTTTGACATTTTCATGTTTTTTTTAAAGAAAGATGAACTTGTCCACATTGCTTGCTGAAAGGGCCGATCTGCTGGCACTAGCAATGTCTCCTGCTGTGGAGAACACCCTCTCTAGGGACAGAGGTAGCACAGCCAGGTAGCGCTTTGCTAACATGGCAACATAGGGATATTTGGCGGTTGTAATAGCTTTGGCTCGGTCTGAACTTGTTGCGAGTGGTGGAGGCTTAAATGCTAGCGGGAGTTGGGTTTGCACTTCAGTCTTTTGGTACCGGTGATATTCACGTTCGGGTGATGCCTTTTCAAATGAGTGTGCAAGTTTGATGTATTGACAGCCGCGTAACCAATTGTAGTTGAACAATGCCGACAAACAGCTTTGGTTCGGTCCACCTGTCTTTGCCCGTCATCCTTGTACGTAACTGCGAAACCAAAATGTTCCCAAACCGGAGACTTCAGTGATGCTGGAGGATTTTGGAGCTCAACTTTAGCTGCGTTCGCCATTTCGACAGTTCCTCAAATTACTGACTACATTTGAACGCATCCCTCTGACCAGCTCTCATAGTATGCCTCTCGTCCAATGAAATTACTTGCTCGCTCTATGACGCGTAGATTACTTCCAAGAAGTTGTTCACGTTCTCAATTTTTTACGTTTAACGTTATATTCGTTCGGTACACTTCGGTACACACGTGTACCGAACCGAAGGGCCCGTACCGAATAATTTCGGTACAGGTACCGTTACACCCCTAGTGTGTGTGTGCGTGTGTACCTTCGTCAGTGAGCGACTCCATGGACTCCGTGACCTGGTTGGTTCTGTTCAGAGAGTCAGTGGACTGGGAGAGATACCGCAGGCCTCGGAAGGGAATGTCGTCAAACACCGGACTGTAGGGAGAAATAGAAATATTAAATAAAACATAAATGATGGCAGACGTTAGAAACACAAGCGTGTCCTTCTGATTAAGAGACAACCTAAAGATATGATAACTCTGTTGACGTTATAACCATGCATCAAGTTTTGTAGTGTTAGACAAAAATATAACACTATCCAACAATCTATCAAAGTAAAACCACCACCAAACAGGGTCAGCATTATGTGTACTTTTAATTTGAATACTTTAAGGTTTTTAATGCAAAGTTTTACTAGTATTGGAGTTTGTATTAGTATTTAACTTAATACATTGTATTATGTTTAGTTTGTTTGTTCTTTCTCCTTGTATCTTGTAATCAAATATCAAAAGGGAATTGAAGCTCACCCGGCGATGTTGCTAATGGACAGACTCTTGGACAGATTGTTGCCATGGAAACCTATGATGCTGGTGTGTCTCCGTGACGACAGCCCGAGGGAGGAGGAGGAGTGGTCCTCCGGAGACAAGATGGCCGACCACGGACGCTCCCTCGTCCCACCAGCTGGAGAGAGAGAGACACACAGAGAGAGAGAGAGAGAGAGAGAGAGAGAGAGAGAGAGAGAGGAGAGAGAGAGAGAGAGAGAGAGACAGAAGAAGAGAGAAAGAGAGAGAGAGGAGAGAGAGGAGAGAGAGAGAGAGAGAGAGGGAGAGAGAGAGAGGAGAGAGAGAGAGTAGAGAGAGAGAGGAGAGAGAGAGAGAGAGAGAGAGAGGAGAGAGAGAGAGAGGAGAGAGAGAGAGAGAGAGAGATACTGCAGGTCAGCTGGTGTTTTCAACATCCAGGACTGTTTCTACCCTCAGCTAAATACTGAACTTCTCACTGAACAAATTGTATGAATTATATAGACAGATAAGCAGCTGCAAAACAAAAACATAAACACAAGACCCGAAAACACTGTGAATCTACAGAAGTACAAAATAATAAACACATTTTATTTACTTATTTGAATTTACTTATTTTATTGTATTAACGATTTTAAATGTAATCCTGTTTTGTAGTCATTTTATAAATGACTTATTGTATTAAAGTTGAGAATTTGTTATTATAATTTTATGGCCTTTTATTAAGGTTTAAAACATGTTTTACATAATTTACTTATTTTAGTATAGAGTTAAAGGTCACCTATCATGCTATAGCATAGGTCTCAGATATATAAAAATATATAAAAAACATGTCTATGAAGTGTTTTGCTCTAAATACCAAACAGATCATTCTAGCCACGCCTCATATCCCTCTGTTTCACTTCCTGTTTCCAAAGTGCTGATTTGGGTATAAAGCTTAAAAGAGGAGGGGGCTGAGCTCATGCGGGACCCGGCAGCTACCGTCTAAACTAAATGCTGCCGTGATGAAACGCCATATCATGGATCATCAAGGATCTGAAACAGTCTGGAGCTCAAAGGCTTTCTCTCTTGCCGGGTATACCACAAGGTGAGTTCCTTTTTACTTCCTGCTTCTTCACACACATGCTCTCCAGTACAGGTTAGCTCTGAGTGTTAGCGATGCTAATGTGAACACCGACCATATTACGTCCAAAACAGTTTCTGATTGGGCCGTGGGTCCACATTTCAGATATTACGTCATATCGGACGTAAATCTGGATCAGCTCCGTTGCTCCCCGTTTTTAGAGATTTGGGTACGGAGGAGTGAGTTCGCCGACACACCGGGGACACATAGTTATGTATAAGAGACATCAAAAAGTGCATTTTGCATGATAGGTCCCCTTTAAGTTGTAAAATGTAATCCTAATCATTAAATCCTTGTTCTATTTTAATTAATATTTGTCATCAATTATTTTACAGTAATAAAGTTATATAATTGTGTTCTGCAGTTAAGCCACACCAAGTCCTAAATATTTCTGAAATGTACCAAAGCAAATTCCTCATATGTGGAAAATGTATTCACATTAATGCAGTGGTTCTCAAATGGGGGTACGCGGACCCCTAGGGGTACGTTGGAGTACTGTAGGCGGTACGTGAGATTTATTTTATGATAATGGGGGAAAAAAGGGTAACAAAGTTTGAGCAGTGTGGGTTTTATATTAATAGACTAGAGTTACACATATTTCATAACTCAAAGCTCCTCAGTGAAGCTCGAGCCCATGTTTCACTACATTGTAACTTATTAAAAAGATCAGTTCAATGCAACTAATGTCGTCTCAGTGTTATTGCTTGATGTTGAAATTGGTTTGCCATGAATTTAGTGATGGATTGTAAACATTTGAAATGTAGCATTTAAGTGTTTCTCAGTTGCTGTTGTTGTTTTAATGAATCAGACACTGATGGTGCAGCGCTGTGCTGTACCTCTTTAAAAAGGCATTTCTTCCCTAACATAGTTTTGCTCTGATCAGGGGGTACGTGGCTGAATGAAAAAGGTTTGAGAATCACCGTCTTAATGTGTGCATATGTGTCTATGTATGAGTATATAAAGATGCAGTATATGTGGGAGTACAGGTGTGTATATATATATGTACATATTTTGTATATATATGTACATATATATACAAAATATGAATCACCGTCTTAATGTGTGCATATATATATATATATATATATATATATATATATATATATATATATATATATATATATATATATATATATATGTACATATTTTGTATATATATTTATTATTTGGGATGGAGAGAAACAGCTTTTCGGGCCACTGTCTGTATCACACACACACAGAAGATTGACTTCACCGATCCAGATTGTAGGGTCTGTGTTTCTAACTCACTTTTGTTCCTCATGGTGACCGTGGGGAAAGGGGCGGAGTCTGGAACGGAGAACTGCTGCTCGGCAACAAGGAGAAGCAGAGAATAACACATCATGAAGGAGGAGTTCATCAAGTGTCTGCAGGAAACAGACCGACTCGGAGTCACTGAACCTCACCTTCATCTTCACCTTCGCACAAACTGGAAGTGAGTCCCTGCAACTCTTATGGACCGAAGCGTTACAATCTGAAAAGAGAGGGAGGAACATCAGCATGGAGGAAGAGGAGGAGGAGGAAGAGGAGGAGGAGGAGGAAGAGTAAGAGGAGGTGCTATAACTCTGACTGTTCCTCTCCAGGAAACTCCTGCAGACACTAACGAGAGACAGACCGAGCGTGTGATGCAACCGAGGAGTAATACTTACTGACGCACACACACACACACACACACACACACACACACACACACACACACACACACACACACACACACACACACACACACACACCACACACACACACACACACACACACACACACACACACACACACACACACACACACACACACACACACACACACACACACACACACACACACACACACACACACACACACACACACACACACACACACACACACACACACACACACACACACAACAACACACCCAGAGAACAGCATGGGAAACATTACTTTTATATAAACATTTTCAAATGACCGATCTGGAACAGAAGTTCATGACGGCTGAAATAAGATCTGATCTGAAATCTGATTCCTCCGTGTCACTGGAAAAGCTTTATTCCGTACTCTGAATATTCTAATATTATTTAATATGAGTTTTGAAGAAGGAGAGCTAACTGGCTGGAGTTCATATTAATAAATAACTTTTCAAGTGCTTTGAAAACTTAAAACCTAACTGTGAAGCTAGGCGTTTAATTAAGAGTGGTTTATTATAGACGTTTCTTTTATTATTTTACTGTTTAAAATGTATTTGAATGTAATCCTCATTTTGTATTTATGGTATTAAAGTAAAGTATATATATATATATTAATTGTTATGATTTATTATTATGG
The DNA here is from genome assembly GCA_902827135.1 of Harpagifer antarcticus. Lineage (NCBI taxonomy): Eukaryota > Metazoa > Chordata > Actinopteri > Perciformes > Harpagiferidae > Harpagifer > Harpagifer antarcticus. Next base: position 108,661 of record CADEHL010001070.1, read on the forward strand.
TATATTTTCCATGTTTTTATACACATGTTTTGTATTACATTTTAATTATATTTAGCTGAACACAAGTTGTAAAGTGATATCCTATTTATAGTTGTTTTAATCAATCTTATCTTCTATTCTTATGTTATCTAACTTTAAAGTATTAACATTGGATCATTTACATATTTTATTTGTATTTTATAATAATCAATTTCAGTGTGTTCAAGTTATCCTATTTTATTGTTAATGTGTTAAAAGCTTATTTTATTTAAAGCAGTGCTTCTCAAAGTGTGGTCCGTGGACAACTGGTGGTCCGTGAGCGCCCCCTAGTGGTCCGTGAGTATATTGGTAACATTTCACAATTGAAATAAATAAATGAATTTAAGTTTTCCGCACTCTCGCGGGAATATCTCCGCAATGGAGCAAGGTTAAGTTTCACTTTCGATTGCATGATATAGCCCAGGGCAACACCTTCATCACACATGTTGCCACTTGTTTGTACCATGTTCAGGCGATTTGTAATCTGTTCTAGAGAAACTATGTGTTTTTTTATATTTGTGGAGTTAGGTGGTCCGCGAGTGTTTTTGTATTGGTTAAGTTCTGGGTATGAAAGAGTTTGAAAAACACTGCTTTAAAGGGTATAACATGTTTACAATTTATTTATGTTTGTTGAATTGTTTTTGTCTTTTTTGTCGCCAGTCTTAAAGGTCCCGTGTCATGGACATTTCCACTGATCATAATTCAGAGTTGAGGTCTACTAGAATAGATTTATATTGTGCGATTTTTTCTCGCCGGTCAAATGTCCGGACAGAATTTATTTTACCGGACACATTTGAAACTTACCGGTCATGTTTCAATAATAAGAATTGTGTAGCAGAGTTTCCGTTAGCAGGTAATCACCGGACTAGGACCGGATATGCTGATGTTTAAAACTCAGTTAATGGGAGTCGTTTTTTTATTGCTTCAGTTTATAATCGTAACAGATCGAAAAATTCAGATTCATTCTTCAATAAATTACTCCACAAACAACATCATTATTACATTCAAATAAACTACTTGCAGTAGATAAAGTACATTATTAAAAAGTTTACATTAACTTTGAATAATAACACGGGAGAAACGGAGTCTCTCTCTCTCTCTCTCTCTCTCTCGACAACCCGTCAGTTTCTCATGCAGCGCGCTAAACAGTGGGCGGAGCTTCAGGTGATTATGCAGCAGCTGATCTGATCTCTCTCTTGCGTCCGGTTACACTTCACTCGCGTTTATGTCCATATCGATCAGACCCAGCTCTCCTGATCGGCCTATAGAGAGCACCGATCAAACTATTAAGAGTGAATATCGGCCGATAATGATCAGCGGCCAATCGATCGGTACATCGGACATTTTGACCGGCAGGTTTTGAATTTACCGGTTTTTATTCAATTTGACCAGCTAAAACGGAAACTCTGTTGTAGCCCCGTTTTTAGAGATTTGGGTACAGAGGAAAAGAGAGAGGGTTTTATTTCCTGACGCTGCGTGAGTTCCCCGACACACCGGGGACACATCTTTATGTATAAAAGACATCACAAAGTGCATGTTGCATGTCCCCTTTAAGTTGAACTGCACCAATTCCTTATTTGAAAGTAGCTCTACAGGTAAAGTGCGATTGATCAACAGAAGCTTGTTTCCAGGTGACTTTCACAGACATGTTGCAAACCACTGACAGACCTCGTCATGTCCGCTGTGAGGGTTACACCATCCCTGACGCACAGCCTGAGAAATAGATTATCTGGAAGTAAAATAAGAAAGCAGCAGTCGCACCGTCAGAGAGACATTTGACTTCTGTTACTGCAAGAAAAACGTTGATTGGCTCTAATTATGACGTGCACAGTAAAACCAGCTGAAATTCCTGCGGCGTGTTTCTGCTCTTTAATGGTTTTATTGGGTATTTTGCAGCTTAATGCGGACGTCTAACTCGCTCCAGCTAATCTCACACAAAGGATCAGTGTTTTCTGTTGAATGGACAACAGCCACACATCTGCACACATCCCCAAAACACCGTCACCAAACAAGAAGAGGCTGTTTCTGAGTCAGATTGTGACTGCGATCCATCTCAGAGCGGCTTCTCCTTTTAAGGACTTTTCCTTTTTTCTAGGTTTCCAGCAAAAAGCTTTAGCAATACAGAACATCCTCTTTCGAGCTGCTGCTGCTGCTTCAGAGGAAAACAATGCACAAGCTGTTCTGCTGTTGTCTGTGTTGCATTCAAGTTTAGAGAGTTTCACTCTTCAAAATGATCCTGAAGCTCAGACAAGAGCCCTTTCATTTGAAACATTGCAACATACTGAAACACAGATATCAAACTATGAATGTTTCACCCTTTAAACTGTATTTACATCAGTTGGCTAACCTGTACTGCTATTACTTCTTCACATGCTGTTTATAATAACTAAAATAACGTTTCAAAATACGTGAAGTTGGATTGAAGACAGGTGAGTTTTGCACAGACGTGTTGCACATTTAAAAAGCCACTAGCAGACCTCGTCAGATTCCCCTCACAGTAAATCGAATTCTGTGTTTTCCACCTTTACATGTCTTCAATTTAAAAATACATGAGCATTAGAGTAAACCTTTAAAAACACAGCTCAGTTGAAAACTTGATTCTGATTGGTCAATTTGGATATTTCTGAGGTTATCAATAGTCGATAACACACTGCTGCTAAGCAACATCATGACCGTTGCTAAGGAGGATCAAGAGAGAGAAAATAAAAGAGGTTAGACAGAAAGTAAAGTGTTCAAGGACTGGTTAGGGTTCAACACCTTGATCAGTGCTGCCATTTCATTTACATTAAGTTGTTGTTGCCGTAGTTTTTCTCTTAGCGGAAGCAATACGATCATTTTCAAGTCAATAAAATCAATCAAATTAATATTGGGAGTCGAGTCGTTAGTGTGTTTAGTATGTGGCCGTGTAATAAGCCCAATATGTCGGGTGTTTGGTTTTCCATAACGACCGCCTCGCTGCACTTTATCCCAACTATGTTGATTGTGTATGTATAGGTATATACATATATGTTTTGGTATTCTGGATTGTGGGAAACCGTATTTCGATCTCTCTGTCTGTACACACAAACTGAAAGATTGCCAATAAAGGCTTTTATTAAACTTAAAGCAATAGAAGTCCTGATGCGTCACAAACAATGACAGTGAGCTGGAATAAACAACAACAAACAACAGACAGACTCACGTGAGCAGAGGAAGGCCTCCTTGCTGTTGAAGGCTTTGCTGCACTGGAAGCACTGGCCCTGACCTGGGGTCAGCAGGGAGAAAAGATGTCCGTTTATCGCCTTCTTCTCCTTCTCCTTCCCATCCTTATCTTTCTCCTTCTTCTCCTTCTCCTGCACAGGCAGAACAAATCAGAGTCAGGCAGTGAGACAAACACCTATAACAACATGTCGGCTTCCATGATCAGTGAGATGCAGCGCACAGCAGGGGGCTTCGCGTATTAAGGGATGCTTTATTTAGACTCAACAAATGGCCTCCTTAGGAGACTTTTGGATGTTAAAGGGAGTCGGATCAGTTCATCTGATTAGTGGTAATTATAATAAACTTTAACTCAAAATCAGAGTTTCAAAGGGCTTGATAGGTTCTCTATTTGAGATGGAAATAAAATGAAAAATATAGTATAAGTAGAAGAAGTAGAAGATAGAATGTGAAATAAAAATAATGATACTGATGAGAAGTTAAAATAAGACGTTGAATAAAAACTAAAATAGAGAAAAATAGATTTATTTGAAGTAAGAATTTACATTAAAAAGAAATTAAAATAAATGATATTAACAATAAAAAGTCAATTAAAATGTCCAATAAAAAAATTAAATACATAATAAAAATAGTAGAAATACGAATAAATAAAAATATTTTTATGAACGTAAGAAGATAAAATAAATTCTCCAACAAAAAGATTAAATTATATTAAAATATGTATATAAAATAATAATAATAATGTGCAATATAAATAAAATAATGATAATTACATGACTATAAGAAGTTAACATCTTCATAAAATAATAATAGAGTAAGAATCTTTAACTCAAAATCAGAGTTTCAAAGGGCTTGATAGGTTCTCTATTTGAGATGGAAATGAAAAATATAAATTTCAAAAATATTCACATAAGTATATGAAGTTCAAGTTAAAGATGTTTCGATAATGACGACAACTTAAAGTAAAACGTTGAATAACAAATTAAATTAAATAGAGAAAAAAATATTTATTTGAAGTAAGAATGTACAATCAAAAATTAAAGATAGAATAAATTATATTAAATAAAAAATTATATATATTTAAGGTAAATATTTGTATAAACAAACGTAAGACGATAAAATAAATTGTCCAATAAAATATTTAATTAAATAAACATATGTCTATAAACTAAAACAACGAATAATGTGCACACAAAATATGAATAAAATAAGGATATTTGCATAACTATAAGAAGTTAAAATCTTTAAAAAATAATAATAGAGTAAGAATCTACTCAAATGTTACTCTATAAAAAAGTACAATTCAAACAACAAATAAAGGAAGTACATTAGATTAAAATACACAACAGAGAGCAGTATGAACTGACCTAGTAATGATGTGGGGGAAGGGGTTTGAACACAAGACATAAACTGTTAAACCCCAAGGTCCCCGCCAGTATTTTTTTTCACAACACTGTCTCAAGGGATCTTAATATTTAAGAACCTATTAATGTGTTATACCAGATTAACGGGAATAATCTCAGCTAACTGACGATACAAACCATTTTTACCAAAACAAAACACAAGTCTCATCAGAAGCATCTAAATGACCCGAGCGAAAAATGCTAACCTATTACTGCACTGATAATCACTCCTAGCTCCCTTATTACTTATCCTAGGTGCACATCCAACACATCGTTTATGATCGCAAGGAGACACAGAATCTAACGGTGCCCACCTCAACACTGAAAGATACAAACTCGCGACGTTATCAACAAAAACGTACATCAAAACAAGTGGCGCTAGTTAGCCCACAACGCTAACATGGTTTACCTTCGACTTTGTCTGGTCTAAACTGGTCTTCAATGGCATTAAAACGATAAAAAACGATGCTGTAGTTAATCCATAGGTTAATCCAATGTGACTGCGTCTCCTTTGAAATGTTCTGATAATCCATAAACAATAAAACAGTTTTTCCGTTGCTTGATATCAGAGCAGGGATATTTCTCCCCTCTGCTGCAAGCTAGCATGCACAGAGACCCAACCTTTTTTTTAAACATGAGTGTGTGCGGGACGATTTCCCTTCTTTCCCTTCTCCGTTTTTTTTTGCTAAACCTCTCTAAAAAGGTCAAATATCACTTGTTTTGCATCAATCTTGATACAGGGTACTTATTATATGTTGTACTTTGGATTCCTAAAGCTTTTAGTCTACTAACCCATCATCCAAGGTTAGTTTTCACTATAAGTACAACATATATTTTTTGGACGGACACTATAATTTACAGTTTTTCACCATGTTCAATCTGAATTTTCTTTAAAATAAAAACAGCTATATTGATTCTGACTTTTCTACATCCAACTCACAGGTTTATCATTACTTTGAGTACAAAGATTATTAATGTAACCCTTTTCAAAGGGAAGATATGGTCATTTGTTCTGGGAATGTCATTTTCGAGCCTGAAACCTGAAAAACAGGCTTGGGGCCTAACAGGACGGACAGTAATAAAATATGATATCTATATCATGTAGTTTCCTATATTTTGTAGTTTCCTCAGCTACTGTTCCTCAACCGTCCTCATGATGAAACCTCAGGGAGGGTTCAGCTCCTCCTCAGGAAGCATGACTCCAGACGGAGACTCGCTGTCTGGGAATCAAATCTTTGACCTTTCCATAACAGCTGAGAACGAAGTCATCCTCAGCTGTTGGTCATCTCTGAGCGCATAGCTGAATCATAATCACCGTGAAGCCCAGCCGGGAGAACAGAGCTGCTTTTCTCCTGCATGGCATCACAGAGCCTCCACCCAGACCCAGAGGAAACGGGGAAGTGGAGTTTCCAGCTGTCTTAATGGCCGCCGCGGGCCTCTTGGTTAGAGGAGACCGCAGAGTTCTGACACACTGCAGCTCATTCAGATACGGCATGGTTTAAAGAGGCCCTATTCTGCTTTTTCCGGGTGTTCTCTTTCCTGTAGTGTGTTTTATAGGTTTTAGTGCATGTTAATGGTCTGCAAAGGCTACAATCCCACTCCATTGGACTCCTTTGTTTATTTCCTTAACATATTGACATCATTATGCACTTTTACATTACATTACATTGCATTTAGCTGACGCTTTTGTCCAAAGCGACTTACAATAAGTACATACGACCAGGAAGACACAGCCCAGAAGAAAAACAGAATCATATAAGTACATCAGGTTTCATAGAGCCAAACATTTCAAGTGCTACTCAGCTGGCTATAGATAAGCCAGTCCTATGTTAGTATATAAGTGCTTTGTTAGTAGTTCTATCGCTCGAAGTGGAGTCGAAAGAGATGAGTTTTCAGTCTGCGGCGGAAGATGTGCAGGCTTTCTGCCGTCCTGATGTCAATGGGGAGCTCACTTCTATTGGCTTCAACATATTGTACATGATAGGCTAAGGGGCGGGACATCTTTAAGCTGTTGACCAATCACAACAGAGCCGGCCAGCCAGGCAGCTAACCAATCTTTAAAGTAGAGAATACATACTGATATACACCTGAACATCAGCAGGAGAGGACTCTTTAAAGTAGAGACACTACATACTGATATACACCTGAACATCAGCAGGAGAGGACTCTTTAAAGTAGAGACACTTCTTACTGATATACACCTGAACATCAGCAGGAGAGGACTCTTTAAAGTAGAGACACTACATACTGATATACACCTGAACATCAGCAGGAGAGGACTCTTTAAAGTAGAGACACTACATACTGATATACACCTGAACATCAGCAGGAGAGGACTCTTTAAAGTAGAGACACTACGTACTGATATACACCTGAACATCAGCAGGAGAGGACTCTTTAAAGTAGAGACACTACACACTGATATACACCTGAACATCAGCAGGAGAGGACTCTTTAAAGTAGAGACACTACATACTGATATACACCTGAACATCAGCAGGAGAGGACTCTTTAAAGTAGAGACACTACATACTGATATACACCTGAACATCAGCAGGAGAGGACTCTTTAAAGTAGAGACACTACATACTGATATACACCTGAACATCAGCAGGAGAGGACTCTTTAAAGTAGAGACACTACATACTGATATACACCTGAACATCAGCAGGAGAGGACTCTTTAAAGTAGAGACACTACATACTGATATACACCTGAACATCAGCAGGAGAGGACTCTTTAAAGTAGAGACACTACATACTGATATACACCTGAACATCAGCAGGAGAGGACTCTTTAAAGTAGAGACACTACATACTGATATACACCTGAACATCAGCAGGAGAGGACTCTTTAAAGTAGAGACACTACATACTGATATACACCTGAACATCAGCAGGAGAGGACTCTTTAAAGTAGAGACACTACATACTGATATACACCTGAACATCAGCAGGAGAGGACTCTTTAAAGTAGAGCATTTGAAGACTTGAATAAGAAGTCTTTATCATGAATTATTATTTAGAACAGTAAACAACTTTATTAATCCAACACTACAAATATTATAATGTCATGCATTTAATAATATATGACACATGGAGTTTCTTTAAGTACTTTTTATTTTCATTTGACTTTTGTCTACTATTTCTGATCACACCTTCGTACTTTTACACAAGTGGGCTTTTAAAAGCTGTCTTTTAACGCGTATTGTGACTTTTACTGAAGTAAAGGACGTGAATCCTTCCTCATTCTCACTTCCTGCAACAGCTGCTTAACCAAAGCTGGTCTAACACTTCCAAAAACTAGAAACCACAGTATCCTATTTCACTAATCGCTTTTCTTTTAAATATGATGCTTCACAAATATAGCAATTATTTTTAAGTTAATACTTTTTTTTGGATTTTTATATTTTGGCTAAAAGCGTTCAGAACAGGAGTAACCACTAGCGACATTTAAACAACTGAATTAAGCATACTTGAAAAAGGAACCTTGTGGCTCCCTGCCAAATGCCAGTCGGTGTACGTCACTGCTGTCTTCATTTTCTAGCTCGTTTAGATTTTGGCTACAAGCATTCAGAAGTAACCTCTTACGACAGATTCAAACAGAAAGAGTGAAGGACACTTTAACCGGAGACGACTTCACTGGAAAACAAGACATCGGCTCATACGGCTGCAACGAGCCTTTTAACACCATGACAGTCACAAACTATATTAGCCTACCTCCAGCCAACATCTCCACCTTACTGAGAGGCCATGGCTCCCTGCGAACCTCCTGTACAACATCCCTGTCCGTCTGTGTGAGTGTGTGTGTGTGTGTGTCTGCTACCAGCTGTGAGGCTCCATCAGGAGAAAGGCGATGAGGAAGTGAGCCTCTGTTTCTGCAATGACCCTCTGCTGCAAACTGCACAGACTACATCCTCTTAAAGAACACAGACTGTGGAGAAACTCAAAAGAGAAGAGCTTTAAGAAGTAGCTTTGTCATCTTTAACAGGTTTCCACAAGCAGTGTCTATGGAGGAGTTCCAGACCTTTGACATGCAAAGAAATGGGTGAAGAAATATCAAGAAAGGTGCAAAGAAATTTAAAAGACGTCCTAAAATGTGTGGAAAATGTCAGATATATGTGAATGAATGATAAAATATGAACTGTTAATTCCCCCAAACGTATGTTGGTTAGTTAGGTTTACTAATCCTATTTTCACCATCCAAAGCAATAGGAATAACATACATTCAGTTTGGAAAAGGGCGTGTGAACAAGGAGACTGGATTACGTATCTTTGATTTTAAAAAGTCACGTCCGTTTCAATCTGAGAGTTAAAGTGGTGTGTGGCAGGTCTGAGGTCGCTGAGGCGGCTTTGTTGGTTGTCACTGAATAGTAATATATACAGTATATTATAGATGCAATCCAATAACCAGGTGTCAATTTCAACATCAACGTTTTAAATGGTCGTATTATCTGCAAAACCACGATCCATACGTCTGACCTGTGGCTCGGTTCTGTCTCTTTAAAAGCAGACTGAGGTTAGAGAAGAGTTTATACAAACCACAGCTCCAGCTTCCTGTTTCACTTCCTGTTCGCCCTCTGTGTCTCTCTGCAACACCTGCACTATCGCACAGTTTAAGCTTATATCTGGACCCACTTTGCCCCAAACAGGACTTTTTATGAGGGTCATTTTAAAATCTAAATATTGACGGTTTAATGAACAGATGTCTGTCTATATGTTGGTGTCGTGCACATGTGCTCCTAATGGGCGCTCAAAAGACACAATAAAAGCAGTTGCAGTGGTGAAACATGTTTGGATGTTGCGAAAGTAAGTCTTATGTCATTGCTCGGGCTTTAATGAAATAGCGCCTACGCTACGCAGAAATACACACACACACACACACACACACACACACACACACAGCATTATGTCACCACTGAGTGTTTCATAGCGGTGCTGAGTTTTGTCCTATCATTATGTAAATAACTTTGAGTACTAAATGTAATTAAATGTCTGATATATAATTGAAACATTTCCTAAAAATAAGTAATAAAATGCCTAAATTGTTTTTCATCAAATGTCAGAAGAGCAAATGGAAATATGTGAATAAACCTCTGAAATATAATTAAAAATGTCTGAATTATGGGAGATTTCTTTGGGGAAATATGTAATAAAATGTCTGAATAAAATGTGGAAAATGTCAAAAGTATAATAATATAAATAAACTATGGAAATGTCTGAAATATAGGTCAAATAATAGATCGAAAATATGTAAAAATGGTCAACATATATGTAAAGAAATGCAGAATAAATGATCAATGCATTTTGAAAGTGTGTTTCTCTTTAAAGGAGTTGAAGGAGGCTGATTTAAGGGCAACACACTTCACATGAGACACAGTACAGTCTGTCGGGGATAGTAGATGTTTGAAGGGTAATGAAACTCGTACCCTGGTCTTCTTGTACATCTTGTTCTTGAGGTAGCTGAACGTCCGGCTGACTTTCGTCGTACTCTTTCCATCAGCGTCGCTGCGCAGAGGGCCGGGCTCCTCCTCTGATATACTGCAACACACACACACACACACACACACACTTAATATATATCCTCTTACAGCTACATTCATACCTGTTCACACATTCCTGAAGCAGCTCTTCACAGCACTATAAAGGTCCTGCAGAGAATCACAGCCACACAGTGCCTTTATAGGACTATAAAAGGTGCAGCTGCCGTGTGTGTGTGTGTGTGTGTGTGTGTGTGTGTGTGTGTGTGTGTGTGTGTGTGTGTGTGTGTGTGTGTGTTGGACCGACCTGTATGCTAGTGACCCAGAGGCGCTGGAAAACGACCTCATACCTGGAGAGAAATGAGAGAGGAAGTCAGCGGCAAAGATTCATTAAAAAACCACCCAAATAAAAAAAACTGGAGAGAAGTTTTTCATTTACTGTGTTTTTGGAAGTTCTCCCTCTCCCCTCGCTTTAAGGCGATTACAATCTCAGCTTGAGGTTGACCGCACTTACCACCAGGGTATTCTCTATTTACCTGAACTTTAAGTAAGTTAGACTTATAGGTGAGACGTTAAAAAATACCTTGAATACCAGATTAAAATGTAATTAATGCTCGGGCAAAAAGTGTCTTGAAAATAATTGAATATTTAATAAAATCTCTAAAAATGACCGGGGAAATGTCTGGAAATACTAAAAACATATCCTAATATGATGTGAAAGAATTAAAAAAGTGATGTAAAAATAGGAATACCCTAAAAAATATACAAAAAAAAGTGTATAAAAGTCAGATATGTGAGTTTTTGGCTGATGAATACGTAATGCACGCCCTCCTGTCCTTCAACAGCTACCTGTAGCGTCCAGGTGTTAGCATTAGCTCCTCTCACTGTCTGGCTGTGTGTGTGGCTGTGTGTGTGTGTGTGGTGTGTGTGTGGTGTGTGTGTGTGTGTGTGTGTGTGTGTGTGTGTGTGTGTGTGTGTGTGTGTGTGTGTGTGTGTGTGTGTGTGTGTGTGTGTGTGTGGCTCTGGATGGACCCTCACTGAGGCCAGGAGCCGGAGCTCAAAGTGTTCAAAGTGTTTCCTTTGATCCGGTGCCGGGACACTAATGGCTGACCGGCTCCAACACATATCTGACAGCAACACATCGAACCTCGTGAACTCTCAAAACACACTTTTCCTTTCCATGCAGTATTTTAAGGTCAGATTTCCTGCCAAACTGTTGCTATCCGTTACTTAACCTCTGACCTAGTTGTGTTTCTTTCTGATTTCACATCAAGGCAGACACTGCAGGCTTTGCCCAGAAATCACCACACAATCTTTTGAATCCGTTAAACGTAGCTATACACCTTCCTAGACAGTCGTTTCTCTCTCCTCTGACCTGCATCAGAGAGGCACATCTTAAACAGGATGATGAGGTCTGTGTTTCTACTGGGGCAACGAGAAAGAACTGGCCATAGTTGAAGTCAATCTGATGAAAACTGTAGGAGTTGAGTTTACGGTATGACTCCAAGAGGCTTTCTTGTGCATCTCACCGTGCTACATATACCTACCACATTTCAAATGTATCGGTAGAACCTGAACGAGGGGCTGCCTTTTAGCAACTTTGTATGGGGCGAGTTTTTAGCGAGAGTCCGAGAACGCGTAATGTAAAAGTGTAAAGTTTAAAAGGTAAGGCCTTCAAAAATGTGATTTACTTCCAGGAGAACTTAATAATGAAAACCAAAGCGATCACAATAGGTCCTCCGTTCTTTTCTGGCCGTAACAATAATATAAATATCTCACATGTGTTTCTTTTTCTGCTTCTTGAGAAAAGATGTGGTTACAGGGCTGACATGATACATTACTTCATACATAAAACATTATAACTCCACGAATCAGAACAAGAAAGAAAAACAGGAAATTAAAACACAAACTGATAAACAATCATTTATAGGATACAGTCCACAGATAACAAATCATTCTCATGAGAACATGGATGGTCATATCTAACCAGAAGCTCACTATCACTGTCTTAGGTTGTATATCTTATACCCATTGTCCCATCTCTGTCAAAGATATGAACTTGATTCCTAATGTTTGGGTCCTTCATTGGGTTAGGATCTGAGGATAGGAAGCTAGTGACGCTCTAACACCACAGCTATTCTCTAGTGTTGCTACGTCTACAGATCATCACTTACTCAGGTTGTCCTCATCATCACTAGATGAAGATTCCCCGTAAAGGAACTGAGACTTAGATTTGATGAGGGGGAAGTTGAAAGAGAAAGAAATTCTCCTCTTACGCCTCAGGTGTCCCACAGCTGGGGGGGGGGGCAGGAAGGAAGGAAGACAGAAAGACAGCAGGACACTTATTAAATACAAATAAGAAATGTTATATACACAGTGGGGAGAAGGAGGGAGACATGTCCAGGTAAAGAGACACTAACGCCTAAGAAACATGAAGCTAAAAGGTGGTGTAGAAATCAGATTTAGTTATTCTTAGACCTCTGCTCAGGTTCATAAATGATACGAATATAAAGGTATAACCAACGCTAACAGGTGCAGCAACATTTATAAGAGGTACGTGGTTTGATTAGCTTTCACTCTTTATTCACCCGTCATGTTGATATCTTCAGATCTGAAAGCAGGTTATAGAGAGATGACGACAGGGCGTACCCATGACTGTTCACTCACCATCGAGGTCTCTCTGGCTGATGGCCAGCATGGACACAGACTTGGTGAGAGGGAGGGCCATCGTGGGACAGCTGTTCCTCAGGGGCCGATAGCGCCTCGATTTCTGCACCCAAACACACTTCAGTCAAACTCAGTGCATTAAGAAGAGGAACCAGAACCCTGATCATACCGTGTGTTTATGGAGTACTTCTCGTTCAATAGGTGCACCGACAGAACTGAAACGCCGACTTCAGAAGTGTTTATTCATAAAGACTACAATATAATGAATGAAAAGCTCATTTAGAAAGCTGTGTCTTTATGTCAGCCACTCAAACAGGAAACAGGAAACTCAGACAGAGAAATGATTTTTGATGAGGAGCCGCCGGAAGAAAAGCATGTTTATTCATTCTTACTAATCTGCTCACTGAAGTTCCCCTCGATGTTTACGAGTGTTTGGGTACGAGCTTTACACACACATCTCCCTCTCGGGTGAATTAGACCGAGGACGCTTTTAAGGATCCCTCAGGACTGCGAGACATTATGAGGATAAGATATCTGAAGGATAGAAGTGTGTGTGTGTTCAAAGATTCAAATGTTTTATTGTCACATGCACAAAGCTAGAAATGACTATGTATTTGTTCTGACCTGAGCTCCTCCAACAACGCAGCATATATAATAAAATACAAAAATAGTGCAAGAAGTCTATTTACAAGTCAACAGAATATGATATGTGCGTTCGTGTGTGTGCATCTCTGTCTGTGTGTGTGTGTGTCCTAGCATTACTATCCTTGTGGGGACCTACATCTGTTTACAGTCATGTGTGGGGACTTGCCTTCCTTATGGGGACATGAGGGTGTGTGTGTGTGTGTGTGTGTGTGTGTGTATGTGTGTATGTGTGTGTGTGTGTGTGTGTGTGTGTGTGTGTGTGTGTGTAAGCTGTCTTTGGCTCTTTTCTGCTGTAACAAATGTAAATTCCTCCTCTGTGGGATGAATAAAGGTATTCTGATTCTGAGTGTGTGTGTGTGTGTGTGTGTGTGTGTGTGTGTGTGTGTGTGTGTGTGTGTGTGTGTGTGTGTGTGTGTGTGTGGTGTGTGTGTGTGTGTGTGTGTGTGTGTGTGTGTGTGTGTGTGTGTGTGTGCTGACCCTCTGCTCCTCCTGGATCTCGCTCAGAGACACCAGTGATCCCCGGTAATCTTGTCTCCTCGAGGGCTCTAGGACTCTGAGGGGCCTCTGAGCTGTGACCGGGCCCCTCAGATCCTCCTGGATCCCGCTGAGACCCTCCAGGCTGCAGCTGTGGGGACAGAAAGAGGACAGAGGTTACTTAAAGCTCATGCTATATCTGAACAATATATTACAGGCATGTATACTAAACATGTGTATGAAGTGTTTTGCTCAAAGTACCAAACAGACCACCCATCGTAGCCTCAGACCCCTGTTTCAGCCCCGTTAGAGGGGTTTATCTCCTGCGCACATCGACACCATGTCCCACATCTCATTGACAGTCGCCCTCCTAAAACGTGTCTTTTTTCCAATGGCTATGTAGAAAGCATGAGAGCGCTAACACCAGTGTCAGATGTCAATCAGTCATTACATTACTGCACACATTTTATTCCAATTCTACGATTTCAATCATATTCAATGTAAATACTGCTATATATTTTTATATATTTGTAATGTTATTATAGTTTTCTACATGTGTTTTTAATTGTTGTTTTTGTATCTATGCACCACGACACCAACCTTCCTGGTGATAAACCTGACTCTGATCAAAGCAATACAGCACAAGCTACCGAGGTGCACATTTAGGATGGAAAGTAAGAGAAAGAAAAGGAGATGCAACGACAACAAAGCAAGGGAAAGTATTTGGGGGAAGCCAGAGGAGAGACATCCACAGTGAGACCATTTAAAGTGCTTAAAGAATATGTTTATAAGTGAGACTCTCAGTGGCGACTGGTCATTAGAGGCAGGCGGAGCACAGCCCCACCTAGTGTCAGCAGAAAGTATTAAAAATAATGATTATAACAAAATGCAAAAAATAAATTAAAAAATATATAAAATATATTTTAAGATCATGTTTAATCATCTGACTCGTCTCATTGCTGTTTTAGTCTGTGTTCTTCTAATTAGTGTCTACAGTGCGTGCCTATTGAGCTGTTTAGAGCCATGTGGGACAAAACCCGATCCTGCCCCTCCCTCTCACTGTCTAAGTGAACGGTGACTGTAAAAACTACACTGCGCATGCTCAGAGTATTTTCCTATTTAATGTGTGTGGCAAATAAATAATGACCATAGGGGCATAGAGCTGCCATCCCCACCATACGTCATCTCACATAATTCAGAGCTGATTGGCTGTAAGTATGTGTGCCGCGAAAAGTGTGGTGTGAAGTAGGGCTGCGCATCTTCACTGGTCTCACGATTCGATTCGATTACGATTATCCTGTCAACGATTCGATTCAATTCGATATCCCGATGCATCACGATTCAACTTGCATCCTCAATTTTCTATATTACTGCACATGGCTTATTTTTTATCAATGCATACATGCAGTAAATACATATGAACTCTCTTTTTATTATTTAGAAAGTGCTTCAGAAATCAATAACATAAATGTCTTGACATTAATTTATAAACCAAAATAAATGAATTGTATAGGTCTAGCCTCCATATATCTGTGTGTGATACTGTGTGGACTTGAGTCTGAACACAGCAGACAACAGGAGTATTTACAACAGCATATACAAACTAAAATAGTGCATGTGGGTGCACACTTACATTCTCTGTCTTACTGTTACATAAATCCCATGAATGTATGAGATTAAATTAGCTTCATTATATCTCAGTGATTAAGTGAATAATAAAGTTTCAATCGGGTCACTATCAGCCTGTCACTCATTATTTTCAGGGAGGGGGCGGGGTTTGGAGGAACGGAGAGGAGACATGATTGCGGAAGCTTTTTTCCTCCTGCCTTCACAAACTTTACACACGTATATATCATCTGAAAATTGCTAGAGGACATTCATACTTTGCAATCCAAGACTTAATTAAATCCACCAAAAACCTGACATGATTGTAACGCGATTATTTTTGAAAAACATAAATCCCTGTGTCTCTGAGCCGCAGCGACACGGAGTGATTCAGAGCGGGTCCTTCTGCCGTTGGTTCTGGACTGGTGTTCTTGTGTTGGTGGATAAAGCAGACTGCTCCGTGTTTGGTGTTGCTGTGCCGCTGTCACGTCTGTTCCGTGATCTCTGCTTCACCGACCGATTTGATATTAAAGTGACAGAAAAAAAAAACTTTATAGTGAAGCCGCGGCCGGAAAATCAGGAAGCTACGTTACTACGCTATAACCGATTATCTTCCGTCACTGCATCGGTACCGAATCGTCCACGTCCGCATCGCAATGCATCGTAGAAACGATTATTTTCAACACCCCTAGTGTGAAGAGGAGACGAGAGAGCTGCAGTGAGGCGTCCTAAAACCAGGAAGTAAGCTGCGCATGGCTTCCCTCCACAAAAAAGCAATGAGATTTCTCCATAGGATTTTAGAAAATAGCTCCAAATAAGATCTGTGGGAAACAAACCTGTTAGATAAATGCACGTTTTGTTCAGCCGGATAATATCCACATGTCTAGCCTACTTTTATAATTTTCGAATCATAAATCTATTGATTAGATTAGATTTATGATAGACTTTTGAAACTACAAGAAGATAAGGAGGACTTTTACAAAAAAGTAATAGAGATTTTTGTCCAGAAGGATAGGCCAATGGACTTCATCTTCAAGTCAAGGTAAGACCGCAATGTTATTGAAAATGGGATCTTACTGAGAGAGAACAATTCAATATGTAAATGATAAAATTAAATTTTTTGGGTATCCTTCTGTTGAACTGTCTGTTTAAATTTAATTGAAGCATCAGACAAAAAAAGCTTTTGAAAATAATATTATATTTTGATTTAGGTCAAAATATATATATTTGTTAACCTGAAGAGTCAGTGCCTCACCAGCCATGAACCTCACTGCAGAAGCTTATATACAGACATCTGAGTTGTTTGTGCCCCACCACTTTTGTACATATAGAAACGCCACTGGAGACTCTACATCTCAAAGGAAATGCCTGACTCAGGATTTCCCAACATATAAGGAAGCAGCAGCCGCTGACATTCATCAGCTGAGACCATTTCATTGTTTTGAATAATTGTAAATAAACCTTAACTTGTTAAAAGAAGTCAGCTGTGAAATTGGTGCAGTGACTGTGTGTGTTTGAGTTAGTGCTGTACAATTTGTAAAGTAAATAAATATGGATACATTGCAATTATATTGACTCCATTCACAATATTGCAGAGGTTGATTATCTTACCCATCATTATTCATTTTGATTAATTGGTTTTCTATTTAAAATAACATGTCCAGGTCCAGCATTGAAGGATATGATAGAAAGATAGAAGTACTTTATTGATCCCAATTTGTGAATGTTTTGTGTAGCAGCAGCAGCATAAAAAACAAGGCAATGTGCATAAGAGAAATCAAGAAACTATGGATATGGATCTGTTCGGGAGACGTGTTTTGTAGACCCGAGAGTCCCTCTGGGCTAATCAAACCTGCTGCTGCTGCAAACACACACACAGACATGCACCTGTTGACACACACGCACCCCCCCCCACACACACACCCACATACCATGTATACATCACTTCAGGGAACATTACATTGATTTACATGCATTTCCTGGAGACGTACCCTAACCTGAACCATAACCAACACAAGCCTAACCCTAACCCTTACCCTTAACCTAACCCTTAACCTAACCAAGTCTTCACCCTAAAATGAATGATTCCCCTCATGAGGACCTCCAATTTGTCCCCATGAGGGAGGCGAGCTACCGGTAGCTCACGGGCAGCTTTTCAGTAGCTCGCCACTCGATTATCGATTATAGCGTAGTAAGGTTGCTTCTTGATTTTTCGGCCGCTGTTGGACAATACGTTTTTTTATTTTAGAATTGTTTCTGTTACTCGAATATCAAATTGGTCCGTGACCCAATGATCAAGGAACAGACGTGACAGCGGCACAGCGACACCACACACGGAGCAGTCTGCTTTCTCCAGCAACACCAGAACCAACAGCAGAATGACCCGCTCTGAATCAGTCCGTGTCGCTGCGGCTCAGAGACACACAGGGAGGGATTTGTGTTTTTGAAAAACACTCGTTATCGCCATGTCAGGTTTTTGGTGGATTTAATCAAGTGTTGGATTGCAGAGTATGAATGTCCTCTTGCAATTTTCAGTTGATAAATACGTGTGTAAAGTTGGTGAAGGCAGGAGGAAAGCTTCCGCGATCACCGTCTCCTCTCCGTTCCTCCAAACCCCGCCCCCTCCTGAAAATAATGAGTGACAGGCTGATAGTGACCCGATAGAACCTTTATTATTCACTTAATCACTGATTGAGATTTGATGAAGCTACCTTAGTCTCATACATTCATGGGATTCATGTAACAGTAAGACAGAGCATGTGAGTGTGCACCCACATGCACTATTTTTGGTTTTATAATGCTGTTGTCTGCTGTGTTCAGACTCAAGTCATGTGTGTGATGCCTCATTCAGGACATTCAGTATCCTTTTAACAGAAGACCGTTGCTAGAAGCTGCAGCTAGACTGCAGTATTAGTTTTTTGTTTTTGAGGATGGAACAAAAAATATGGCTGAACTGTTCAGTGTCAATCCTGTGGAGATGGAGATGGAGGTTATAAAGTCTCAGTAAAACTCACAACATGTCTGGAGCCTTGTAGACCCAGAAAACTATAAGAACATTCACCAAGCAGCACTGAACACGTCTGCTTTTTTTGGTTCTGTTCTACAGACCTTTGTGAAGCAGCTTTTTCTGACATGAATGTCATGAAATCTAAATACAGAACAAGACTGACTGATCAACATTTAAATGACTCTATTAGAGTGAACCTAAGTGGGTACACTCCAGCATACACCTCTATGGCGGACTCCATGCAGCGCCATTCATCTCACTAACTGTGAGAAAGAGTGAATGCACTTATTTGACCATAAGTGCATAAGATGCTTGTCAGGTGGTGATTAAGGACATTTATGTGTATTTTCAGTGACTTACTTAGGCCTAGTATGTGGGCCATAATAATATGTGAGACATTTTCATTTTCTTGGACCTTGATGTGAAGTTAAGATTTGTGATAAGCTTTAGGTATTGCAATTCCGTACGTGTACAAAAGTATAACTTCACCTGATGAGGGCTGTGTGAATAAATGTAAGTGATGTGATGGAAGTAGCTCTTGGCCACTTTCAATCTTTCAAAGTAGCTCTCAGATGAAGAAAGGTTGGAGACCCCTGGTGTAAACAGATGTAGGTTCCCACAAGTATAGTAATGCTAGGACACACACACACACACACACACACAGTGTTTGAGCAGCTGAGTTATGGCTGGGTTTGCATGAGATTTACAGCTGAGTGTCTCCCAACATCAGCCTCCGCAGGTTTGCTGTGATTTAGGAACCCCATTACATCGATCTGTGACGGGAACTAAGAGGCCGGGGAGAATCCAATACAACGGTTATGGAGAGGAACAGTGCAGCTACATTTCAGGATGAGCGATGCTTCGGGACGGACGCTGGGATACTCCACGCTGCCCGTAAATCTCTCTCATCTGCGGTTTGTTTGGCACTCCATGATCCAGCAAATCATCGGCCAACACATTCAAATGTAGGGAGAAGAAATCCCACTTCTTCAGACCTGGTTTATGCCTGGAGTCGCTAACGAGCACTGACCCCAAACCAGTGTGTATTAATAAGCTGTACACTGGGATCAGGCGTGACTTGCTGATGTCTTCTTTATTGATTCAATGGAAAATAGTGAAATATGTCCATCCAAATTACTCATTTTGTAAGTTTACAACCCATTAATGTGTAAATACATGTAATAGAACAAGCCAAAAAAGCAAAACAATCTCAGTATTTTCTGCTATTTTTGCTGTTGGCTGTTACTCTTCTGTCAATCATCTTATAATCTTTTAATTGACAAATCATGGAATATCTTCAAAAACATCGGGATTTTAGCACAACGTCCAGTATATAATGAAGATATACAAAGATTAAATTGTATAGATTGGACCGAATGTCTCTGAAAGCTGGTTTTTAATATCTGCATCAATGCATCCCTAATTCAAACATCTCTGACCTCAAATAAACGATCACATAGTGCTGACTATCAGAGTCCAGCGTAGAGCAGCTGTGGACGAAGACGAGTATATCTGCCATAATAAAGCCTGTTTCCTCCCAGGATAACGTTACATTACATTTAGCTGACGCTTTTATCCAAAGCGACTTACAATAAGTACATTCGACCAGGAAGACACAACCTTGAAGAAAACAGAATCATATAAGTACATCAGGTTTCATAGAGCCAAACACTTCAAGTGCTACTCAACTGGCTTTAGATAAGCCAGTCCTTTATTAGTATATAAGTGCCTTGTTAGTAATTCTATCGTTCGAAGTGGAGTCGAAAGAGATGAGTTTTCAGTCTGCGCCGGAAGGTGTGTAAGCTATCTGCTGTCCTGATGTCAATGGGGAGCTCATTCCACCATCTTGGAGCCAGGATAGCAAACCCACGTGTTTTTGCTGATGGGAACTTGGGTCCCCCTCGCAGCGAGGGTGCAGCGAGTCGTTTGACTGACGCAGAGCATAGTGCACGCGCTGGGGTGTACAGTTTAACCATGTCCTGGATGTAGGAAGGGCCAGATCCATTCGCAGCATGGTACGCAAGTACCATTGTCTTGAAGTGGATTCTAGCAGTTACCGGGAGCCAGTGAAGGGAGCGGAGGAGCGGCGTGGTGTGGGAGAATTTAGGAAGGTTTGAAGACCAGACGAGCCGCTGCATTCTGGATGAGCTGCAGAGGTCGGATGGCACATGCAGGTAGACCAGCAAGGAGGGAGTTGCAGTAGTCTAGGCGTGAGGTGACGAGAGCCTGGACCAGAACCTGCGTGGCTTTCTGGGTCAGCTGGGGACGAATCTTCCTGATGTTGTAAAGCGTGTATCTGCAGCAACGGGTTGTAGCAGCGATGTGTGCAGTGAAGGACAGGTTGTTATCTAGGATTACTCCCAGATTCCTTGCAGTCTGAGTCGGGGAAACAACAGAGGTGCCGATGTTGATCGTCAGGTCAAGAGTGGGACAATCTTTTCCCGGAAGGAAAAGCAGTTCAGTCTTGTCAAGGTTGAGCTTGAGGTGATGAGCAGACATCCACTGAGAGATGTCAGCTAGACAAGCAGAGATGCGTGCGACGACCTGGGTCTCTGAGCGGGGAAAGGACAGAATTAATTGGGTGTCGTCAGCGTAGCAGTGGTATGAAAAACCATGCGGGCTAATGACCGATCCGAGCGAGTTTGTGTACAGGGAGAAGAGGAGGGGACCAAGAACAGAGCCCTGAGGGACCCCTGTAGTTAATTGACAAGGGTCGGACTCTGACCCTCTCCAAGTTACACTGTAGGTACGGTCTTTGAGGTATGAGGTGAGGAGGGAAAGTGCAGAGCCTGAAACTCCAAGTTCTTGGAGAGTGCGAAGAAGGATCTGATGGTGCACCGTGTCGAATGCAGCTGACAGGTCCAACAGGATGATGACAGAGGAGAGGGATGCTGCTTTGGCAGTGTGCAGTTCCTCAGTGACAGCAATGAGAGCAGTTTCTGTGGAGTGACCTGCCTTGAAACCAGACTGGTGCGGATCCAGAAGGTTGTTCTGATGGAGATAACAGGAGAGTTGTGTAAAGACCGCGCGTTCAAGTGTTTTAGACAGGAACGGGAGGAGAGAGACAGGCCTGTAGTTTATAACATCAGACGGCTCTCTGACGCTGAAGCTGACGGTCCAGGAAATAGCTACCTAGAATGGAGCCTGATTGTTGAGTTCTCACAGCTGTGGGGCCACGCCCCTCTAATTAGTTAACTCTCTACAGCTGATGGGCGACAGCAGAGTGGCCCTGCCTGTATTGTAATGCAGGCTTGAGTGCCCGACTGAGACCTGTGTTACAGGTTCCCTTGAGCAGATCTGAGATGTAAAATCTCTCAAAAGCGCCGTTTTAGCTACAATAGCTGCAGAACAATTATACAGAGTAGAATAAATGAAACAGAGAAGTCTAATTAAACAAGAATATAACTTACAGTGGTTGCTGCGTCAACAGGTAGTGTCGTCACCCGGTCGAGATTCACACTGAGTTCTTCAGATTTCAGAGTTCATGTCTCAGTGGGACAGGATAACTACATCCTGTCCCACTGAGACATGAACACACTCTGCTGACTGTCAGCACATTCACACACACGCACACACACACAAACAATAACGACAAATGCAAATCCATGTAAATACACCCTATTCAAAGAAGGTGAAACACACACACACACACACACACACACACACACACACACACACACACACAATGTATGCATCACTTCAGGGGACATTACATTGACTTACATGCATTTCCTGGAGACTTATCCTAACCTTAACCAACAAATGCCTATCCCTTACCCTAACCAAGTCTTCACCCTGAAATTAATGATCCCCCTCATGGGGACCTCCAATTTGTCCCCATAAGGGAGGCGAGTCCCCACACGTGACTGTGCAAACAGATTTAGGTCCCCACAAGTATAGTAATGCTAGGACACACACACACACACATAAAAAACAAGGCAATGTACATAAGAGAAATCAAGAAACTATGAATAAGGATATGTTCGGGACACATGTTTTTTAGAGTCCCTCTGGGCTAATCAAACCTGCCACACACACACACACACACACACACAAACACACACACACAGTGAAATAAGGAGGATGTGAAAGGATAAAAAGTGATAAAAATACTGAGACATAAGTCCTAAACTACTCTGAAATGCTCAGTGCATCTCACGTTGGTAAGTATAAACACTACAAATAGGTTTAAGTTGACTTCCTGCTGCAGTGTCGTGGTTAGATCATCAGAACACAGGATACAGAACTTCAACCTTAGCCGTTTCTAAGAAAGGTGTTATATGGGTGTAATATTGATGTTATATAAGTCTGATATGGGTGTACTGAATTTCCCCCTAAGGCGATAAATACAGATTCATCTTCTTCTACTACTAATAGTGTAATAAGGGTGTAATGTGGGTGTAATAATGGTTTAGTAACAGTGTAATAATGGTTTAGTAACAGTGTAATAAGGGTGTAATAATGGTTTAGTAACAGTGTAATAAGGGTGTAATAACAGTGTAATAAGGGTGTAATAATGGTTTAGTAACAGTGTAATAAGGTTTAGTAACAGTGTAATAAGGTTTAGTAATAGTGTAATAAGGGTTAGTAACAGTGTAATAAGGTTGTAATAATGGTTTAGTAATAGTGTAATAAGGTTTAGTAATAGTGTAATAAGGGTTAGTAACAGTGTAATAAGGTTGTAATAATGGTTTAGTAACAGTGTAATAATGGTTTAGTAACAGTGTAATAATGGTTTAGTAACAGTGTAATAAGGTTGTAATAATGGTTTAGTAACAGTGTAATAATGGTTTAGTAACAGTGTAATAATGGTTTAGTAACAGTGTAATAAGGGTGTAATAATGGTTTAGTAACAGTGTAATAAGGGTGTAATAATGGTTTAGTAATAGTGTAATAATGATTTAGTAACAGTGTAATAAGGGTGTAATAAAGGTGTAATAACAGTGTAATAATGGTTTAGTAACAGTGTAATAAGGGTGTAATAATGGTTTAGTAATAGTGTAATAATGGTTTAGTAACAGTGTAATAAGGGTGTAATAAAGGTGTAATAACAGTGTAATAATGGTTTAGTAACAGTGTAATAAGGGTGTAATAATGGTTTAGTAACAGTGTAATAAGGGTGTAATAATGGTTTAGTAACAGTGTAATAAGGGTGTATAAAAGGGGTAATATGGGTGTAATATTAATGTTATATAAGCATGATATAGGTGTACTAATAACAGTGTAATAAGGGTGTTAAATAGATAAAATAAGGGTTGAATGATATATAAACATGTACCCCAAATGGACAATGTATTTTCAGGTGATGCAGAGCTGGAAAATGAAATCTTCAAATGTGTATTTTTTTGGCTAGATACATTAGAAACATAATAATATTATTCATACATATATAACAGTCCTATACAGAAACGTTTACACACACACAAAAGCTCAGCTGTCAATCCATCACCACTGCAGGCGTTGATGCAACTTACACACAATTTGTATTTAACTTCTTTTCAACATGTTCAAGCGGGGTAACACTCAGCACAGTGTCCTGCAGGGATGGAGCACAGCGCAGCTAAAGATCAACAAGCTAATTTAAAGAAAAGTGGGAGAACAGCTATGCTACGTCGCCTAGCACGAGCTAACTTAGCACCACATGAACTAATGGAGGGGATTTATCGGTAGCTTCTCCTGTGAAATGTTGGCTTCCCCTCTCCAGAGATATGGATGGAGCTGGAGGTGACAGATTAGACAGAGGGAGGTGCATTATGGGTAAGATAAATTGGGGTTTAGGCGGTCAATACAAACACAATAAATGAATGATAAATGATTAATTTGCTGATAGAGGGGATGAGAAGAATGAAGCTGAAACCAGGAAAGGGTTAACTTATTATGTTAGCTGATTAATTGTTATATTATTATTATGTTGTTTTCTCCTGTTTTAACTCCTCCTATTAGCCCAATCTTCTCTGTTGTGATTGGTCGACCGCTCAGAGATATCCCGCCCCTTACGCAGCGTCCACACGGCGGCGTGCGTTTAAGCTTTCCGGCGGGCGTGTCTGAAACTCGACCAACAACCAATCACATTAATCTCCCGCCCCGGACACACAAGCACTCGGTTTGATTGGCTGGAGCTTGTGCTGGCATATGATTCGATTGGCTGACGCTTCCGTCGAAGCTTCAAAACTTGAACATTGCTCAACTTTTGAAGCGAGCAACGCAAAACGACGCTCCCACAATGCAGTTCGGCAAAGCGTGACGTCACCCCATTCAAAGTGAATGGGCAGAAGCGTTGAAGCGTCAACGCACGCCGCCGTGTGGACGGGCCGTTAGAGGAGAAGGAAAACCCCAAAACAGCAAGAGAAAACTTAAAACTCTTTAAAAAGTGACTCAGTAAAAGATAGTCACAGAAATCAGGGATGCACATTATATATATTGGAGCTAAAGACCTCAGAAGATATATTTGTTTCTCCCATCAGTTCCACTTTACAGGAAGACTCAGATGAAAGCTAAGCGGTTATTGAAAGGATACAAATCATAAAGAAGCAGCTGATTGAAACGCCAGAAGCTTTTCAATAAAGATGTCGAGGTCTTGTTGTTAATGTGCTCTGCATGAGTGGAGACATCATGTGGGTGTGAAGTGTTAACTGATGATTACTGTACATGTGTCTCTGAGTCTCTCGTGTGTGTGTGTGTGTGTGTGTGTGTGTGTGTGTGTGTGTGTGTGTGTGTGTGTGTGTGTGTGTGTGTGTGTGTGTGTGTGTAATTTTGCTAGCGACAGCAAACAAATGGCAACACAGATGCTCTGACATCTGCACACGTCATAATCGAGTAATCTCACAACAAGCTCTTTATCTTTCTCATACTGTCTGTGCTGCAGTACCTCTTTTCACCCTCTGTCTGAAACCAGAGCCCAGTCTGCTCTGATTGGTTAGCTGGCCGGCTCTGTTGTGATTGGTCAACAGCTTAGAGATGTCCCGCCCACACAGGGATTTTAAGCCTTTGCAGCATAGTATTCGTTGCAGCACATCACAAAGGCATTTCAATACGTCACTGACAACAACACGGACACAGATTAAAACAAACAGACATAAGAAAACCAGATATCGGCAGACATGACAAGGGGCCTATAGGCCCTCATTTGCGAAATAGGGGGGACAGGGCCAGACCAGCTGGGCAAACAGTGCGTCCTAGCCATCATTTGTTCAGGAGTTTGATGGCTTGCGGGACGAAAGACAGCCGAGATCTGTTCTTTTTGAACAGAGGGGGACGATATCTCCGCCCGGATGGCAACAGTTCAAAGTAAGAGGTCACTCACAATATTGTGTGCCAATTTTATAAGCCTTTGCCGACCATTTACATGCACCAAAGCCTATATCACACACTACAGGAGAGGGAACCCCCCAAAAGAAGAATAGGGCCACTTCCAATATGAAGCTTGAACCAGTAGAGGCTTAGCTTAGCACGAAGACTGGAATCAATGGGAAACAGCTAACCTGGCAACACAATCCACCTGTCAGCTCACTTTAAGGTCATTTAACAAGAAACAAATCACGCCTAGTGGATTTATCCGAGATCACGGGATGACTCTGCTCTTGTCCTGGAGCAACGATGTCAACATGTAAGATGAATGAAACCCCTTAAAACAAACAACATTCAACACTACTGCTTCCTAACTGGACAGGTTGATACCGCAGATGTTTAATAAACTGGGTGTTATACTGTGATTGGGTGCAGAGTAGTGGAGTACAAATACTTTGTTACTGTACTTAAGTACATGCTTCTGGTATCAGTACTTTACTCCACTACTTATCTTTCTGACAACTTTTTACTTTGACTTCTTACATGTTGAACACAAATACCTGTACTTTCTACTTCTTACATGTTGAACACAAATACCTGTACTTTCTACTTCTCACATTTTGAACACAAATACCTGTACTTTCTACTGCCTACATGTTGAACACAAATACCTGAACTTTCTACTTCTCACATTTTGAACACAAATACCTGTACTTTCTACTTCTTACATGTTGAACTCAAATACCTGTACTTTCTACTTCTTACATGTTGAACACAAATACCTGTACTTTCTACTTCTTACATGTTGAACTCAAATACCTGTACTTTCTACTTCTTACATGTTGAACCCAAATACCTGTACTTTCTACTTCTTACATGTTGAACCCAAATACCTGTACTTTCTACTTCTTACATGTTGAACACAAATACCTGTACTTTCTACTTCTTACATGTTGAACCCAAATACCTGTACTTTCTACTTCTCTCATTTCCCAAACAGCTGGTTCCTTTAGTCTGAATGTGTGTTTGATGCGTGATCATTATTCTTTAGAGTCATTGCGTGCCTATTGATTTGAACACGATCCGTGTATCCATCATTTCCTGGTCTTCTCTAAAGAAGAGGCACCAATGGAAACGTTGTCATGTTGCCGTTGTTCACCATGGAAACATTCATTAGCTAACAATGACATTATTGTTCTATTAATATAAAGGGAGGTCAGGTACTCTTTAAAACAGCTGCTAGTTATGGGTACTTTTTATTGAAGTACATTTCAAAGCCTCTTTACTTTTACTTGAGTAAAGAAGTTTAGTCAGTGCTTCTACTTTCACCAGAGTATTTTTAAACACAAGTATCTGTACTTCTACTTGAGTAAAGGATGTGTGTACTTTTGCCCTCTCTGATTGTGTATAACGCAGTCTCACCTCCTGTGGTTCATCTTGGCGTCTCCTCCGTTGTTCTTCCCCGGTCCCCAGCTGTGGCGTCGGAGCGGAGACAGAGAGCGGATACTGTTCCTCAGAATGCTGGAGCGCCGCGGCACCTCCGTCACTCTGTCTTTGGCTTCTTCCTCAGCCTCTCCACCTCCTCCTGGAGCCCCAGATCTGATGCTCTCCTCTGGGCTCCAGCTGCACTCCAGGCCCTGGTTTCCCTCGAGGCTGGAGCAGGTTTCGTCGGTGGAGGAGCAGGAGACGGAGACGGAAACCTCGCTGGTGCTGTCTCCCCCCGTCACTGGGTCATCGCTCTGCAGGAACACAAGACATATACATGTTATTAGAGAGATAGAATATAATTGGAAACCCTCTTTAATGGTCCTACATGCAGAGCACACAGTGACATGTGTTCTCTGCTTTAACCCATCCTATAGTAGGAGCATCAACAGGAGAGGACTCTTTAAAGTAGAGACACTACATACTGATATCCACCTGAACATCAGCAGGAGAGGACTCTTTAAAGTAGAGACACTACATACTGATATCCACCTGAACATCAGCAGGAGAGGACTCTTTAAAGTAGAGACACTACATACTGATATCCACCTGAACATCAGCAGGAGAGGACTCTTTAAAGTAGAGACACTACATACTGATATCCACCTGAACATCAGCAGGAGAGGACTCTTTAAAGTAGAGACACTACATACTGATATACACCTGAACATCAGCAGGAGAGGACTCTTTAAAGTAGAGACACTACATACTGATATACACCTGAACATCAGCAGGAGAGGACTCTTTAAAGTAGAGACACTACATACTGATATACACCTGAACATCAGCAGGAGAGGACTCTTTAAAGTAGAGACACTCCATACTGATATACACCTGAACATCAGCAGGAGATGACTCTTTAAAGTAGAGACACTCCATACTGATATACACCTGAACATCAGCAGGAGAGGACTCTTTAAAGTAGAGACACTACATACTGATATACACCTGAACATCAGCAGGAGAGGACTCTTTAAAGTAGAGACACTACATACTGATATCCACCTGAACATCAGCAGGAGAGGACTCTTTAAAGTAGAGACACTACATACTGATATCCACCTGAACATCAGCAGGAGAGGACTCTTTAAAGTAGAGACACTACATACTGATATACACCTGAACATCAGCAGGAGAGGACTCTTTAAAGTAGAGACACTACATACTGATATACACCTGAACATCAGCAGGAGAGGACTCTTTAAAGTAGAGACACTACATACTGATATACACCTGAACATCAGCAGGAGAGGACTCTTTAAAGTAGAGACACTACATACTGATATACACCTGAACACCAGCAGGAGAGGACTCTTTAAAGTAGAGACACTACATACTGATATACACCTGAACATCAGCAGGAGATGACTCTTTAAAGTAGAGACACTCCATACTGATATACACCTGAACATCAGCAGGAGAGGACTCTTTAAAGTAGAGACACTACATACTGATATACACCTGAACATCAGCAGGAGAGGACTCTTTAAAGTAGAGACACTACATACTGATATACACCTGAACATCAGCAGGAGAGGACTCTTTAAAGTAGAGACACTACATACTGATATACACCTGAACATCAGCAGGAGAGGACTCTTTAAAGTAGAGACACTACATACTGATATACACCTGAACATCAGCAGGAGGAGGACTCTTTAAAGTAGAGACACTACATACTGATATACACCTGAACATCAGCAGGAGAGGACTCTTTAAAGTAGAGACACTACATACTGATATACACCTGAACATCAGCAGGAGAGGACTCTTTAAAGTAGAGACACTCCATACTGATATACACCTGAACATCAGCAGGAGAGGACTCTTTAAAGTAGAGACACTACATACTGATATACACCTGAACACCAGCAGGAGAGGACTCTTTAAAGTAGAGACACTACATACTGATATACACCTGAACATCAGCAGGAGAGGACTCTTTAAAGTAGAGACACTACATACTGATATACACCTGAACATCAGCAGGAGAGGACTCTTTAAAGTAGAGACACTACATACTGATATACACCTGAACATCAGCAGGAGAGGACTCTTTAAAGTAGAGACACTACATACTGATATACACCTGAACATCAGCAGGAGAGGACTCTTTAAAGTAGAGACACTACATACTGATATACACCTGAACATCAGCAGGAGAGGACTCTTTAAAGTAGAGACACTACATACTGATATACACCTGACAGCGGAAACATCTAAATCCTACAGAGTGTGTTTTTATTCGTCGGAAAGACATGTGTGTCTGAGAGTAAAAGGATCAGTCGCTGACCAGCAGAGAAATAATTAACAGTCCTCTTTGTTCTTTTGCTTTGTCACATAGTTCATTTCTAATTAAACAAAGCTCAGTAAATGTGTCGGAGACAGTTATCAGTAAATGAAAATAAGAGTCAAGTGCAGCAGCTTGTTAAGACATTATTACATAGGTTATAATTAAAATAGCTGCTCTGGCATTTTGAAAACTACACTCACGATTTTGACTTTTAAAACAATTAAGTAATAAAATGATAATGTTCTTAATAGTTTTAGTAAATTGCAATTCTTTCTTAATAATAATGACACATTGGATTTTTAACGGCGCTTTTCCTAGTGCTCAACGACGCTTGAATAATTTAATAGTTTTTATGATTTGGAAATTGAAAGTGTAATTCAGAAACTGACAGATTAGCCCAGAAGAGGACAGATGTTTTGTTGGTGATTAGCGAGCTTTCACGTTGTTTATCCGTCAGCGTTTCTTCACTGAAGCTCGTGGTGAAATAAGAGAAGCTGGAGAGCGTCTAACCCGCAGGAATGAGAGGTAATGAAAGTAAGGAAAGTAAAGAGGACCAAATGGCAAAGCTCAGGGATAATGAGCCGAGAGTCTTTATAGCAGCGCTGACTAAACAAACCTTACGTTACTGTATGTAGTCTATTCAAGATTAAAGACGGTCATTAAAAGGAAATAAACAAAACTATTATTATGATTATCACTTTAATAGCGTTGGAGCTGCGCTTTAAAGCTCTGCTGAAAACCCTCTCAAGTTCTCTTAGTTTGACTTTACTGCTACTTTTCTTGTATTTACTTTCATGTGATCTATTTCCTACCTGTGTACAAGTGTGTCATCTTTAATTGATTGTCTTGTTTTAAAACTGGAAAGCACTTTGGTCAACTGAAGTTATTTTAAATGCAATAAACTTTACTATTATTATTGGTTTATTCGCTTTAATTGCATTTTTGCACCAGAGAAACGGGTCCAAAGTCGCCAGAAAAGTCTTGTTGTATCCTTCATTGTTCGAACCCAAATAACTGCAGTATTAAACAAAGAAATGTTAAAGGTGGGGTAGGTAAGTTTGAGAAACCGGCTCGAGATCGCCTGTTTCTCAAAATTACCTACCCCACCTTTAATGAATGTAACTTTCTGTTTTTAGTTGATCTTACTCTAGTTGACGTGTTTATAGTCTAGGTATTTCTGCATTTTACTGGCACCACTAGGCGCATTCACACTGCGGTACTTTTCCCACAAAGGTTCATGCGAACTTAGTTCAGTGAACTCTTTTATCGCGTTCACACCAAAAAGAGCCGGTACTAAATATAGCTCTTTTCTCACAAAAGTCCCTGCTAGAGAGCAGGGACTTTCGAGCGGCTCTTTTGTGAGAAAAGAGCTATATTTCTGATTGGCTGGGCGGATTGCAAACCACGCCCCGTAAAACTTCCAAAAAGTTTTGTGAAGCCGCCATTTTATTATCCTCGCATTAGCATTATTAGCATTAGCATTAGCCCAGCGCAGAAACGCAGAGAGACTAACTTATGGCAACACAAAATAAAACATGGGAGCGGTGGAGATGAGGAGGTGTCGGCGTTCTGGCGATTTACTCGGAAGGCTTCAGTAGAAGCTGCTGGGAGTCCCAGCAGCTTCTACTGAAGCCAGTCCCCAACTCCGGGGACTTCCGGCCGGGGACTTTGGGCGGCAGTATACGCCGTGAAGTTGTTTGTAGCCTGCCAGTAAACCCAAAGCAGAAGAAGAAGAAGTGAAGTCAGCGGCTTCATTTGCCTAATCCTCCCCCAGGGACTTTTTCCGGTGTGAATGCGATCTGTACTTAGTTCATGCGAACTAAAGAGTTTGCATGAACTAAGTTCGCATGAACCTTTGTGGGAAAAGTACTGCGGTGTGAATGCGCCTATTGTGTCCCTATTGCTCCATTCTCTTTCACTTCTTTATTTATAATTCTCCTTTTTCTTATTTCCTTTCCTTTAAGTATTTTGGAAGTTGCACTGAAGGAGCCTTCAGATTTGTATTGTCAAAACGACGCTGTGGCCATTGAGCTTCTGACAATAACACCTCACACACACACACACACACACACACACACACACACACACACACACACACACACACACACACACACACACCACACACACACACACACACACACACACACACACACACACACACACACACACACACACACACACACACACACACACACACACACACACACACACACACACACACACACACACACACACACACACACACACACCACACACACACACACACACACACACACCACACACACACACACACACACACACACACACACACACACACACACACACATACCATGTATGCATCACTTCAGGGGACATTACATTGACTTACATGCATTTCCTGGAGCTCCTACATACTTACACACAGATACACACACACACACACACACACACACACACACACAGGTATGGGATAGTATGCTGCTTGGAGGTGTGAGCTGTAACTGGCTGCATTGTGCTGCAGCTGCAGAGCACAGAGCTGCTTCTGTTGGACGAATCAAAGATCTGCTTCATGTGCGGACAACACTTCCTGTGGGTCTGAGAGTGTGTGTGTGTGTGTGTGTGTGTGTGTGTGTGTGTGTGTGTGTGTGTGTGTGTGTGTGTGTGTGTCAGTCAAAGTGCATGTGACTGAAGTGTATGTTTGTGGGTCACATGTCTTTAGCTTTAAAAAGGTGTGGGAAAGATTTGACAGAGTTTGAAATAGTGTTAGACGTCCTTGTGACATCACTAGACTTTGTTGGCTATGAGTTTTAGGCATTTAAGTTATTTTAGTATAATATGAAGCGGTAAAAACTGACATTGAAGTGCTTTTTAGTAATCAGTTTATTGTGAACATTTCAATTAAGTATTTCTACGGAGCCCCTAAAGGGACAGACAGAAACATAAGTATGAAGTTTAACCTAATGTGTTTTTATTTAACGGTAATATCATTGCTTCCAACTAACTATTACAGTTAGTGAAATATGTTGATTTAATACAAGTCAACGTTTCAGTGCAAAAAGGGTTTGCTCCACGCTGCAGAGAATGAGAGGTTTTTCTAACGATAACTAACGGGCTTCAAACGGCAGAAACACACGGAGCTGCTGGCTTTGAAACATACGGAGTAGATGTTCAGCATCTCAGCCTCGAGGCAGACTCACATACTCCTGTGTATAATCCCTACAGGGCGATAACATATATTCTGCTCAGCGAGAGGCAGCTGGTGGTGGGACGGCAGCCAGAGGAGGAGCGGTTAGAGTTGGTGACCCCTGGAATCTAAGTGAACTCCTCTATCAGTCTAACGTTTATGTATTAATTGTATATCACCTGTTGGTTCGACAACCAGCCGGTAAACACTCGGACAGAGACCAAAACAAGAGCTGCGATGTTGTTGGGACCTTTATCTTGTAGTTCATTTCTGTCCCTGCAAATATTTCCATACAGCCCGCCGTTATATTCTTCACCAGTTTGCATCCAAGTCCGTGCAAAAGGTTCTCTCTTCATCACTTCTGTACTTACTTATTTTAACCCGATGTCCTTACGATGGTTTTTAAGATACTTTTCCTGCAGGATTCTTGCTGTTCTGATTGATATCTTTTTGGTTAAATGCACGTATTGTAAGTTGCTTTGGATAAAAGTGTGAGCTAAATGAAATGTAATTTTATGCTATTAAACATTTTGGGGAAATTGTCCTAATTAGCGTATTCATTATTGAGGTTTTGGCCAAAACGGGTTTGATGACTTTTGAAGATCAAAGGTAAGGAGATGTGAGGTGAGGTCATTTAAGGTAAGGTGAGGTAAGGTAATTTAAGGTAAGGTGAGGTGAGGTGAGGTAAATTACGGTAAGGTAAGGTCATTTAAGGTGAGGTGAGGTGAGGTAAGGTGAGGTAAGGTGAGGTAAGGTGAGGTAAGGTGAGGTAAGGTGAGGTGAGGTAAGGTGAGGTAAGGTAAGGTAAGGTAAGGTGAGATGAGGTAAGGTAAGGTGAGGTAAGGTAAGATGAGGTAAGGTAAGGTGAGGTAAGGTATGTAAGGTAAGGTAAGGTGAGGTAAGGTAAGGTAAGGTGAGGTAAGGTAAGGTGAGGTAAAGGTAAGGTGAGGTAAGGTGAGGTAAGGTGAGGTGAGGTGAGGTGAGGTAAGGTAAGGTAAGGTAAGGTGAGGTAAGGTGAGGTGAGGTAAGGTGAGGTAAGGTGAGGTAAGGTGAGGTAAGGTGAGGTAAGGTGAGGTAAGGTGAGGTAAGGTAAGGTGAGGTGAGGTGAGGTGAGGGTAAGGTAAGGTAAGGTAAGGTGAGGTAAGGTAAGGTGAGGTAAGGTGAGGTAAGGTGAGGTGAGGTAAGGTAAGGTGAGGTAAGGTGAGATGAGGTAAGGTAAGGTGAGGTGAGGTAAGGTAAGGTAAGGTGAGGTAAGGTAAGGTGAGGTAAGGCAAGGTGAGGTAAGGTGAGGTAAGGTGAGGTAAGGTAAGGTAAGGTGAGGTAAGGTATGTAAGGTAAGGTAAGGTAATGTGAGGTAAGGTGAGGTAAGGTAAGGTAAGGTAAGGTAAGGTGAGGTAAGGCAAGGTGAGGTAAGGTGAGGTAAGGTGAAGGTAAGGTGAGGTAAGGTAAGGTAAGGTGAGGTAAGGTGAGGTCAGGTGAGGGTAAGGTGAAGTGAGGTAAGGTGAGGTGAGGTAAGGTGAGGTAAGGTGAGGTAAGGTGAAGTGAGGTAAGGTGAGGTAAGGTGAGGTAAGGTGAGGTAAGGTGAGGTAAGGTGAGGTAAGGTGAGGTAAGGTGAGGTAAGGTGAAGTGAGGTAAGGTGAGGTGAGGTAAGGTGAAGGTAAGGTGAGGTAAGGTGAGGTAAGGTAAGGTAAGGTAAGGTAAGGTGAGGTAAGGTGAGGTAAGGTAAGGTGAGGTAAGGTGAGGTAAGGTGAGGTAAGGTGAGGTAAGGTGAGGTGAGGTGAGGTAAGGTGAGGTAAGGTGAGGTGAGGTTCTATCTGTAATTAAAGTGAGACTCAGCATTGGACAGTAACATTATGAAATAAACAATAATCCACTATTTAAAATGAAAAGAACTTTGAATCATTACAGTAGCTTTCCCCCCCGGAGGTGAAGCTTCCCCCCCGGAGGTGAAGCTTTCCCCCCGGAGGTGAAGCTTTCCCCCGGAGGTGAAGCTTTCCCCCCCGGAGGTGAAGCTTTCCCCCCCGGAGGTGAAGCTTTCCCCCGGAGGTGAAGCTTTCCCCCCCGGAGGTGAAGCTTTCCCCCCGGAGGTGAAGCTTTCCCCCCCGGAGGTGAAGCTTTCCCCCCCGGAGGTGAAGCTTTCCCCCGGAGGGTGAAGCTTTCCCCCGGAGGTGAAGCTTTCCCCCCGGAGGTGAAGCTTTCCCCCGGAGGTGAAGCTTTCCCCCCCGGAGGTGAAGCTTTCCCCCCGGAGGTGAAGCTTTCCCCCCGGAGGTGAAGCTTTCCCCCCCGGAGGTGAAGCTTTCCCCCCCGGAGGTGAAGCTTTCCCCCGGTCCCCGGAGGTGAAGCTTTCCCCCCGGAGGTGAAGGCTTTCCCCCCGGAGGTGAAGCTTTCCCCCCGGAGGTGAAAGCTTTCCCCCGGAGGTGAAGCTTTCCCCCGGAGGTGAAGCTTTCCCCCCCGGAGGTTGAAGCTTTCCCCCCGGAGGTGAAGCTTTCCCCCGGAGGTGAAGCTTTCCCCCGGAGGTGAAGCTTTCCCCCCCGGAGGTGAAGCTTTCCCCCCGGAGGTGAAGCTTTCCCCCCGGAGGTGAAGCTTTCCCCCGGAGGTGAAGCTTTCCCCCCCGGAGGTGAAGCTTTCCCCCCGGAGGTGAAGCTTTCCCCCGGAGGTGAAGCTTCCCCCCCGGAGGTGAAGCTTTCCCCCCCGGAGGTGAAGCTTTCCCCCCGGAGGTGAAGCTTTCCCCCCGGAGGTGAAGCTTTCCCGCTGAGCGGAAGGATCAATGTGCTGACCTTTCTGAAGACGCTGTCGTATCCCGGCTCTGCGCTCAGGAGGCTCTCGATGTCGCTGCCCGAGTCTCTGAGAGCGCTGGAGGGAAAGCTGCTGGTTCTACTGGGCAGACTGGGGAACTCTGAGGGCTGGGAGGAACCTGGAACAACAACAACAACAACAACAAGGTGTTAGCAGAGAAACAGCAGAAGTAGACAATTAAGTGAAAAACTTTTAAAAAAAACGTTAGAAAGTGATAGAAATATGAAGCTAAGAAGAGCACTTCTGTACTTTTACTTAAGTAACAACATAAAGCTTTAACTTGCAATGGAGCACCTTTAGACTTAGAGGATGTGAGTACTTCCAGCCTCAGTCTAACGTCACATCTTCTCAGACAGAGCCAAAAGCTCCCGTGTTTCTGTAATGTGTTCTTCGCCTCCTCTCACACACAGGCAGCTCTGTTGGACATCAGTGAAAAGACTTCTGGGAATTTGAGAAGGTGTGAAAGGCCCGGAGGATCAATGGCCGACTGTCCTGACTGAAGCTGAACCGTGAAGGACAACAACTGTTTGTTTGTTTGTTTGTTTAGAGAGTGTGAGAGCAGAAGTGAGGATGGATTCTCACTCTGAGAAAACCACACTGACAATGCTCTTAATGTTCTGCAACACAGACCTCACTCTGTGCTCTGCAGTGTTTAGCAGGAGCTAGAAGTCATTTCCTCTACAGTTAAATGTCGTGTGATCAGGAGTTAGAGACAGATTACAGCCCGGTGTAAAGCTGTGAGACGAGGAAGGGACATTTTGCATGTTTTCTAAAGATGCATTATGAATATATAACTCAAGATTCCTTGTGAGATTTGGACAAAACATACAAGTCTACTCCATGGATGTATAATAAGAACTGGATACAGCGTGGGAGACGGGGTCTCGTTCCTTCCTATGAGAGCTGCTCATTGGCACAGGAAGACAAAATGGCCCAACTTTTGAGAGAGCGAAACGTCACAGATTACCCATCATGCCTAGCTGTCAGAGCAGAAGACCCCGTATGTGCGCTCACAGAGCATGCGCCCCTTAAGCCCCGCCCCCCGAGCTCCCACTCTTGGCTCACTAGATTGAATGGAGAGAGAAAATAAATCTAGATTCGGCTTTTAGTGCATTTTATAACTTTAAGGACCGAATTATTCTAATAAGGGCTGTAACATAGTTCATACTGGGTAGTTTATTTAGTCTAGTCTATCGCCCCCCCCCCTCACATCCGCAACCTCGGAGTCATCTTTGACAGTCAGCTCAAATTCAACCACCACATAAATCACATCACCAGGACCGCCTTTTTCCACCTCAAAAACATTGCCCGTCTCCGCCCATCACTCTCCTCCTGCTGAAACCCTGATTCATGCATTCATCACTTCACGACTCGACTACTGCAATAGCATCCTCTACGGCATACCATCCAACCTCCTCAATAAACTCCAACATATCTCTGCTGCCCACCTCCTCACCCACACCCGCTCCCGAGACCACATCACTCCCGTCCTCCAGAACCTCCACTGGCTCCCCGTCCGTCAAAGAATCAACTTCAAAGTCCTCCTCATTACCCACAAAGCCCTCAACAATCAGGCCCCCCCCCCCTACCTCACAGACCTGCTGCACCACACCCCTTCCTGCTGCCTCACAGACCTGCTGCACCACCACACCCCCCCCCCCCCTACCTCACAGACCTGCTGCACCACCACGCCCCTTCCCGCTGCCTCCGCTCATCAGAAGCCAACCTCCTATCCATCCCCACCCGCACCAATCACCGGACCTGGAGGGACAGAGCCTTCTCCGTCGCTGCCCCCTCCCTCTGGAACTCACTCCCCCAACCCATCAGAGACTGCACTGACCTCACCACCTTCAACACACTAACAAAAACTCACCTCTTCAATCTGGTTTTTAATGTGTGATTGTTTCTGTATTATTTGACTTTAACTTTAACTATATATTTATTTGTTGTTCCTTCCTTTTCCCTTCACTATATCTGTAAAGCGTCTTTGAGCACCTGTAAAAGCGCTAACAAATTAAATCTATTATTATTATCATAATCACTATCAAACAGAAACAATCAAAACAATTCTAGTTCAGTCTCTCAAAAAAAAAGGTGTTTTTGATCAATCGATTTGATTGGTTCAGTGGATATTGAATAATGACTTTTGATCAGAGATGTAAAATGACTGTTTCTGTCAATGGACGCTTTGGGGAGAGCTCACTCATATGTGTTGTCCAAATCTCACAAGACATTTCGGTAAAACTAGTTATTAATTAACGTGCATATTAGCAGTATATTGGCTCTTTATAAAACACTTATTAATGCCTTATTCTACAAGTAATAAGCCATTAGTTGAGAGTTTGTCCTCAATAACCCTCTAGTTAGTGCGTATTTACTGTCAGAAAGGACGTTGTTGTACGTGTGGTCTTAATATGCTCTGCTCAATATGGGCCGAATAAGGCAGCAGTAATTCTCCCATAATAACACCTAACACATACGGTCTATTCTTATGTAACAAGACATGAAACTACAAGTGTTAATTGTGTCAAAATAACTCAAAATGAGGTATTTCAAGTATATATTCACTTCAAAGAATACGTGACAATGTCCCCTCTCTCGTGCCATGTTTCCATCAGTCAGTCGGAGCTGAAGCTGATAAATATCAGGAGGTTATTCGTCCCGGGAATGAATGCCAACTGCAACCTTTCCAAGTAAAGACAAAAGCCAGATGTCAGTGGGTGTTAGAGGGTGTGTTTCTCCAGTGGTATAGAAGCTAAAGTCACCACTTCCCCACCTGAATCACAGCCAACGATGTGCCACATTAATGATCCCACAGAAACAACATGGCTCTCACGGTAAACCTTAAGATCCCACTTCTCTACTTCTAGGAGTTAAGCAGCAACCCACCATGAGCCATGTTGGGGTTGAAGCAGCAACCCACCACGAGCCATGTTGGGGTTGAAACAGCAACCCACCATGAGCCATGTTGGGGTTGAAGCAGCAACCCACCATGAGCCATGTTGGGGTTGAAGCAGCAACCCACCATGAGCCATGTTGGGGTTGAAACAGCAACCCACCACGAGCCATGAAACAGCAACCCACCATGAGCCATGTTGGGGTTGAAGCAGCAACCCACCATGAGCCATGTTGGGGTTGAAACAGCAACCCACCACGAGCCATGAAACAGCAACCCACCATGAGCCATGTTGGGGTTGAAACAGCAACCCACCACGAGCCATGAAACAGCAACCCACCATGAGCCATGTTGGGGTTGAAACAGCAACCCACCATGAGCCATGTTGGGGTTGAAGCAGCAACCCGCCATGAAACAGCAACCCACCATGAGCCATGTTGGAGTTCAAACAGCAACCCACCATGAGCCATGTTGGGGTTGAAACTCTATTTAAGATGTTTTTCAAGCCCCTTCGTTGAATAACAACTAAAGTCTGCAGACTATACATCATTGTGGCGTGTCCTTTGTGCATGTTCAGTTAATATCCCCGGCTAACTAAAAGAGGAAGACGGGACGCAGCCACAGACGGATAATAGACGGATTGCTTCAGCCCAGAACAGCTGGTGAGATCATGCTCTCAGTTTGGGATTTTGCATCATTTCTGCATCTATTTCTGACGGGAAAGCGGAAGTTATTCTTCATCCCTCTGGAACATTTCCCCTGGGCTCCTAGAAGCAAGAGGAAGTTCCCATTGTGAGCATGTGGGAACTTATAATATAATGTGACGGATTATCAGATTCAGAATGGTGTGTTTATCCCGGGGGAAATACGGCTATTATAACACATTAAATGTTTTCTTAAAAAAACTATTATAGAAATATTTATATTAATTATATTGAATTTATATAATCATATTCAAGTTAAAAAAGAGTGTGCAAAACAAAATATAAAATTAAATAAATATTTATATATAAAGATAAAATGTTGAAATCAATATTATTAACATAAACATAATATTGTGCAATACAATGAGTAAAATATCCAATAAAATATAGATTAAAATGAAAGGAAAAGGATTATTAAAATAAGATTAAAAGCAGATTGTTTACGTAAAATGTAAAAATTATGTCAGAAAGCAATATTTCTGTACTTCAAAACATTTATAATTACTGTGTATATACAAACTGGTGTCAAAAAGACACGTCCGCGGCGCCATCTACAGGCGTCATGCTCTCGCCATTATTTATATATATTTAATATGTATATTTGACTTAAATATGTATTAGTTCATTTAATTAATTTCTTATTTAAACAGTTACTATCATTTTAATGTTATCTTTAATTGTATTAATCTTGTGTGAATCTGTGCTGTCCTGTTTGTCAATCTCATCCTGTTGCCGTTTAAACTGCTCAATTCCCCACAATCTTATATACAAGAACCTTTAAGGCCCCGGCCACACGAGGACCATAACGTCCGTATCTGCTACAGTTCAGATAGATGGTTCGGCCACACGAGGCCGACATGGAAACGCAGAAAACGATAACGGGTCCCAAGGTGGGTAGATCTGGGGACGAAACGCTCTGGGGGCCAAACGGCTCCATGTCTACGCCCTATATGACCATTACCTGATAACGATGAAGCAATAGCTCCGCCTCTCCCGCCTCTCCTGCTCAGAGATCAGCTGCTGGGCTCTCAGGAGAGGGGGAGGACAAGAGAGGCTCTGTTTATTATTATTATATAGAGTCGTTATCAATTTGTTTTAAAGCTCAATAAATAACAAAGAAGACCTCTGACCGGCACTTTTCTAATTTTGTCCGGAAGATTTAAACTTTAACGGACATGTTGAACTGAAACTCTGCCGCACGGTCCCCTCGTCCCTTGGAAGAGGTGGGTGTTTGTCATCTGCTGGTGGACTACCGGAGAGATTCACAGCAGAAGCACACGCTTGCCTCGGGGAGGGAGAACAAGAGCCAGAGCGTCCACAGTGGAGAATAAACAGAAGGGCAACCATGGCAACCATGCGCGGCAAGTCTTCTTCACTGCTTTTGTGGCAGGAGTACAGCGCCACTTACAGGCCTGGCATATGTGGTAGAGGAGCTGTCGATTTTGCACTAACATCTGTAGCATGGTCAGTAGCTACTGACAGTAGCTACTGACCATGCTACAGCAGTGAGCAGCAGAGGTGGGGAGAGGCGGGGCTATGGCATCATCGGTATCAGGAAATGATGGTCTAGGGCATACACACTGAGCCGTTTGGCCCCCAGAGCGTTCTGTTTGCAGATCTATCCACCTTGGGACCCGTTATAATTTGCGGGGTCCGTTTCCGCGGTTCCGTTACGGCCTCGTGTGAACGAACGGGCTATACGCGAGAGAAAAGTAGCCGATACAACCCGTTTCGTTCCCGTGTAAACACCGCCTAATACTAGTTTAATATAACATTTTGACATTTGTATGTGTTTTTATACGTTTATTGTGCTTTTTGTCATGTTTTAATTATTGTTTTGTTACAGCACTTTGGTCAACTGAGGTTTTAAATGTGCTTTATAAATAAAGATTGAGATTGAGATCAGAGCCACAGAATCACCTCAAACTATATCTTTCTAGA
Source organism: Harpagifer antarcticus (assembly GCA_902827135.1). Taxonomy (NCBI): domain Eukaryota; kingdom Metazoa; phylum Chordata; class Actinopteri; order Perciformes; family Harpagiferidae; genus Harpagifer; species Harpagifer antarcticus. Next base: position 149,722 of record CADEHL010001070.1, read on the forward strand.
AAAGCCCCCCGATGGTGTTTTGTGCTGAAATGCACAGTTTAAAAGGTTTGCCCGCAGATGGTGAAGGTTTGCACGAAACAAATGCAACCTCTGAACACAGGGAGTGGGAACTGGAGGAATCGTGAGCGATCAGCTGCTCCTGAGGAGAGCTGGGGAGGGGGGGGTTGGAAAAAGGGTTTTGTTGGGAGGGGTCAATGACAGAAACCCTCATTTAGCAGAGGTCTGTTTCACTGTAATAACAACCGAGGGGGACAGACTTCCTGCAGCTGATTTCTGCTGAACGTGCATGACAGCAAAGGGGGGTTGCATCAAGTCAGGGACATGAGCAATCACTTGAGGAATGATGTAAAGGAAACCACACAAGGTTTTACTTTTATATATTCACAGACTTTTCTAAGAAGTTTGAGTAACTTCTTACGACCTGATTTTGACATCCAAATATATGATTCCATCACGATATTATTCCATTTAACAAAGATAAACAATCAAGAAGCATTATTTCCCAGCCCTATCCGCAGCATGGCATCTTCTGCAGTCAAGATGTGTTTAAACAGAAATTAAGCAGCTGATTTCCTCCATTAACACACTCCCAGCCCGGAGGACGAGAGCAATCAGCCGTCATTTGAAGAACGAAAGATGTCTAATAACTGAAAAACTGGTGTCAGCGGATTAAGTAAGGGACAATGTGCAGCGACGCGGTCGTTATGGGGAAAAGAACACCGACCGGCTGATCAGGAGCCCGACGCCAAGCGGAGGGATCTAGATCGGCATGAAGGCACGCACATTATCCCGCTTATTACACGGCCACATTCTCAACAAAGTAACGATATGACTCCCAATATTAATTTAAATGCTTTTGTGGATTTAGAAAATGATTTTATTGATTTAAAAAATAGTTGTATGTATTGATTTAAATTGACATGCATCCGCTAAGAAAAATAGTCCGTTGTTACCGTAGCAACGGCAAGAACTGCTTCGATAGCGTTTTTGAGGAGCTTTTTGATTACAGATTTGAAAACATCGCTGCTTGCTTTGAAAGTAGCACAATTCATTTTGTCAGACCTTGGGAAGTATCTAGATATCCCTGCCCTGATGCCAAAGGAACTGCACACTGAATATGTGTCGCCGTCTGATGTCTATGTCTGGACCGCTGCGTGAAAAGGAGGGTTTCTGCCCCGTTACTTCTCCGCTGTTTTCTTGTCGCTCTTGTCTTGTCAGTTAGAAAAACAAACTGCTTTTCGGCCAAACTCTATACAGTTAAATCAAACTGACTTGTTTGTGCAGATGTGAGCGTCCTTAACAACGGTCAATAAATCCTTGACAGCGGTCTGTCTGTTCTGGATTAACAACGTGTCTGAATTGACCAATCAGAATCGAGTATTCAACTAAACCATGTAATAAGTCTTATTAAAGAGGACATATTTTGCTGATGTTCAGGTGTATATCAGCATGTAGTGTCTCTACTTTAAAGAGTCCTTTCCTGCTGATGTTCAGGTGTATATCAGTATGTAGTGTCTCTACTTTAAAGAGTCCTTTCCTGCTGATGTTCAGGTGTATATCAGTATGTAGTGTCTCTACTTTAAAGAGTCCTCTCCTGCTGATGTTCAGGTGTATATCAGTATGTAGTGTCTCTACTTTAAAGAGTCCTTTCCTGCTGATGTTCAGGTGTATATCAGTATGTAGTGTCTCTACTTTAAAGAGTCCTCTCCTGCTGATGTTCAGATGTCCCGCCCCTTAGCTTATCACGTACAATGTGTTGGAGCACTAGCCAATAGAAGCGCTAGTGTAGTGATGTCACTATGTTCAGGAAGTAAACAAAGGACATACTACTACTACTACATACTGCTATACACCAATCACCAACGTGATTGACGTGATTCAAGATGGCGCCTGTGTCGGCACGCCGCTCGCTCAGCTGTCTACCTATAGCTTTTTTTTTGTTTTATGTTTGTCAGAATGTCTCTGCTCTGCTCGTCTATGATCGCCAAGCCCTCCTCCACCTCAGACCCTCACTGGAGTTGATACTGCTGCCCAAACTTACATCTGGCAACCATAAATCGCCCCCCCCCCCCTCTTCTGTTGGATATACCCACCTACCTGTGCCGGTTGCCCCGCATCCCGCCTCGCCGAAAGCGCTTCAGACGACGGGGAAAGCGTGGTGGTGCACTCGTCCATCTGAAGGAATACCTGACGGCTTCTTCCGGGACCTATCCACGCCTCGGATGTCATGGCCCTCCCGCTGCACGCCATGTGAGGGGATCGGTGGATTCGCCCTGTCTTTCCGGAGCTACGGACCCTGCTGGATCCGCTGGCAGCTCCTCCTGTCCGACTGACTGCTCCTCCTGTCCGACTGGCAGCTACTCCTGCCCGCCTGACTGCTCCCGGCTCGCGCGGCGTTCACCACGGACATCTTCGTCAGCTGAGACGATCTACACCGTCGGCAAGCCCGGAGCAAAAACTACGTCTGCTTTGCTAAATGCTAGGTCGATAGCTAACAAAACGTTCCTGCTGAACGACTTCTTCACCTCCCGTGAACTGGATTTCATGTTCCTGACGGAGACCTGGGCACACGCTGGCGAGTACACATCATTCTTTGATCTTCTTCCTCCTGACTGTACATTCTTCAGCTCCCCCGTGCCACCGGCCAGGGCGGGGCATAGCTTCGGTGTTTAGAGCTAGCCTCCAGTGCCGATTGCTACACCATGTCCACTAGCTATGCTAGCTTTGAGTTGCAGCTCTTTGAACTGAATCCGGCCTCGCCTATACTCTGCGCAGTTGTGTATCGTCCGCCAAAGCACAATAAGGATTTCATAAATGACTTTTCTGACTTTCTGTCCGGGATCATGGTGAATTATGATCGTGTTTTGATCTCCGGAGACTTCAATGTCCATGTGTGTTGTGAGTCCAAACCTCTGGTTAGGGACTTTTTAAATCTCCTTGATTCTTTTGGTCTTGTTCAGTCCGTGGCTGGCCCAACACACGAAAAAGGACACACTTTGGACTTGGTATTGTCGTTTGGACTGTCTGTATCTGTGGATGAAATATGTGCAGCAACGCGTATCTCAGACCATTTACCGGTTCTGTTTACAACCTCCATCCCTTCCGCAGGAGTCGAATCACGTGCCCCTGCGCGTCGTCTGCGTTCGATTAACCCCTTGACTGCCTCACAGTTCTCTGATGCTTTTAACGCTTCTCCTATCTGTAAATTAGATGTGAACTGTGCTTTTAATGCTGATGAGCTTCTCTCTATGTTTGACTTGACATGCACACCAATACTGGATTCTGTTGCTCCTTTTACGCTTAGACGCAACAAAGTTCTATCAGAACCGTGGCTCAATGACTGTACTCGTGCTCTCAGACGCGCTTGCAGGCGTGCTGAGAGAAGGTGGAAAAAGGATAAACTCCATGTCTCCCTGGAAATCCTTCGTGCTTCCCTCTCTGACTACCAGACGGCAGTCAAAGCAGCCAAAACAGAGCACATTTCTCTGTTCATCTCTAAAAACAGCCACAAACCTCAGGTTCTTTTTAATGTCCTCAACTCCATCATTAATCCCCGTGATGTTTCTTCTGTTGTGCCATCGCCTGCTCTCTGCGATAAGTTTCTTAAATTTTTTATTGGAAAAATATCTGCTCTTAGGCTAGCTCACACTAGTGCTACCCCCGATCCTGCTCCCTCTCTGTGCCCTGCTGTCCTCGACCACTTTGAGCCTATTTCCCTCTCTTCTCTCTCGGACATAGTGGAGCACCTGCGACCGACAAGCTGCTCCTCGGACAGCATTCCCTCACGCCTTCTCAAAGAGGTTTTCCATTCAGTTGGAGCAAGTATTTATTACTTTTAAACACCTCTCTTACCTCAGGATGTGTCCCCAGCTGCCTTTAAACATGCCGTGGTTACCCCACTACTTAAAAAGAAAAGTCTCGACCCCTCCACTCTCGCAAATTTTAGGCCCATCTCCCAGCTACCGTTTTTATCAAAAGCCCTGGAGCGCGTATAGTCTACGCCCAGCTGCAGTCTTTTTTAATCCTTCATGGCATCCATGAAAAGTTTCAGTCTGGCTTCAAACCCATGCACAGCACTGAAACAGCCCTTTTAAGAGTTTTTAACGATCTGCTCCTAGCCGCCGACTCAGGTTAGCCCAGCTGTCTTGGTGCTGTTGGACCTGACAGCTGCCTTCGACACCGTGGACCATGGCATCCTGCTGTCACGGCTTGAACAGTCCGCTGGCATCACAGGCTCTGCCCTCGCATGGTTCAGGTCCTACCTTAAGGACCGTAGCTTTTCAGTGCAGCTAGGTGCCTTCTCCTCTACCAAAGCCCCTCTTACCTGTGGGTCCCCCAAGGCTCGATTCTGGGCCCCATCCTGTTCCTACTATACATACTGCCCCTAGGTTCTATTCTAACTAAACACAACATTCCCTTCCACTGCTACGCTGACGACGTCCAGATTTATCTCCCGCTCAAAGCAAACATAACACAGTCACTACAGCAGTTGATGGACTGCTTAACGGAGATCAAATCCTGGCTGAGCAACAACTTCCTGACTCTTAACGAGGGCAAGACGGAGGTCATCTTTTTTGGACCACAACCTCCAGCCTCTCAGGTTGATATTCTGGGCTCCCTCCAACTAAACATCCTCCCCTCGGTCATGAACCTTGGCGTGACCTTGACGAACACTTTTAAATTCGATAAGCAGGTCAGCAGCGTAGTCAAATCCTGCTTTTTTAAAATAAGACTATTGGCTAAAACCAAGTCCTATTTATCTTTTAAAGACATGGAAAGGGTCATCAACGCCTTTGTGACCTCGAGACTGGATTATTGCAACGCTCTGTATGTGGGTATGGACCACGCGTCAATTAAACGCCTGCAGCTGGTCCAAAATGCAGCTGCACGTTTGCTGACTGGACACAAAAAGCGCGACCACATCACCCCAATTCTGGCCTCACTACACTGGCTTCCAGTTCAGTTCAGAATTGATTTTAAAATCCTTTTATTTGTTTTTAAAGCTCTAAATGGGCTGGCTCCGGCCTATATAGTTGAACTCCTCCAGCGCTACACCCCAGCCAGAGCTTTAAGGTCTGCTGACCAGCTGCTGCTGGTAGTGCCGAAGACTAGGCTCAAAACACGAGGGCACCGAGCCTTCGCAGCAGCTGGCCCGAGGCTCTGGAACACTCTGCCCCTCCATGTGAGGTCGGCCCAGACCCTAGGGGTTTTTAAATCATATTTAAAAACTCACTTCTTCTCTCAGGCTTTCTAGCTAGAGCGGAGCACGACTACTGACACTTCCCTGTGTATTGTTTTTTATATTTGCTGTTGCTAAATGTCTGTCTTTTTTACAATTACACTGCAGTGAAATGTTTTTATTACATGTACAGCACTTTGGCTCGACCAAACATCGTTTTTAAATGTGCTTTATAAATAAAATTTGATTTGATTTGATTTGATTTGAAAGGAGTCAAATGCAGGCTTTCAGGCAGGGGGTAGGGAACACAGGGATTGTAGCCTTTGCAGGCCATTTACATGCACTAAAAACACACTACAGGAAAGGGAAAACTACCAAAAAGGGCTTCTTCCAGACAGCATTTCTACACGCCAAATAATGACAGAGCCAATCCCCGAACAGTAGAAGTGCAAACCGCCTCAAAGAGGGTGATGTCATATGGAGGGCATTTTAAAATGGACTCAGTGTACGTGAAACAGTCCAAACATGAAACTACACTGACCTTAGACCTTAGTGTCGCAGAGCTCAACCTTCACTGAGTCCTGGAAGTTGCACGCTTTGTTCCTCATATTTTCTAAAGTCACAAGCCCAGGAGAATCCCACAATGTCAATGAGAAGGGTGTGTGTGTGTGTGGGGGGGGGGGTGGTAAATGGGGGTGACAGGAGGAGTGGATTCTGGGAGATTTGTCGGACTCCACCCCCTCACACATGTCTACTAAAACTAGCAGGGGACTGTGAGCTTTGACAGCTGTCTTCATCTGTTTCACACGCACGCGCACACACACACACACACACACACACACCATGTATACATCACTTCAGGGGACATTGCATTGACGTACATGCATTTCCTGGAGACGTACCCTAACCTTAACCAACACATGCCTAACCCTAACCAAGTCTTCACCCTAAAATTAATCTCACACACACACACACACACACACACACCACACACACACACACACACACACACACACACACACACACACACACACACACACACAACACACACACACACACACACACACACACACACACACACACACACACACACACACACACACACACACACACACCCACACACACACACACACACACACACACCACACACACACACACACACACACACACACACACACACACACACACACACACACACACACACACACACACACACACACACACAACACACACACCCACACACACACACACACACACACACACACACACACACACACCACTCCTCTGATGAGTCAGTGGTTGGATGTTGTTACATGTGGGGTGTAACATGTATCCACACACACCACATCCTTAAATTTAAATTATAATGTTGACCTGCAGCTACTTTGCTGACCTCTATAATAGATGTTTATAGTATTTATTTTATTAAACATATCTAGTATAGTCTATTCTTATTTATTTTCTATGTTTTCATATTGTATATAGATATATATTTCTTATATTTAATATCATATGTTTATGCTAAATATCCACATATGAATAAAGTATATTTAATCATAACCCAATTCCACAACAATAATAAATGTTTCTTTAGTTCCCTATTCGTCCAGAAGCTGCTGAAATAAAGCTATTTTCCACACACTCCTTACCCAGGCTGTACGTTGTGTTCCTCTCTTTTCACCGTATCATCTCTGACCTGAGATCAGAGGCACACCCAGCGCGTCTCCTCCGGTATGAGCGAGGGGTTCTGAGTCGGACTTCACCCATGAGGTATCACGCAGCTTTACAAACCGCACTTTAGAGCAGAACCATAACTCTCTGCAGGGGGAAGACAAACAGTGAAACACCCGCTCGCTGTGGCCTCCAAAGAACACAGAAACCAGATATATTCCACTTTACACCAAAGACAATACAAAGCCTTCTCTGTTCATTAGTTTGAGCTGTGCGGCTATTCATCGACTCAAACTGTTATTGCGAAGCGTTTTCTGATGAGAAAGTGTAATGTAATGGTCCATGTTGTGATTTCGATCAAATGGCCCCTCTGTTGTCTTTTCTGCCTGTCATGTATATATATATATATATATACACTGATGGAGTTATACATTAACGTATATTACTATATTATTTTTGTTTATAGTACATTTATTATTATGTTAGTGATTTAAAGTCATTTGTTATGCTTTATGTTAAAGGCAGCGTTGGGCACTGGGTGATTTTGACTGTACAGCCAAAATGTGATACTGATGGAGCTTTACATTCATGTATATTATGTAATTTATTTTCTTGCTGTATTTGTTTATTGTACATTTAGTATTATTGAAAGGTGGGGTAGGTAATTCACTTCAGATACACTTGTTGTTATATTCCATGGAATGCTCTTAACATCCTGATAGCAATGAATATCTGAAGTGCTGTGAAGCCGTGGCGCTGTAAAAAGCTCGACCAATCATCTGAGCCGGCTAAAGTAACTGGATGGCCTACCTGCCTGTCAGCCTTCCATCTGGGCACACACTGATCTCGTGCCCTCATTGGTCATGTGCGCGTTCGTGTGTGTTGGAGGAGGGGCTCTGTGAGGAAGTGGCAGATTTTTTCCGGCTGCACTCGAGCTGGTTTCTCCAAAATCACCTACCCTACCTTTAAGTTAATTAAAGTCATTTTTGATGCTGTTTTAAAGTCAGCGTTGGGCACCAGCACGAGCATATGTGTCGTTACCAGGGAAACCACAGGTGAAACATGTTGGATAATCGACAATAAATGAACGAAACAACGTTCCTGGACTTTGGATAATTAGAGTCGCTTTCCATTTTATTAATTGAATTCACCGAAACAATCGACCCACAGCTCTCGGTCCTTATTCATTTATTAAAGATGGCCCCTCTATGTATTTCTGAGTCAAATTATTTACTGGTGAAGAACGATTGCATTTCAAAAGATGGAGCATTTTGAATGTCCCGGATCTTCTAAAGATCAAAACACAAGAATAAAATCAATGAGGGAAACTTTCTAATGTCTCTTCTTATATGTTTTTCTAAAAACAGGGCGTTACATATCGGGTATCAGAGTACAGCGGAGTTTCCTATCTCTTTGTAGAAAACAATAATATTAATGTTTGGTTGTCATTTATTTGCACAGACTAATAATGACAACATAGAGCACTAATAAAGATTGGACTGGTCTCATGTCCTTGTATCGGTTCCTCGGAGTGAACGGTGGAATAGAGATTTAAAAGACGGTCAACCCGTTTCCTGCCGAAAGAGAGGAAGAGATAGAAGAAGGAAGTGACGTCAGCTCCTCCCAGCGGCAGCAGGGGAAATCCCTCCTCTCCCACGTGACGCTTTTATGATGCTTTGTTCCTCTGTTCTACTTCAACCTCATCCCTTGTTTATCTCTATCAGACGGGCTGGTGTTTAATCCGTTTTCCCCCGCAGATAAAAGGCAGCATCGATCTGTCGCTGGAGTTTGAATGACAGCGGTCTCACTCATTTTAAAGAGGTCTGTCCCTCCCTTAATAGAGATGTATCCCACAGTACCCATACACTGAGTGATACATCCCTACAGCTGCAACCGTCTTCTGTTCACTGCAATGAGCTGTTTTTAGAAAGCTAGCAGGGTGACTCTCGGTCGATCGGTCCACCTCTCTCATTTAGATGGAAATATCTCAACAGCTTTTGGATTGATTGCCAGGAAATAGAGTAAAAACATCCGTGCCCTCAAGAGACAAAGCCTAGCACCTCTGTTAATCCCCTAAATCAGGGGGGTCAAACTCAATTTCACCACATCAGCATTATGGTTGCACTCAAAGGGCCCGCTGTAACTTTAAGACTATATAAAAATACATATATAAATATTTAATATATAAAATAATGTACTATATTACATTATTGCCTCTGCATTGGATTATTATCAGATAGGGTAATAACTTCATAATTAACTACGTCTGAAAGCAGAAGTCTAATAATTGTAAGTCTCTTCAGTGAGAATGTCACAAAATGATTTAAAAAGAGAAGTGACATTTTGAAATAAAAAGTAACTTTAAAAAAAAAAATCTAATTCGGAGAAGAAATGCATATTTTGAAGAAATGGCAAATTCTGAGAAAAAGGTCAAATTTGAGATGCATTGTGGGACATGTAGTTCATGGGCAACATTATGTAAAGTAGCATGTAACCGTATAATAAACATATTATTCTTTGCAAGCTCTTGTGGGGCCACATGAAATGAAGTCGCGGGCCGCATTTGGCCCCCGGGCCTTGAGTTTGACACCCCTGCCCTAAATGCTTACACAAAGCTCCACAGTGAGCTCACACTTGACATTTCTATCGGTTAATGACTGAAGACGTACGAAACAAAATGACAATTGTCGCCATTTTGGCTACTTTGCAGAAGGGGAAGGGCAACACGCACATAAACGCCATGTTCGATCCGAGATAAGATACCTTGAAGAACGGAGTACATAGAGGTTACTTAAGGAAGTATCTGAACTGCTTGTCATGTTAACCACTAACATACATTTTAAAAACACAAACGACCAGGTTGAAGACCAGATGCTTTAAGAAACACATAAAGAGCCAGGGTAATGTTTTGAAGTGTTTAACTATGAGATCGTAAGGTTAGCTTAAACTCGAGCTACCATCGCTGCTCAGCTAACGTCACATCTCTTATCACAAAAGTATAGATTGGTATGACTTTGCATTACACCACTTCCAGTTCCCTCGTCTCAAAGACAATACCTTTTGTTTAAGTGTTTGAGGTTAGAAGCCTGAAATATGGTCTGTGGTTAACACAAGCTTACGAGAAGTTCACGTTGTGTCCCACGACTTAAATATCTAAGTAAAAAACCCATGTCTGGAACGTCTGTGTCATAAAAACGGCGGTTGCTAATCAGTGTCAAAATGAGACGACTAAGCGTCATCGCATTGACACGAGTTCACCTTTAGCTGATACCCAGTCATTCGACCCTGATGTAGTTCGTCATTAATATTACCTTAGTTTCTGCAATAGTCCAAACTCAAATGGATAAATGCCATTCGTTTGGATCGAGGGAGGTCTTGCGATGCTAACTTCCCGGTCGGTCAACACAAAGACATCATCACTGCACCTCTCTCTGAGACAACACTAACATAAATAGCTGTAGGGTCACTTCCTAAAACGCTGTAAGGTCGACCAAAACACAAAGAGGGTCAACTGGAAGACCACCAACTGTTACCAGCACGGTGGAGTTGGCAGAGAAGGGCCTAACATCATCTCAATACCTCTGATTAGAGGATGCTTTACAGCTCCACTAATGCTCAAAACCCTTTAATACAATCACTTCAAGTTCTTTCGTTTTCTTTTACCCAAATTAAATGATGACCTACTTCTCTTTTAGTAAGCTCTTGTAAAAAAGTGTTTCTTAAATGTGCTTTTAATCATCACCTTTAGCATCCATTACATGACTGGTTAGACGCTTTTATCCAAAGCGACTTACATACTCAATACTGTGATCAATCCCCACAGGAGCAATTTAGAGTGAAGTGTCTCAGGGACATGCTGACTGCAGTGGGGTTTGAACCTGTGCTCCCCTGAACCCAACACCAACGCACAACCCACTGCGCCACATGCCGTTATCAACCACTCACTGTTTTAAAGCAACGAGCTGTTCAAAACCTCAGATATGGAATACTTGAAATGAACTGGCACCAAACAATCCAAGTCTTTCTAAAATGTGCTTTTAATCATCACATTTAGCATCCGTACCATCAGCTATAGACATATGTTCGTTAGTAGACAGTTAAAATAACAGTTATTGCCTCTGCGTTTGCTTTTAACATTAGAAACCACTCACTGTTTCAAAGCAACGTGGTTTACGAGCTGTTCAAAACCTCAGATATGGAATACTTGAGCAAACAATCTAAGACATTACATAAAACCCCAACAGACTGTCAGAGGATCACTCAGTATCTGGCTTTGGGAAGTCTTGACTTTTAGACCAACTAAGTCACGTCTGATGGTCTCAATTTCCTCTCGTGTGTAGAAAGAGAAAAGCAGACGGAGGCTGTTAAGCTGCCTTTACAGTAGAAATCCCAAAAGAAAATGTCGTTGCCAACAGTTGAGGCTGGTACACACACTTCAACCGGACTCAAACGACTTGCTTTAACTTCAAACAAAAGAGCTTCTTAGGCAAAAGGACACAACTTCTTACAGTACATGCATGAATGACCCACTTCTACATTTGTCTCTGATGGTAAAGCTCCCTTGCAGAGTGACTTAAGACGACTCTTCAACACACACCCCAGCAGGAAAGGAGAGGCTGAGAGAAGCTCTTACCTGAGAGTTGAGTGTTGCACGGCTGATGAAACGACGCCTCTCTGTCTCGGTGGATCTACAGAGAAACAGGAAGACACTGAATCAGCCTCAGCAACATGTGACCGTCACCCACAAAGAATAAATAATGATGCCGAGCAGCGTGGCGTTTAGGAAGTGTTGCGCCGTGCACAGGATGAGAGGCGATGATAAGAGAAAAGACAGAAAACAGCAGACTTAAGAGCATTCAGCGCCTGGAGGACGTGTTTGGAAGAAGATCTAACTTTTTAAAACCTTCACATTTACACTGACATCAACTCAAACACACACACACACACACACACACACACACACACACACACACACAGTCATAGATCTTTAGTTGGCTGTAAACACAGAACGCTGGGGCTCAGCTTCCTCTGTGGTCTGAGTGTCTATATAGATCGCTTGTGTGGGGGTGTGTGTGTGTGTGTGTGTGGGTTGTGTGTGTGTGTGTGTGTGTGTGGTGTGTGTGTGTGTGTGGTGTGTGTGTGTGTGTGTGTGTGGTGTGTGTGTGTGTGTGTGTGGTGTGTGTGTGTGTGTGTGTGTGTGTGTGTGTGTGTGTGTGTGTGTGTGTGAGAGAGAGAGCAACACCCCTCTTTGCAGGCAGAACAAAAGCTTCGACAGTTTGGCTGAAGCTGTGCAGATTTGACTGACAGCTCTGAATGTGAGGCTAACAGAGACTTTAATGAATGTCAGTGTGTTTTAATGAACTAAATAAATGAGTTGTAGATTACAATGATGCTCTTTCATTTTCAAAGTGTCCCTTAATACAACCAGAGTTAACTTAAAAACACACATGACAGATATTTAAGCCGATTCTCTTGAGCAGAAACCCTGAAGATATGATTTTCTTTTAAGGTGAAAAGCACTTTAAGACACTTTAAAGGGGCCCTATTATGTTCATTTTAGGTTGAGATCAGGATGTAGTGTCTCTACTTTAAAGAGTCCTCTCCTGTTGATGTTCAGGTGTATATCAGTATGTAGTGTCTCTACTTTAAAGAGTCCTCTCCTGCTGATGTTCAGGTGTATATCAGTATGTAGTGTCTCTACTTTAAAGAGTCCTCTCCTGCTGATGTTCAGGTGTATATCAGCATGTAGTGTCTCTACTTTAAAGAGTCCTCTCCTGCTGATGTTCAGGTGTATATCAGCATGTAGTGTCTCTACTTTAAAAGAGTCCTCTCCTGCTGATGTTCAGGTGTAATACAGCTATGTAGTGTCTCTACTTTAAGAGTCCTCTCCTGCTGATGTTCAGGTGTATATCAGTATGTAGTGTCTCTACTTTAAAGAGTCCTCTCCTGCTGATGTTCAGAGTGTATATCAGCATGTAGTGTCTCTACTTTAAAGAGTCCTCTCCTGCTGATGTCAGGTGTATATCAGTATGTAGTGTCTCTACTTTAAAGAGTCCTCTCCTGCTGATGTTCAGGTGTATATCAGTATGTAGTGTCTCTACTTTAAAGAGTCCTCTCCTGCTGATGTTCAGGTGTATATCAGTATATAGTGTCTCTACTTTAAAGAGTCCTCTCCTGCTGATGTTCAGGTGTATATCAGTATGTAGTGTCTCTACTTTAAAGAGTCCTCTCCTGCTGATGTTCAGGTGTATATCAGTATGTAGTGTCTCTACTTTAAAGAGTCCTCTCCTGCTGATGTTCAGGTGTATATCAGTATGTACTGTCTCTACTTTAAAGAGTCCTCTCCTGCTGATGTTCAGGTGTATATCAGTATGTAGTGTCTCTACTTTAAAGAGTCCTCTCCTGCTGATGTTCAGGTGTATATCAGTATGTAGTGTCTCTACTTTAAAGAGTCCTCTCCTGCTGATGTATATCAGTACGTAGTGTCTCTACATGTCTCCATGCTTTAATGTTCAACAAGCTCTTTATTTTTCTCTGTGCTGCAGCACCTCTTTTCACCTTCTGTCTGAAACCAGTGCCCAGTCTGCTCTGATGTGATTGGTCAACTAGCTTAGAGATGTCCCGTCCCTTAGCCTATCACGTGCAATGTGTCGGAGCACTTGCCAACAGCAGTGCGAGTGTTCCAGTGATGTCAGGAAGTAAACAAAGGAGTCCAACTCACTACAGGGAAACACCTTAAAGTATAATCAGGCCTTGTTAAGGTTTGTCCTTCCTACCTTCCTTTCTTCCTACTGTTTCCTGCCCTCCCTAATTCTCCCCATTTAACTCCTAACCCCAGTTAACCCGGGTTAACCCAGGTTAAGCCCGGCTCAGATCAGCCAGCTTTAGTGTGGCCCTTTAAACTTGGCTCGTACAAAGGAAACCTCCAGACAGCACAGACAGGTTTCAATCTGAAAGAGGAACAAACGAAAGACGTTGTTCCACAATGGCCGACCACGTCTACTCTTTACTTTCAGTTACACAACGCTGACACTGAAGAAGAAGACAGAACAACAACAACAACAACAAAAGACAGACAGAGAAGAAAAGGAAGCCTATATGTCAAAGACACGTTTCCTTGTTATGTAAATGTACAATAACATCATCTAAATCTGGAAACACGTGCTTGCTAGTCACTTTCTGCAGAGTCTCCACTCTGTGAAGGACTTGTGATTTAAAGCAGCAAGAAGGCAGAGGAGGAAGTAAAGTGAGTTTCAACCAGTCACCAAGGTCGATCCTCCCAGAATGCTTTGGGGGTTTCTAAACAACTAACCCTCAAATGTCCCAGAGCACACTAAAACAGGCATGCTGAGATCTAGAAATACAGAGCTATACGTGTGTGTGTGTGTGTGTGTGTGTGTGTGTGTGTGTGTGTGTCCTCTATGACTATACGCGTTTGCATTCCAGCACACAGTGACAGTCGCTAACATACCATCGTCTACATACTGTACCGCTCAATCAGCAGACACATTATTCCAAACACTCGTGCAACTCTTTGCTGTACTCTTCAAGTCTCACGGGCACACAGCTGATTCTCACACACACACACACACACACACACACACACACACACACACACACACACACACACACGAGGAGAGTACACACACACACACACAGGGATTTTTATTTTCTCACAGCTGTGTTCAGATATCAAACACAGCCCGCTGAGAGAGAACAAATATACGCTGACGAAGAAAGATTAGCTGGTCACAGAGGGCGACTGAACACACACACACACACACACACACACACACGTATGCAAAGGTTCTGTTTAGAAGTGAATTGATTGCAACAAATTACCAAAAGCCTCGACCTGACGGCAGTGACGGCAGAACTCGCCAAAGATTGTGACTGAAATGCAGATTTAAGGAAGGAAACCGACGCTCTGAGACGTAATGAACTGTGTGCACGCCAAAGCTGCCTCTGTGTATGTTGGCACTGATCGTAGAAAGAACTGACTGACGGGACATGAAGGAGATACTTCTAGGGTGGGGCGTAACTATGTGGAAGTATACCTGCTATCAATGACACATTTACTCATGCGTTTCCTTTGGGAGAAGAGAGCAACTTGTCCATATCCAAACTTCTCATTCAGTTCAGAGATGGCAGAAATTGGGACACAGAAGTCATCTTGTTTTTTTTAATGGACCAAACGTCCTCAAATCTTTCAGGAAGAATAAATGTGTCTATTTCCTTAAAACCATGAAGGGGAAATGTTGCATTGCACCAATCACAGAGCCTGTGACAGCATCCCAACAACTGTTGTGCAATGAAATATTGAGCTACTAGTCATCTCGAACCGTCAGTTTAAAAAAGAAGGTGCGATACCGTTCCGATAAATATCAATAATTTCGAACATCGCGGGGAAATTCCTTCGACTCATTTTGAAGTTTTGGGGGAAGCCGGAAGTGACGTTCAATGCGGGAACGCTTCACTGCGGCGGAGAGAGCCAAACACGGACAAAGTGTGTTGTTCATGCGTAGAAATGGTGAATTACTGAGTTTCAGGCAGCGTTAATAACGTTGTAATGAAGTTGACTCCAGTATATTCATATTTGTCAATGCTTTCATGTCAATTCGGCGAACATATGATACATGAAATGATCGTGAGGATGATGATTAAAAATCGTTTGTTTGAGCCGGTCTGCATTTCCTGATGAGAAAACAAACCGATGCTTTGTGTAGTTGTAGTACCAACGTGGATTAAACGTGTGTTTTTTACCACAATGTTGGAAATTAATGGATAAAATGCACGGATTATTATTATTATTATTATTCCCACTCCGATCGGGACTCTCGGTCCACCGTTTCCCCGCAGCGAGTCTCCCTCCGTTGACAGTTTACGTGGGCTGGGTGCAGTGGCGGCCGGCCCATCGGGATTCGTCCCGATGGCCGGTACCGAAGTGGGCCGGTCGGATAAGTCACTATCACATCCCCCATAGGCGGCGCGTGAGGCTCAGGTTTGGGAAGGCTAAATAACTTGTTTTACCTGACGCTGCCCGCCTCCGGCGTCTATAGAAAAGAGATCAACTCAGTGTGCGGAGTTTAAATCTCTCAAGTCATATTACAGGATAAAGGAAATATAGTTTAAACTGCCGTATGCAGAGAGGACGCCGACGTGTCGCACTTATCATTCATATTACATCATCAATCAGATCATCGATCATATAATATCATAATATATCATATATTTCCTTATCTGAGTCAGCTTCTCCAGCCGTATCTGGCCGTGCAACACTCAGTGTCACATACTGTATGCAGAAGTATTATTTTAAGCAACACATTGTTGACGAAACACTCGAGTCAAATGTAATTAAAGTCAGATCCACTCGTGTCTTAGACGGGGCAGTGATATCATAAAACTATATGCTTTCAAACACTCGGTAGGCCTAGTTATTTTTTAACCAGTTGTTCTGTATTCTCCTTGCAGGTGCAGTCTCTGTGGCTTGTATCCTGGATTATATGTTTAAGTCATTGTCAGTTTACTTTTCATTAATGAAGTATGACGCTGCGCTGTCAGTACACCCTGTTTGTGATTGGTCAAATGTAGCTAACCCCGCCCCTTTCACGTGAACGCGCTCTCAGCTGGTGAGAGAAACCCTGGCTTGATTTACCGAGTTGATAACCAGCGTCGTAGGACGCTTTAGCGAGATCTCGTTTGTTAGTTTGTTGTTGTTAGTTTGTGTGTTACTCAAACATATCCAGGGTATGTTGAACTGGCTTCGTAGTACAGGGCACCAGGTTGGCTAGCAGCGCTAATGTCAAAGACACAGACATTATATTTGTATTTTACCAGGATGCAGTGACACAAATATTTAGCCCTCCCTAGCCTACAGCACCCGCCGCCCCTGACCTCCCCCACTCCCCCCGTTGACAATTTACTAGCGGTACCGAAGTGAGCCGGTCGAGAGTCCCGGGAAGATTTTTAGTCCCCTTCCACCACTGGCTCCATGACCGTATGATCGCCCATATTGACGCACCTAATTCCTAAACTTCTAACAGAACATAAACCAATCCTTCAGCCTCATATGCCTCTGTGATGTAATGTGTGCACGAACCTTAAAGGACAACATTTAGTGGTCGGATAAAATCTAATGCCACTATATCTCATCTTACATATTTTAATGAGTTCAACCACGTTCTTTTTATGTCATATACTAAGGTCCATCTCAGTCCCTTGATTTGACTTCTTATTTCTAATATATAGGTCCACAGTTTGCCAATTAAAGTTCCTTTAAAGTATTTCAAGATGCAGTATTTTCACACACGTTGGTTAAAAATGAGGCATGGAGTGAATAACTGAGTCTGAGCAGCCGCTGCATACTTGTAGCGCCGGGGGAATCCAAACTATACCCAGTAAAACACATCTGGTTTTAAAAATAAAAGGCGGTGTGTGTGTGTGTGTGTGTGTGTGTGTGTGTTGTGTGTGTGTGTGTGTGTGTGTGTGTGTGTGGACTTGGAGCGCTGCCTTGCTTTTTAACAGAGAGGTCTCGCTGCATTAGAGGATGCCTGAAGGACTGTTTCCAGCCATGTATGAACTCACAGTTACTCTATACTTATAAGTAGAAGTACTCAGATCATGTATTTGAGTAAAAGTATGAAGTACTCAGGATATTGTACTTGAGTAAAAGTAGAAGTACCAGAGTGTAGGAATACTCTGTTACAGTAAAAGTAGAAGTACTCAGATCTTGTTCTTGAGTAAAAGTAGAAAGTACGCAGATCTTGTTCTTGAGTAAAAAGTAGAAGTACTCAGATCTTGTACTTGAGTAAAAGTAGAAGTACTCAGATCTTGTACTTAGTAAAAGTAGAAGTGCCAGAGTGTAGGGAATACTCTGTTTCAGTAAAAGTCCTGCATTCAAAATGTTCCTCAAGTGAAAAGTAGGAAAGTATTCTCATCAAAATATAGTGAAAGAACAGTAAAAGTAGTCCGTGTGCAGATTGGTCCATTTCAGAATAATATATATGATATGTTTTATAATGATTGATCATGAAAGTGTTCTCAAAGGCTGGTGGAAGGTGCAGCTAGTCATGAAGTACTTTGTAGACTGTGCAGGGTAGCTGGTGGATTTACTCCAGGTGGAACTAAAGTCTGATTCAACACTTGGTTATATTTCACATCATTCATCCACATCTGAGAAGTAACTAAAGGTATTAAATACATGTAGTGGAGGAAAAGTACACGGTGTACCTCTGAACTGTAGAGGAGTAGAAGTACACAGTAGCATAACATGGACCTCAACATTGTACCTAAGTGCAGTACTTGAGTAAATGTCCTTAGTTACTTTACAGCTCTGCCTCGAGGAGCACTGACGCTGTGTTTTGATGTGAAACGCTGCTTGGAATGAAGTCATTTTGGCCGGATGCCCGTTTCCATCCGAGGCCTTTTTCCCACACCGTCATCTCACACACACACACACACAACACACACACACACACACACACACACACACACAACACACACACACACACACACACACACACACACACACACACACACACACACACACACACACACACACACACACCACACACACACACACACACACACACCCACACACACACACCACACACACACACACCACACACACACACACACACACACCACACACACACACACACACACACACACACACACCACACACACCACACACACACACACACACACAACACACACACACACACACACACACACACACACACACACACACACACACACACACACACACACACACACACACCACACACACACACACACACACACCACACACCACACACACCACAATTTCACATCACTACTGACATCAGGAGCAAGTTTAGAAAGTGACAATGGAGCAGAGAGAGGTGTTACATTCACCAGAGCAATCCACTTCATTCATACCTCCCACTACTGCAGGCCACGTTGAATATCTACAGGGTCAGGTCATCACTTAGATTATGCATTACAAATAAGACCGAGCTTCCAGTCGGTGGTTGTTAGTTTAGATTGTGGATTAGAGAAAATAAAGTATTAGTCATTTGTTCCATCACAGTGTTAGACAGTATATTGAAAGGAAAGCTATCACTACAACTTCATCAAAGGAGAGCGGGTATGAGACGATAGTTAGTTCAGTTGATTTGAATTATAAGCAAATACTACGTACGTGATATACACCTGAACATCAGCAGGAGAGGACTCTTTAAAGTAGAGACACTACATACTGATATGCACCTGAACATCAGCAGGAGAGGACTCTTTAAAGTAGAGACACTACATACTGATATACACCTGAACATCAGCAGGAGAGGACTCTTTAAAGTAGAGACACTACATACTGATATACACCTGAACATCAGCAGGAGAGGACTCTTTAAAGTAGAGACACTACATACTGATATACACCTGAACATCAGCAGGAGAGGACTCTTAAGTAGAGACCACTCATACTGATAGTACACCTGAACATCAGCAGGAGAGGACTCTTTAAAGTAGAGACACTACATACTGACATACACCTGAACATCAGCAGGAGAGGACTCTTTAAAGTAGAGACACTACATACTGATATACACCTGAACATCAGCAGGAGAGGACTCTTTAAAGTAGAGACACTACATACTGATATACAGCTGAACTATCAGCAGGAGAGGACTCTTTAAAGTAGAGACACTACATACTGATATACACCTGAACATCAGCAGGAGAGGACCTTTAAAGTAGAGGACACTACATACTGATTACACCTGAACCATCGAGGAAGAGGACTCTTTAAAGTAGAGACACTACATACTGATATACACCTGAACATCAGCAGGAGAGAGACTCTTTAAAGTAGAGACACTACATACTGATATACACCTGAACATCAGCAGGAGAGGACTCTCTTTAAAGTTAGAGCACTACATACTGATATACACCTGAACATCAGCAGGAGAGGACTCTTTAAAGTAGAGACACTACATACTGATATACACCTGAACATCAGCAGGAGAGGACTCTTTAAAGGTAGAGACAACTACATACTGATATACACCTGAACATCAGCAGGAGAGGACTCTTTAAAGTAGAGACACTACATACTGATATGACACCTGAACATCAGCAGGAGAGGACTCTTTAAAGTAGAGACACTACATACTGATTATACACCTCTGAACATCAGCAGGAGGGACTCTTTAAAGTAGAGACACTACATACTGATATACACCTGAACATCAGCAGGAGCGGACTCTTTAAAGTAGAGACCACTACATACTGATTTACACTGACATCATAGGAAGAGGACTCTTTTTTAAAAGTAGAGACCACTACATTACTGATATACACCTGAACATCAGCAGGAGAGGACTCTTTAAAGTAGAGACACTACATACTGATATGCCAACTCCTGAACTCAGCAGGAGAGGACTCTTTAAAGTAGAGACACTACATACTGTATACACCTGAACATCAGCAGGAGAGGACTCTTTAAAGTAGAGACACTACATACTGATATACACTGAACATCAGCAGGAGAGGACTCTTTAAAGTAGAGACACTACATCTGATCTACACCTGAACATCAGCAGGAGAGGAGAGAGGACTCTTTAAAGTAGATGACACTACATACTGATATACACCTGAACATCAGCAGGAGAGGACTCTTTAAAGTAAGAGACCACTACATACTGATATACACCTGAAACATCAGCAGGAAGAGGCACTCTTTAAAGTAGAGACAGCTACATACTGATATAACACCTGACATCAGCAGGAGAGGGACTCTTTAAAGTAGAGACACTACATAACTGATATACACCTGAAACATCAGCGGAGAGGACTCTTTAAAGTAGAGGACACTACATACTGATATACACCTGAACATCAGCAGGAGAGGACTCTTTAAAGTAGAGACACTACCTACTGATTATACACACCGTGTTTTTTGAACATCAGCAGGAGAGGACTCTTTAAAGTAGAGACACTACATACTGATATACACCTGAACATCAGCAGGAGAGGACTCTTTAAAGTAGAGACACTACACACTGATATGAATCTGCGCAGAACAGGCCACACTACGCTTCTAATGAGGAACAACTAAACTGAAGACCATCACTCCAGCCACAATGCAACATTACACTTTGCACCCCCCCACCTTCAGCGTCTTTATTTGGGCTACAACCAAACACCTGTAAGAGTTTCAGGCATCTCGCATGGTTGGGATGCTTTGACGGGGACAGAGTGTGTGTTCACAGACACACACACACTGTGACACACACACAGAGAATCACAAGTGTGTGTGTGGAACAAACAGGCTGACTATTTCAACGTTAAAGTCTTGCTGCTAGATGAAATCAGATATAGCTTTACTCTATACCTTTAGATGGACTTTATTGATCCTAAATTGGTAACGTTGTTGTGCTACAGCAGCATGTAAACAAGAGTATCATGTCTGGATGAGTGGAGGCTGGAGATTGAGCGACACAAAGGAACTATAAAACCAGTTTGAAATCAGATATGCAACACCTAGCTAACCGAATGGGTTCTGCGTTTATAGATATTTTCCAGAAGCATCTGTACTCATAAACATCTGATTCCATAATTAACCTAATTACCTGCAAAAGCGCATTTGGAGCGGGTCCATTACCGCCCATTAAAAACACATTTACCAACAACTAACGGGACAAACTGTGGTCCTTAAGGACACTCCCAGAAGGTGTTCAGATGGTCTGAAAGGTCACATATATTTAGGCTTTAAATTGCACTTTTGGGGGCTGTAAAAACCCAGTTTAGACATTTTAAAGAAAACCTAGTTCACCTTTACTCTACAGTAGCAGCACCTCTGAGACAAAGAGAGACATGTCCCAACTGTGCAAGAACATGACGGGACTAAATACTCTGTTTTAGCGTTTTAGATTGTCACTTATAGTCCTGAGCAAAGGGTCCCGTAACAAAGGCCCCGAAGTGTCCGAGCCTCGTTTCACACAGTCACTCCTCAGAGATGGAAACGTGCAGCATGTCAGAAACCACACTCCACCCCGAGATAATCAGCACTTTGTGTCTGCAGGCCACCATCGACACACCATGTAATCATCTCCCAGGGTGCAACACAGCTCGAGCCGTCACAACATCCACAGGTTTCAGGAAAACATGTTGAAGCACTTTGGGACGGTTGTGATTAACTTCAGAGAAGGACTTCTGGGCAGCTTCGAGGAATAAGTGTGATCTGTCTGCTAAATCACTTCATAAAACTCTGTCATGGACTTCATTTCAAGTCGTTATCATCTGTGACCTTCTCTTTATGGCTTAGTTTACGATTTCAATCCCGTTTCCATCTGATTTCTCAGTTTGAGGCACCGTGTTTTTCCGAAGCCTCTCTTCAATGACTGTTATTAACTTTTCTCCCTCCTCCAAAGTGAGTTTAGGTCTCCTACCTTGAGCAGAACCACGTCTACAGTTCTCTCCCCCTTGGCTCGCAGGCTGTACCTCCGCTTGTGTCTCTCGTACATCGTGCCTTTTATATATCCACAGCAGATTTTTGGTAAAGAGCAGAAAATCCAGCAGGACCTGTTGAGGAGCCGAGGCTGAATGCTAAGCTTCACATCTGGAGTCTGAAGACCTCAGCGCTGCTCCCTCCTCTTCCCTCCCTTCTCCTCTTCCCTCCCCTTCTCCTCTTCCCTCCCCTTCTCCTCTTCCCTCCCCCTCTTTCTTTCTTTCCCTCTGTTGCCTCTTAACTTCTCTCCTTACACATGTCTGTATGTCTGTCTGTCTGTCTGTCTGTCTGTCTGTCTGTCTGTCTGTCTGTCTGTATGTCTGTCTCTCCCTCTGTCTGTCTGTCTGTCTGTCTCTCCCTCTGCCTGTTTGTCTCTCCCTCTGCCTGTCTGTCTCTCCCTCTGCCTGTCTCTCCCTCTGTCTGTCTCTCC
The DNA here is from genome assembly GCA_902827135.1 of Harpagifer antarcticus. Classification (NCBI taxonomy): domain Eukaryota; kingdom Metazoa; phylum Chordata; class Actinopteri; order Perciformes; family Harpagiferidae; genus Harpagifer; species Harpagifer antarcticus. The sequence goes on from CADEHL010001070.1 coordinate 172,495, forward strand.
CTCTGCCTGCCTGTCTGTCTGTCTGTCTCTCCCTCTGTCTGTCTGTCTGTCTGTCTGTCTGTCTCTCCCTCTGTCTGTCTGTCCCTCTGCCTGCCTGTCTGTCTGTCTGTCTCTCCCTCTGTCTGTCTGTCTGTCTGTCTGTCTGTCCGTCTGTCTCTCCCTCTGTCTGTCTGTCTGTCTGTCTGTCTCTCCCTCTGTCTCTCCCTCTGTCTCTCCCTCTGTCTCTCCCTCTGTCTGTCTGTCTGTCTGTCTCTCCCTCTGTCTGTCTGTCTGTCTCTCCCTCTGTCTGTCTGTCTGTCTCTCCCTCTGTCTGTCTCTCCCTCTGTCTCTCCCTCTGTCTCTCCCTCTGTCTGTCTGTCTCTCCCTCTGTCTGTCTGTCCCTATCCTAAACGGCTTGTTGGAGCTCCTGCCCCCCCCTCCTCCCTGTGAGCCCACTGTGCTCTGATTGGTCGGGACGTTGTGAGGCTCGCTGCTCAGTGATCTGGCTTACTGGTGTGGTTTCCCGGTCGGCGATACAGCGCGAAACTCATCCTGAGCACACACACACTCACAGCCGAAGTAAACACAATAAGTGTGGCTTCATATTGAGAAAGAAAAGGGTTTC
>CADEHL010001070.1:175598-223098 GCA_902827135.1 Harpagifer antarcticus
TATTTTGTTTACTGTAAATTTCAACATGTTTATTTTCTACTTTTTTAATGATATTTTATTTCTATTTGAGATTTTGGATTATTTATTTCTAGTTCTCTAATTTACAATGCCATGTCTTTATTTTATGCTGCTGCAATTTCCAACATTGGGATCAATAAAGTACTTCTTATCTTAAATCTGTGCTTTCACAAGAGTTTTGAAGATATCCAACAATCAGATGTCAAATGTTCAGCTTTATATCTAAATATCTCATGACACAGTGCTCTCAGGGGAGTGACTTGCAGTTCAAGCAAGACCACAGACTGTCCTGAACATTTTGATATGTAACACATGGGGTGCCGTGTAATAACAAGTACATTTAAAAAGGTGATTTAAGGAGACATCTAAAAATCAAGAAAAGTCCCTTAGACTCCAGAGGGTTAAGGAGAAATCCATTGACATAAATGGGTAAAACGTATATTTTTCTTTACTAGTCTTAAAGAAGCAAGTTATAGAAATTCCCAAATTCTCATAATTGACAAATGCCTGTAATCTTGCCTTTCGTGTCTAATTGAGCTTGTCAAATGATTTCCTATATTATGATTTAACTCATGTATAAATCATAATAGGGACGGGTGGCGCAGTGGTCTGTGCGTTTGATCATCAGATCAAGGGGGTGTTGGGGAACTCCAGTTCGAAACCCGCTCCCGCCCCACTGCGTCAGGCCGTTGTGTCCTTGGGCAAGACACTTCACCCGAATTTGCTCCTGTGGGTATTGTCCACAGTAGATTACCATTACATGTATGTATGATCTGTATGTGTAATGTGTATTTGTAAAGCGCTTTGAGAGTCATTGATAAAGCGCTATAATAAATATAAGGATTATTATTATTATTATTATTATAATGGTTGATGATGCTTCTAATGACTTCTTATAAATATGTTTCACACACTTTGAGAAGGTTTTCATATCGCTATGATTCAAATAGAATAAACTGATCCTCCTTCGCACTCTCCAAGAACTTGGAGTTTCAGGCTCTGCACTTTCCCTCCTCACCTCATACCTCAAAGACCGCACCTACAGGGTTACTTGGAGAGGGTCGAGTCCGACCCTTGTCAATTATCTACAGGGGTCCCTCAGAGCTCTGTTCTCGGTCCCCTCCTCTTCTCTCTGTACACAAACTCGCTCGGCTCTGTCATTAGCCCGCATGGTTTTTCAGAAACTCAGGTCGTCGCACGCATCTCTGCTTGTCTAGCTGACATCTCTCAGTGGATGTCTGCTCATCACCTCAAGCTCAACCTTGACAAGACTGACCTGCTTTTCCTTCCGGGAAAAGATTGTCCCACTCTTGACCTAACGATCAACATCGGCACCTCTGTTGTTTCCCTGACTCGGACTGCAAGCTAACCCAGAAAGCGACGCAGATTCTGGTCCAGGCTCTCGTCATCTCACGCCTAGACTACTGCAACTCCCTCCTGGCTGGTCTACCTGCATGTGCCATCCGACCTCTGCAGCTCATCCAGAATGCAGCGGCTCGTCTGGTCTTCAACCTTCCTAAATTCTCCCACACCACTCCGCTCCTCCGCTTCCTTCACTGGCTTCCGGTAACTGCTAGAATCCACTTCAAGACAATGGTACTTGCGTACCATGCTGCGAATGGATCTGGGCCTTCCTACATCCAGGACATGGTTAAACTGTACACCCCAGCACGTGCACTCCGCTCTGCATGAGCCAAACAGCTCGCTGCACCCTCGCTGCGAGGGGGACCCAAGTTCCCATCAGCAAAAACACGTGGGTTTGCTATCCTGGCTCCAAAATGGTGGAATGAGCTCCCCATTGACATCAGGACAGCAGATAGCTTACACACCTTCCGGCGGAGAGTAAAAATGCATCTCTTTCGACTCCACTTCGAGCGATAGAATTACTAACTAAGCACTTATATACTAACAAAGCACTTATATACTAACAAAGCACTTATATACTAAACAAAGCACTTATATACTAACTAAGCACTTATATACTAATAAATGACTGGCTTATCTATAGCCAGTTGAGTAGCACTTGAAATGTTTTGGCTCTATGAAACCTGATGTACTTTTATGATTCTGTTTTCTTCAAGTTTGTATCTTCCTGGTTGAATGTACTTATTGTAAGTCGCTTTGGATAAAACGTCATCTAAATGCAATGTAATGTAACTAAAATACTTATAATAAGCTCTGAGGATGCATCTCCACTGTGTCTTTACTTTGTCATTCCTCACTACAGTTTAACACCAGCATTATTACTCTGAATGTCTAAATTGCCTGTTTATCAGAGGAGTTCCAGGCGACCTCAGCAGGATCAGATGGCAGGTCATTAAAAGAGGAAAAGCTCTGAGGCTGCAGCGCCCTCTGCTGGCGACCTCCTGCAGAAACATCAGGCCAACATCTGGAGCTCAAAACAAGCCTGAAGCCCGACCGCAGAACAGGAATAATCCTGAGAGGAATCTGTCCGTCAGCAACAATTCACTGCAGAGCCTCGTCTGAACGTCAAGAGACACATCGAGGACATTCACTGAAGAAAAACACTCCAGAGGAGGCAGGAGTACTCAGATCTTGTTCTTAAAAGTAGAAGTACTCAGATCTTGTTCTTAAAAGTAGAATAACTCAGATCTTGTACTTGAGTAAAAGTAGAAGTACTCAGATCTTGTACTTGAGTAAAAGTAGAAGTACTCAGATCTTGTACTTGAGTAAAAGTAGAAGTACTCAGATCTTGTACTTGAGTAAAAGTAGAAGTACTCAGATCTTGTATTTGAGTAAAAGTAGAAGTACTCAGATCTTGTACTTGAGTAAAAGTAGAAGTACTCAGATCTTGTACTTGAGTAAAAGTAGAAGTACTCAGATCTTGTTCTTGAGTAAAAGTAGAAGTACTCAGATCTTGTACTTGAGTAAAAGTAGAAGTACTCAGATCTTGTTCTTCAGTAAAAGTAGAAGTACTCAGATCTTGTACTTGAGTACAAGTAGAAGTACTCAGATCTTGTACTTGAGTAAAAGTAGAAGTACTCAGATCTTGTACTTGAGTAAAAGTAGAAGTACTCAGATCTTGTACTTGAGTAAAAGTAGAAGTACTCAGATCTTGTACTTGAGTAAAAGTAGAAGTGCAGGACAGAATAAATCTTGCTATCATTCGTTTTTTTGTGGCTCGTAAATAAATAAGACACAATCCCGTTCATGGCATTGCAAGCAGCAGCAAGTGATGCAATTTTAAAACAAATATACTGCTCCTTTTTGGACCATGGTGTACTTATCTGCTATGTATTTGTGTACTTACAGTAGTGTGTTTTTTGGTATTAATAACGTGTGCATACTTCATAACCCAGGCTGAAGACATGTATTCGTGTCGCTCCTTTTAATTGAACTATTCATATCTTATTCTGCACTGTAACTTTTATGAATGCCGGAAAATCTAAAAGCAGGTTTAAATATCCTAATTCTGGGAATTGAAAACACAAATGGTTTAAAGGCCAAATAGTAATAGTCTTGTATTTTGTATGTTTCTTTGCTTTTTAATAACTGCTTTTAAATGCCATTTATAATGTGTTTCAAATGCACTATTTCTTAATGTCTTTTATTTTAGTAAAGCACTTTGAATTCCCTTGTGCTGTATAAAGAAACGTGCCTTGCCTTACTTAGTTATTTTTATTTGTTGATAGGCAAGGCAAGGCAAGTTTATTTATATAGCACTTTTCAACACAAGGCAATTCAAAGTGCTTCAGAAAAGTCTTCTTGCTGGATTTAAAAGTAGTCAGAGTTGCAGCGGACCTGCAGGTTCTGGGAGTTTGTTCCAGATGGAGCATAATAACTGAACGCTGCTTCTCCATGTTTAGTTCTGACTCTGGGGACAGAAAGCTGACCAGTCCCTGAAGACCTGAGAGATCTGGATGGTTCATAATTAGCAGGAGGTCAGAAATGTATTTTGGGGCCTAAACCATTCAAAGCTTTATAAACCAGCAGCAGTATTTTGAAATCTATTCTTTGACACACAGGAAGCCAGTGTAAAGACTTCAGAACAGGAGTGATGTGATCCACTTTCTTAGTGTTAGTGAGGACTCGAGCAGCAGCGTTCTGAATCAGCTGCAGCTTCCTAATAGATTTTTTAGTGAGACCTGTGAAGACACCATTGCAGTAGTCGAGTCTACTGAAGATAAAAGCATGGACAGTGTTTCCAAATCCTGCTGCGACATTAGTCTTTTAATCCTAGATATGTTCTTTAGGTGATAGTAGGCTGATTTAGTAACTGTTTTAATGTGACTGTTGAAACTCAGGTCAGAGTCCATGACTACACCTAGATTTCTGGCTCTGTTGTTTTGAACATTGCAGACTGAAGCTCAGCGCTAACTTTTATACGTTCTGCCTTGCCTCCAAAAACCACTACCTCAGTTTTATCTTTGTTTAATTGGAGAAAGTTCTGACACATCCAGTCATTGATTTGTTCAATGCACTTACTCAGTGTTTGAATTGGAGCATATGTAAGTCTACTGTCTTCACTTTATCTGCACTACTTCTGCTGCTGTAATCGTGTAGATTCACCCGTTGTGGGACAAATAAAGTCATTCTGATTCTGAAAGACTGACCGGTGTTTGACGAGACAGAATGAGGAGGAAGATGTCTATTCAACTTCCCGTCCCATTGTACCTCAGCTCATGTAATAATCCAGAGTGTACTTGGCAGTTTGGTCACCGCCTCTCCGTGCTAAAGGTTATTTTGGGCGTTTTTTCAAAGACTTTTGCAAACAATGACTCATCGAACCCTCCTGTTAATCAAACCTACAGAGCACAGTTTGATATCAGAAGACAAACAGAGGCTTACCGTAGAGCTGTGTGTTTCCTCTGAGCGAACACCATCCTCCTCTCCTGCAGCAACAACAGCTTCTTCAGACACGATGACTTCGCCCTCTGGAGAAATGCACACAACACAATCAGTCCAGAACACATGCCCCAAATGTAGGAATCAATGAAGAGTTTAGACTGCAGAGGAGATGGACTGGAGCAGCTTGTGTCTGTGCTAAAACGTCCCTAAAGAAACCGTTCCCATAGGAGCTAGAACCATTAGCGTGTACATTAATTCATCGTTCTTTAATTATAAACACAGAATCTGAACGGCACATTGATGGTGCTGTATAATTACCATAACTGCAAGACTTTTACAAACACGTGTATACTTCCCGCCATATTAACAGTAAACTTGAGTGTTGAGAGTTTCATAAAGGGACTTCTGTTTAATCTAGGTCTATGTTATGTCTTTGTATTAAACTCAAATGCATGTGTAGGGAAGTGGAGAGAGAGAGAGTGTGCAAAAGCGAACAACACATAGTTACCTAATATTATCGTGTGTGCATTGTTTCCAGTTTGTCAATATGTCATGTTTTAAATATCACTGACGTCATCCATCCTGCTGTGACACTGCTGTGTAACCCTGAAGCAAGAGAACGCTCGTCTCTGATCTACGATGGTACCTGAAGCTCGGCTGTAAATATTCTCTCTCTCTCTCTCTCTCAGCACAATTACTCCTGATGAGTGCACATTGCCGACAGAGGAGTGCTGGAGGTTCACGGACAGAGGAGAGGCTCTCACTTCCTGCTCTGCGCTCACATCAGCTGGCCTGAGTGTTTGTTTTTGGGGAAGCCAGCCTCCAGCCCTGGGCACATGCTCTGGTAACGTGACTGTGTTTGCTGACATACAGTGTGCTGAAGCCAGAGAGTGCAAAGACTAACAGAGAACATATGATATCGAGGGAAATGCTGTCATGGCCTTAAGGTACAAAAGATATAAAACGTCTCGTTATTTCATGTTATGAAACACGTCAGTGAGTATCCCAGTGTCCTTTTATGAACTGAAATGGAAAACTGATGGTGGTTAACCCTAATCCTTATAGAATACATAATACATGGCCTAAGGTATTGAAGATATACGCCTTGTTATTTCCTGTTATGAAACACGTCACTGAGTATCCCGTTGTCCTCTTATGAACCGTCACGTCAGTTGGTTAACCCTAACCCTAAACGCTCATCCTCAAATCCTCATTTCAAAGACTACTATCATCAAAACAGTCCAAACATATTATATAATACATGGCTTAAGGTATTGAAGATATACGCCTCGTTATTTCCTGTTACAACTAAGTAATCCGTTGTCCTAGATAACAACCTGTCCTTCACTGGTCCAGGCTCTCGTCACCTCACGCCTAAATGTTCCCACACCACTCCGCTCCTCCGCTCCCTCCACTGGCTCCCGGTAACTGCTAGAATCCACTTCAAGACACTGGTACTTGCGTACCATGCTGTGAATGGATCTGGCCCTTCCTACATCCAGGACATGGTTAAACCGTACACCCCAGCACGTGCACTACGCTCTGCGTCAGCCAAACGACTCGCTGCACCCTCGCTGCGAGGGGGACCCAAGTTCCATCAGCAGAAACACGTGGGTTTGCTATCCTGGCTCCAAGATGGTGGAATGAGCTCCCCATTGACATCAGGACAGCAGAAAGCTTACACACCTTCCGGCGCAGACTGAAAACTCATCTCTTTCGACTCCACTTCGAGCGATAGAATTACTAACAAGGCACTTATGTACTAATAAAGGACTGGCTTCTCTAAAGCCAGTTGAGTAGCACTTGAAATGTTTGGCTCTATGAAACCTGATGTACTTTATGATTCTGTTTTCTTCAGGGTTGTGTCTTCCTGGTCGAATGTACTTATTGTAAGTCGCTTTGGATAAAGGCGTCAGCTAAATGTAATGTAATGTAATGTCGTCTTGTGAACTGATTTGGCAAAATGATTGTGTTAATGTCCGATCTTTTGAGTAACCCTAACCTGAAATGCTCATTAGAAAGACGATAAGCACCACAACTGAAAAACCTCTAGGCAAGCAAATACAAAACAGCAATATAATCTATAAAGTACGTGTCCTAAGGTATCAGACGTATAAATGCCTCATTATTTCCTGTTATGAAACCATCACTGAGTATTCCAGTGTCCATGCATGAACTGAAGTGGCTAAATCAATGTGCTAACGTCTGCTTTCTGGCTAACCCTAAATGCTCACTAATTCATTCGAGAGACAATAAGCACCAAACCCGTCAAACAAATCCTAAGAACACGTGTCTTCACAACAGCAATATAAAATAAATAACACATGGCTGAAGACACTAAGTACTCCAGTGTCCATGCATGACCTGAAGTGGCTAAATCAATGTGCTAATGTCTGCTTTCTGTGTTTCTTGATGAAACCCTAACCCTAAATAACCCCTTATTTAATACAAAACTGCTAAATCCTCATTAGAAACACACTTAGCCCAAACAAGGTAAACAACCTAAGCTAAGATGTATTGACAACAGCAATATATCACAACAGGATGTGGCTCAAAAGCCTCTGTGAGGGCTATTATGGCAACAAGATGCATTGCATTAAGCTTTGCAGAGATGTTGCCATTAATCACCGACACAGGACTGGATCTGATATGTGTTTAGAAATAAGACTTTGACAAACGTGTTGCCCTGTGATGTATGTGGGTGAGTGAAACTAGAATAAACCTGAAGTGTTCGCCCACCTTGAAGTGCACCGCTGGGGCTTTGTGGTTCTCCGTCAGGTCCGCCGGATGCTTCATTGCTCAGCGGAGTGACACCGTCGGATAAAGACGCATTGATCTGATCCTCTGAGTGCCTTAATCCCTCATCAGGTGACCTTTCATCCGCTGTCATCTCTGAAGTATGCTGTTTGGGTCGCCCCGACTGCACGTCTCCACTCGTTCCAGCTGCAGATGCTTCACTGGTGTCATTTGAGCGAATTGCTTCACTTTCTTCTGCAGGAGATATAATAAATAAAACACTGCTGGCGTCAGAGTGTGTTGCCTCTTCAGGTTCGGCGTCATCAACCGTCATCGGAGCGTCTCCACTTTCACACGATAATAGATCCACTTTGGGAAGTTCTGCAGCAAGTTGCTCTACGTGTCCCTCAGGATTCAACGCCTCCTTTGTCTGGACGTTGGGTTGTGATTCTGGCTCAGTGTGGCTGCAGTCCGTTAATGTCAAAGTGTCCGTCTCACCCACGGTTGGTCCATTGCTTTCACCTTCTCTTGAATCCTCCTCCCTCTTTAATCCTGTTGAGGAAACACCTTCTACAACACTTTGAACTGTGCCCTGATCCCCCACACTAGCGTCATCCTGAGACGGGTGGAATATATCCGTTGTGGAGCTTCCCACCGATCGGAAACTACCATCATCGTCATCGCTGGAGATGCCATGGCTCGTCTCTGGATCCCGATCAGCGTGTGTGTCACTGGAGCTGGGGATGAGATCGGGTGATGGATCAGCTCGTAAATCCTCCATGGAGTTAGCAGGAGCCACGCAATTAGCGGTGTCCTCGGGATCGTCCATTGACAAACTTTCAGCGCTGCATCCGGAAGGTTCTGCTTCATCGTCTACCTCTCCTTCGCTTGCCGTCACACTCCCAGAATGACAACCTGTTTCTGTTGCCTGCTGCTGCTCTGAAGCGTAATCCCTACCAGCTGTTTCCTGGTTTTGTTCCAGGCTGTCCGTGTCTGGTGGAGGTTCCCCCTCGTGGAGGCTTTCTATCGAGAGGGCAGATTGAGGCTCCTTGATTACATCAGCGCCGTCTATCAGTGTTGGACTGGGGTCGGATACAAGCTCTGTTAACCCTTCCTGCTCTAAAGAGACGTCCCCATTAGTCCCTCCTTCCTCACAGCACTCTTTAATTTCAGAGTCAGAGGCGTCAGAAACCTCGGAGCCCTCTGACGACGGCGACAGGCCCATGATTGAGGTTTTTACTTCTTCACAGAGCGTTATCGGATCTGTGTCCTCCTCCCTTTTCCTAACTGTGCTTTCCTCTGCTTCCTGCTCTGATCTGTCCTTTCCCTCCTCGACCTCCTGTCCTTCCCAGATCACAGCCTCGTCTTTATCAGTTTCCACCGCCTGTTTATCACTGCCTTCAGTTGGTGGTAGAAAGATTCCCACAGTGAGGCTTTCCTCCTCTGCTGCTGCTTCACTGCTCAAACTCTGGGTGGGAACCACAGGCTGCCCTCTTCCCTCCTGCTCCGGTTGGCAGTAATCTCTCTCAGTGTTTGAACGGGGACACACCCGGGGGCCGAGGCCATGCTCCTGAGGCCGTGCGTCTGACGTTTGAGCGCTCAGAGACAAACCCAAGTCTCTCTCTGCACTCCCAGTCTCACCATGTCCACAATCAACACTGCTGCTGCTTTCCACGGAGCAGCTTTCCACCCAGCTTGTTGTATCCGAGCGCTCCGACAGCTGTAGTCGCTCCTGACAGGTTATCTCCTCCACACCATCACAGCATTCAGCTGCTGTGTGCAGAGAATCAAAGTGCAGCTCCAGTACCGAAACCCCCTGCAGAATACAGAAGAGAAGCAGGATAAATGTTAGCTTTCCCCCTCGGAGAAACCAACAGCTCTCGAGTTCTTATCAATCGCCTACTCTGTGATTGCATAAGGTGTTCCACCGGTTATACAAACTCAGCTTGAAGGTTAAAACAAATGAGGGCAGAGAAAAGACAAACAATCTCACAATGTTTAGCAGCAGCAGCAAAGCTCCTAAAGTGAGTGGAGAGAGAGTGGTACAAAAGGGCAGGGTGCAGAGGGGGAAAGTACTCAGATCAGGTACTTTAGTAAAAGTAGAAGTACTCAGATCTTGTAGTAAAGTAGAAGTACTCAGATCTTGTAGTAAAGTAGAAGTACTCAGATCTTGTAGTAAAGTAGAAGTACTCAGATCTTGTAGTAAAGTAGAAGTACTCAGCTCTTGTACTTTAGTAAAAGCAGAAGTACTCAGGTCTTGTACTCGAGTAAAAGTAGAAGTACTCAGATCTTGTTCTTGAGTAAAAGTAGAAGTACTCAGATCTTGTTCTTGAGTAAAAGTAGAAGTACTCAGGTCTTGTACTCGAGTAAAAGTAGAAGTACTCAGATCTTGTTCTTGAGTAAAAGTAGAAGTACTCAGATCTTGTTCTTGAGTAAAAGTAGAAGTACTCAGATCTTGTTCTTGAGTAAAAGTAGAAGTACTCAGGTCTTGTACTCGAGTAAAAGTAGAAGTACTCAGATCTTTTACTTGAGTAAAAGTAGAAGTACTCAGATCTTGTTCTTGAGTAAAAGTAGAAGTACACAGGTATTGTACTCGTGTAAAAGTAGAAGTACCAGAGTGTAGGAATACTCTGTTACAGTAAAAGTCCTGCATTCAAAATGTTCCTCAAGTGAAAGTAGGAAAGTATTCTCATCAAAATATAGTGAAAGACAGTGAAAGTAGTCGTTGTGCAGATTGGTCCATTTCAGAATAATATATATGATATGTTTTATAATGATTGATCATGAAAGTGTTCTCAAAGCTGGTGAAGGTGCAGCTAGTTTGAAGTACTTTGTAGACTGCAGGGTAGCTGGTGAAGGTGCAGCTAGTCTGAAGTACTGTGTAGACTGCAGGGTAGCTGGTGGATTTACTCCAGGTGGAACTAAAGTCTGATTCAACACTTGGTTATATTTCACATCATTCATCCAGATCTGTAAAGGAACTAAAGGTATTAATACATGTAGTGGAGTAGAAGTACACCATGTACCTCTGAACTGTAGAGGAGAAGAAGATCAAAGTAGCATAACATGGTTAAGTTACTTTACAGGGTGCTGGGACTCACCTTGAGATGGTGTTTCAGGTGCAGCAGCTGCTCCACGCTCCTCTGGAGGGTCGGGGGGTCGTGGCCGGGGTGTATCCTTAGCGTCAGGGTGTGTGTGTTCAGCCTGGGGAGGTGGCAGACTACCCGTGCGTCCGTACACACCGGCTGGACGCTCTCAGTGTCTCTGTCCGTCTCAGCCCTGTTGGAAATAAACACTTAGATCATCCCGAACAGCCTGAAGAGTGATTACAGCAAAAAAACATCCTTTCTTTTGATAATCCGCACGCATTGCTTGTGTTTTGAGTGGGTTAGGGTTAGGGTTAGTCCATTGGTCAATCCATCAGGGTCGCTGTCAAGTAAAGATGCTACTTTCCTTTTCCTGTCGTAAAACACTTTAAGACCACTCCTACGATCAGCTTTTCTTAGAAGGTTTTAACCGTGATATCAGCCTCCTTTCTTCTGATAATCCACATGTACTGTTGTTTTCCTCCAGAGGTGGTAAGGGTTAATCCACTGGTCAAATCCTGAGGTTCATTCTAGCTGGTAATCAATCAGAGTTGCTGTCAACTACAAGAAAAGTTATCCAGAGCTGTGACTTTCCTCTCCTGTCGTAAAACACTTTAAGACCACTCCTGCACGACAAGCCTTTCTGAGAAGGTTTCAACAGCAATGTCAGCCCCCTTTCTTCTGATAATCCACATGTATCTCTGTTTTTCTTCCAGAGTTGATAAGGGTAAGTCCATCAATCAATTCCTGAGGTTTATTCGAGCTGGTAATCAATCAATCAGCCGCTGTCAAGTACAACACAAGGCGCACATATGCTACTTTCCTTTCCTGTCGTAAAACACTCCACTTTAGGACCACTCCTTCTCATAAGCTTTCCTTAGAAGGTTCTAACCGTGATGTCAGCCCCTTTTCTTCTGATAATCCATGTGTATTGTTGTTTTTCCTCCAGAGGTGGTAAGGGTTAATCCATTGGTCAAATCTATAGGTTTATTCTAGCTGGTAATCAATCAAACAAAAGTTCCAGGCACAGCGGCAAGTCAACCAGAACTGTTCCTGTCCTGTCGTAAAACACTACTTTAAAACCACTCCTTCTCAATAAGCTTTCTGAGAAACCCTCACTCCCCCTGCTGCCTCCGCTCTAAGGTGGAAGTATGTGCAGTTCATAAAGATGGTGCAGTAAAGGGGGAGACACCTCCCAGTCAGGCAGCTCTGCTTGCGTAATCCTGGGTGGATTGCTTTCGCCGCGAGGCCCTGAGAGCTGAGGTCACCAGCCAGGCTGCGAGTGACTTCACCTCTCATGAGGGAGATGTAATTACTAACACATAAAGAGGGAGTCATAAAGCAGCTTCAGTGCACGCTGGGCAACGAGCGCGCTCACTAAGTGGTAGTTGTCTTTCAGCTTGTGGCATCTTCATTTTCAGTTAAGTGAAACCTATTCTGTTGAGTGCTTAAAAGACATAAAAAGGGTCTATGAAGCCGTGTTTTTATCCCCTTAATGTTTCACTAGAAAGGGAGGTGAAGGATCTGACCTCACTAGTCAGACAGAAGGCATTGTTAACCAGTTAAGCCCCGAAAATGATATTCCCAGAACAAATGACCATATCTTCACTTCTAAAAAGAGCTACATTAATAATCCTTTTTCTTAAAGCAATGATAAACCTGTGAGTTGGATGTAGGAAAGTCATTGTTTTTATTTTAAAGTAAATTAAGATACTGAATTATAGTGGAAACCACCCTTGAGTGATGGGACAGTAGGGCTGCTCGATTCTGGCAAAAATCATAATCTCGATTATTTGGGTCAATAATTGATATCACGATTATTCATTTACTTTGAAAACATCCATTTTTTGGAGAAAGAAAATGTGAACAGTTGATCACCCTGAACTCTAAGTTTTACTCAACTGAAAAAACAATTACAATTAATACAATAATAATCGTTTTATTTCAATTACGTTGTTTTCATGACGGCCCGTCCACACAGCGGCGTGCGTTGAAGCTTCCAACGCTTCTGCTCATTCACTTTGAATGGGGCGACGTCACTTTTAGCCGAACTGCATCTTGGGAAGCGACGTGGAGCGTTGCTCGCTTCAAAAGGTGAGCAATGTTCAACGTTTGGCGCCTCGACCGAAGCGTCAGCCAATCGAATCATATGCCAGTACAAGCGCTAGCCAATCAAACCGCGTGTATGCTGGGAGAGACTACGCAGGTCATTATAGCGGAAGTGAATCACCCGGTGCTGAATGATCAGTCTCTGCTCATCTACCGGGATGCCATGGAGGGAGGAGGCAGAGACAGAGGGTGCAACTGGTAGGTTTTCGCCTGTTTGGGGATTTTATATCCAGTTTACGTCGTTTGAACATTGCTATTGCTTTGTATGTCGGGAGCGGGAGGTTCATGTGATTGGTTGTTGGTCGCAAAAAATCCCCAAGCTTCAGACACGCCCACCTCCAAGCGTCAACGCACGCTGCTGTGTGGACGCTCCGTAATCCTAATTGCGATTAAAATACGAATAATTGAGCAGCCCTACGGGATGGTAGACTAAAAGCTTTAGGAATCCAAACTATAACATATAATAAGTTCCCTGTATCAAATTAAGAGAGGTTTAGAAAAATAAAAACTCTTCTGGGGTCCTTTGGGTGGATTTTCCATATCGTTGGCCCCCCTCGGTCGACTCTGATGATCGACACCTCTTTTGAACCGTTAGAGCCAATAGAACCGAGGGACAGTTCCTAAATCCATTTAAGCATTTCTATTGACGAGTGAGATTGCCCAAAACCGGAAGCTGGGTTGTAGCTCTAACAGCAGTAGAGCAGTTACTATCAGTAATCATTTCAAAGTGACCGACACATTGGATTCACCTGCAGCAGCGTTGTTATCGGTTTAATGCCATTGAACACAACCTTTGATCAGAAAACAGCAAAGGTAAGACATATTTGCCGTTTTGGCTCCGTAAAGCTACGTCGTGTGGTTTGCCTTCGCTGCCCTGAGTCTTGGTCGCACAGTGATGACACTTATACCTCTCTCAGCTTTCATTTGATATCTTGTTGCAGATCCAATTAGTAATAAAGTATTTCTACCGTGAGTTCTGTGCTAAGTGCGTTAGCATGTTTTCGCTCAGGGCTAATTCAGAGGCTTGGTATTACCCTTGTGTTTCGTTTAGCTAAAAGTGGTTCACATCGTCAGTTAGATGAGTTTCTTCCCGTTAAGTGGGTACGACACATCAATAGGTTGTTAAATGTTAAGACGTCCTGAGACACAGTTTCGAAAGAAAAGCCTGGAGCACCCGACTCCTGTTTCTGAATAGTTTCACGTCTCTCTGTTTACCAACTCCCCACAACCATCTGTCTGCAGGTGAACGTGCTAAGAGGCTGCATGAAATACAGTATTGTTCATTATTAAATTAGTGCAAGGAGGCTAAGAAAACATAAATGGAAAAAACATATGGCCATTGTCAATCCTTGGTATTTTAAAGAATAGTTTCTCAAAACCTGTACTGTCATGTGGGCATAAACATTTACAAAAATCACCGGGTTTGCAAAAAGCTGCCCAATCACAATAAATATCTTCCATTCGGGTCACTAATCATTTCCTTCGAGTGGAAAGAGAAGTTCTAGTTAATCAATATGGCTGCTCCTCGAGCTTTTGCATTGAACGTGGAATGAAACACTTGACCAACACTGTTTAGTTTGAGACCATAAAAAACTATATTACACAGATGAGTTTCTTGTGAAAGCTTACATTGTTTATTTATTATGATTTATTATTGTTTATTACATTGTTTCACCCAGGCACGCAACCGTGGTGTTATATTTGACCCCGCCCTCTCCCTCGAGCCCCACATCCGTCAAGTTGTAAAAACCTAATTTTTCCACCTCCGCAATATTGCCAAACTCCGTCCCTCTCTCACCCGCCCTGCAGCTGAGCGACTCATTCACGCCTTCATCTCCGCCCGCCTTGACTATTGCACCTCCCTCCTCTACGGCATCAGCTCCACCTCCCTCAGTAGACTCCAGCGTGTCCAGAGCCGCCAGACTCCTCACCCACACCAGATCATGGCATCACATCACCCCGGTCCTCAAAGAACTCCACTGGCTCCCCGTTTCACACCGCATGGGGCGACTGTGGCTGCGAGGGAGTGCGGTCGTCTTTCAACCAGAAGGTTGTGGGTTCGATCCCAGCCCATGTAGTCAACATGTCGATGTATCCTTGGGCAAGATACTTAACCCCGAGTTGCTCCCGATGGCATGGCCAACGGTGTGTGAATGTTAGGTCCTAGAGTAAGATACACTGCTCTGTATGAATGGGTGTGAATGGGTGAATGACATGTAGGATGTAAAGCGCTTTGAGGGGTCTTAAAGACTGGATAAAGCGCTATATAAGTACAGTCCATTTACCATTTACCATATCCACTACAAACTCCTGGTCCTCACTTACAAAGCCCCCCTACCTCACTGACCTCCTCATCCTCTACCAACCACCCCAGTCCCTCAGATTCCATCCCCAAGGCCAAACTCCAGAGCTTCGGGGACAGAGTCTTCTCTGTGGCAGCCCCGAAGCTCTGGAACTCCCTCCACAAGACCTCCGTGAGTCTGAGTCCCTCACCCTGTTCCAGTCCCGCCTCAAAACCCACCTCTTCAACTCTGTATCCATAAGCCCCCCCCCCCCCTCTCAACCAACTTCCTCCTGACTGCTTTTCTGTTTTGTTGTGTTCGTCTACCCTCCCTCCCAAATGTAAAGCGTCTTTGGGTTCAAGAAAAGCGCTATAGAAATAAAATATATTAACACAACACACAAGTGTCCCCTAAGAGCCGCATGTAGATAATTAATCGGCATTTTTGAGCCAGATAATCTTCTGCCAACAGAGAAGTGTGTGTGTTGTTGACACTCGTTGTTTGTTGTCTACACTTCGTTAGAGTAGGTCTTTTATCTTCGTGTGACCGTTATCTATTAAAGGGCCTATTATGCTCCGTGTCTGGGTTATAAAGATGAAAGAAAGTTTAGTTTTTTAATTACCTGTGGGGATTTATATATAATTATTAAGTGCAAACCAGACAGACACATCCACTAAAGCAAACAGAGACAATAAAGACAATTCAAGTATTAAATTTAGATGAATTGAAGTTCAGCAACTCAGTTTGTGTGGCATTGAATTGTTGATGACATAAAACACGCTTAAACTTTAAAACCCACTATTTTATAATAATGTACACATCCTTTGAATGTTATATAATATATACTGTAACGTGTTTTCAGAACTAACTCTGCATTCAGTTGAAAGCCTGTAATATTACATGATGTAACATGTAGTACACACATAACACACAATGTAATGGTGTTACTGTGTATTCTGTTGCCTGGATACCAGATACATGAAGCTACATCATAGCATGTGGTACCAGTACTAGTACTAACCCTAACCACTGCATTCCTCATCCTTGAACGTGCAGGATTAGAGACCAGGATCCAGACCCTAGGTGGTCTCGATCCCAAGCTACTGTAAAATCACAACTAATGGCGCCATTGGACATGCCTTAAAGCCACAAATCTTCCTTAGGCACTATCATCAAAAGCCCAATTCATTCACATATCTGCTGGACTAATACAGAAAGTGCATAAAGTAGGGCAACGTCCACTGAAAGTCAGAGTAGAATCACAGCTGTATCTCTCACGCACATCCTCTGCCTGTTATACAGAAAGTCCTTACTGTTTGAGGAGCACGACGAGGCGTTCGTTTCCTCTCAGCTCTGCAACAGCGGAGGGGGTGTGGCCTTGTCTGTTGACCAATCGCAGAGCTTCTCTCGCTCCAGGTTGCTGCAGCAGGAAGTGTGTCACCCGATAAAGACCCCGACGGGCGGAGAAGTGGAGCAGAGTCTCCTGAGGATCCAGGTCTGAGGACGAGGACAAGAATGCAGAGATAAATAGAAAAGTACAGACTCATTAAAGAGGGAGACAGGAGAAAGGGCAGCAGTCTAGGCGACACGATTTGTGGTTCAGAATCCGACATACCAGGCCTGCTGCAGCTCGGCAACATGCAGTCTAATTAAACCAGAACAGGGTCCACAGCGACTTCACAGACCTTTGCAAGCACCACCTTATCTCTAATATTTAGCAAACTGTACATAACAACCAATTAATGTGGTTATTTTCACACTTTTCTATCTAAATGTTTCTTTGTGACTCAAGACATCTTGTTATTTCTGACCCACAGCTTTTGTAACACTTAACAATGAAGTTAAGTTTTACATACTTGGAAGTAAATAACACTTTATATTAAGGTACACATATTCACCATCAACTAGTTGTTCATTAACATGCATATTAGCAGTATATTGGCTCTTTATTAGTCATTATAAAACACTTAGTAATGCCTTATTCTGCATGACCGTATTCTACAAGTAATAAGCCATTAGTTGAGAGTTTTTCCTCAATAACCCTCTAGTTAGTGCTGATTTATTGTAAGGAAGTTGTGGTACATGTTCAATAAGGGCCTAATAAGGCAGTAGTACCCAGAGCCGATTCTAGAGTCTGTGGGGGCCCTAGGCAAACATTCACTGGGGGCCCCTCGAACCAGCTTTTCAGCCTTGAGGGGGGTTTCCCGACATGTCGTTGCAGTAAATTAGAGGGTGTTTCATGTTGTCGTTGCTGTGGAACTTCTTTGGGGGCCCCCTTCTGGTCCGGGGCCCTGGTAGAACCACAAGAGTAGTCATTATCCCATAATAACAAATAAGATCTATTCTTATGTAGCAAGACATGGAAGTGGTAATTGTGTCAAAATAACAAAAAATGTGGTATTTCTAAATCAGAATTCCCTATGTTTAAGTTACCAAACTAACTTTTGTCTTTCTGTTTTTGTGGTGGACGACCAATTAATGTTGTTATTTCCACTTTTCTTTTGTAGGTAAAAGCACCTGAATCTTTGTGACTCAAGACATCTCGTTATTCTTTTCTTATTTGTTTTACCCACAGCTTTTGTAACACTTAACGAGTAAACCAACATACCTGGAAGTAAATACTGTATTTTTGGATTAAAACGATTTGCAGTGTTTTGAAAAATGGCAATTTGTGTATGTCGATATTTTGTGTTCCGGTTAGTAAAATCCTCTCATTTCTGATAAAACTGCCACAGTTACAACAATAATAATTATGCATATGACTAAATTAAGTTTTAGTCCATTATTTGCCCCATTTATCAAACCAACTCCTTATAACACTACCTAGTACTGAAACCCCCTGCCTTTGCACATCCATAAAGACAATAATGGACACAACTCACGGTGTATACTGCCACCTGAAGTCCCCAACTCCGGGGACTTCAGGTGGCAGTATACACCGTGAAGTTGCCAGTAAACCCAAAGCAGAAGAAGAAGAAGTGACGTCAGCGGCTTCATTTGCCTAATCCTCCCTCAGGGACTTATTCCGGTGTGAACGCGATCTGTACTTCGTTCCATGGGGGCACTAAGTGCTGGCACTAAGAGCTGGGCACTAAGTACGGCAAAGTACTTGGTGTGAAAGTGGCTCATGCTTTAATGTTCAGAAAGGTCTTTATTTTTCTCCCTCTGGAGGGAGATTTGGGATTTGAGCCTTTGCAGACCATTTACATGCACACAAACCTATATGTCACACTACAGGGAAGGGAAAACCCCCCCAAAAGCATTATGGGATTCTTTAATATCTGCATTGCCAATAACTATGCTGTAGCTAATCTGCATATACAGTGGGGCAAAAAAGTATTTAGTCAGCCACTAATTGTGCAAGTTCTCCCACTTAAAAAGATGAGAGAGGCCTGTAATGTTCATCCTAGGTACACTTCAACTATGAGAGACAGAATGGGGGGAAAGAATCCAGGAAATCACATTGTAGGATTTTTAATGAATTAATTGGTAAATTCCTCAGTAAAATAAGTATTTGGTCACCTACAAACAAACAAGATCTCTGGCTCTCACAGACCTGTAACTTCTTCTTTAAGAGCCTCCTCTGTCCTCCACTCGTTAACTGTATTAATGGCACCTGTTTGAACTCGTCATCAGTATAAAAGACACCTGTCCACAACCTCAAACAGTCACACTCCAAACTCCACTATGGCCAAGACCAAAGAGCTGCCAAAGGACACCAGAAACAAAATTGTAGACCTGCACCAGGCTGGGAAGACTGAATCTGCAATAGGTAAGCAGCTTGGTGTGAAGAAATCAACTGTGGGAGCAATTATTAGAAAATGGAAGACATACAAGACCACTGATAATCTCCCTCGATCTGGGGCTCCACGCAAGATCTCACCCCGTGGGGTCAAAATGATCACAAGAACGGTGAGCAAAGATCCCAGAACCACACGGGGGGACCGAGTCAATGACCTGCAGAGAGCTGGGACCAAAGTAACAAATGCTACCATCAGTAACACACTACGCCGCCAGGGACTCAAATCCTGCAGTGCCAGACGTGTCCCCCTGCTTAAGCCAGTACATGTCCAGGCCCGTCTGAAGTTTGCTAGAGAGCATTTAGATGATCCAGAAGAGGGAGAATGTCATATGGTCAGATGAAACCAAAATAGAACTTTTTGGTAAAAACTCATCTAGATGTGTTTGGAGGAGAAGGAATGCTGAGTTGCATCCAAAGAACACCATACCTACTGTGAAACATGGGGGTGGAAACATCATGCTTTGGGGCTGTTCTGCAAAGGGACCAGGACGACTGATCCGTGTAAAGGAAAGAATGAATGGGGCCATGTATCGTGAGATTTTGAGTGACAACCTCCTTCCCTCAGCAAGGGCATGGAAGATGAAACGTGGCTGGGTCTTTCAGCATGACTATGATCCCAAACACACCGCCCGGGCAACGAAGGAGTGGCCTCGTAAGAAGCATTTCAAGGTCCTGGAGTGGCCTAGCCAGTCTCCAGATCTCAACCCCATTGAAAATCTTTGGAGGGAGTTGAAAGTCTGTGTTGTCTCTCATAGTTGAGGTATACCTAGGATGAAAATTACAGGCCTCTCTCATCTTTTTAAGTGGGCGAACTTGGACAATTGGTGGCTGACTAAATACTTGTTTGCTCAACTGTAACTATAACGCCTTTGAATTTTGAATCTGAAAAAGGGCAGAAACCATATTTGACCTCGTGTTATCAGCACCACAATAACCATCAAGCAACATGCAGTGGTTGTGTTTGCTGATGAGAGGCTCCAGTCCATTTACAGAGAGCAGGTCTGCATCCTGAACGATGGATATCAAACCTAACGGGTCAAATGAAATGCTCCACTTGGCGGGACAGGAATGTGAGGTGCAGGAAATGCCTTACTGCAGTGTTTGATGAGTGGTTCCTCGAAAGTGGGGTCAGCTGGGATAAATATATAGTTATAGCTTTTTGCTGCAGAACAGGAATCACAGCTCCACTGCTTTCTGGCAGACATCATAGATTAGTTTCACTGCCTTTATCAAATGGTGTTTCTTTCTTTGGGATAAAATAACTACTTTCATTATCTATTAAAGGTTTCCTTCCTCATTGAATCCTTACATGTGAAAAGTAGGCTGCAACTAAAACAAATTGTAGTAATTGGTTAATATGCTGATTCCTTTAAGTCCAAGATAAATCCCCCTAGTATGCTCTTTTTTAGTTTTCCCTATCCTGTAGTGTGTTATATAGGTTTGTGTGCATGTCAATGGTCTGCAAAGGCTAAAATCCACACGGACGCTCACTCATAGGAAGTGGATTCTATTATACTCTAAATGTGACCATAATTTTACTAAATATACATTAAAAATGTTTAACTGGGGGAATAAATAATGTTAAAATTACCCTGCTGAAAAATAGAAAGAAATACAGGTTTATTTGGACTTTTAGGACATGGAAGTTAAGTCAAACGTTAAAGCTAAGTAGGTCTTATTTTGTAAACAAGTTAAACGGATTGTATCGTTCGTATTGGTTTGAGACTGCAGATCAATTAGTATCAGGATAGTAATGAGAAATAACAGATTATTTCACACAGTGATTGAACACCAGTTCATTAGCAGCAGGTTTGAGCACATTACAGGTGACGGGATTAACTAATCAGGGTTCAACAACAAGTAGCTTTATTCCCTTAGAGTTCAATTAAAAAACACTTAACCTAAGGTCTCATTGTTCTGTTGCATAAATGCACTTCAGGAAAAAACATCACATTGATATTTCTCTTCTCTATTTCATTAACGCTGCATATTTAGATATTGAGGTAATCCAAAAGTAACAGAAAGTAATCAGGTTACTTTTATATTTTGATACAGGGATTAAATAAGTGTACACTTCTTCCCACCCCTTTTTCAGATGTGTAATTAAATAGATAATTTGTATAAATGTAATTTTTGTCAATGTGACACTGCTTAAGTTTGTATAGTATAATCATTCTCATGTGAAGCCCGCAACCTGGGTGTCATCCTCGACTCCACCCTTTCCTTCCATTCCCACGTCAAATCTGTGACCAAATCGGCCTTTTACCACCCGAGGAACATTGCCAGACTCCGACCGTCACTCTCGGAGTCGGTTGCCGAAACCCTAGTGCATGCGTTTGTCACCACCCGCTTGGACTACTGCAATGTCGTCCTGTCCGGGGTTCCCAACAAAACCCCGGACAGGCTCCAGTATGTCCAAAACTGTGCTGCTAGGGTACTCACGCACACAAAGCCGTGGCAGCACATCACTCCCACCCTCATCCACCTACACCGGTTGCCGGTCAAGTCCCGCATATCTTACAAAGTCCTCCTCCTTACCTACAAGTCCCTCCATGCCCTTGCCCCCCAGTACGGACATCCTCCACCCACATGCCCCACCCCGTCCTCAGACTCTGGCCTGCTTACCACCCCACGCACCAAACTGCGAACCTTCGGGGACAGAGCCTTCAGTGTGGCAGCCCCCACCCTCTGGAACGCTCTCCCTGCGGAGATTCGCAACATCCCCACACTCGACGCCTTCAAAGGGCCCTCAAGTCCCATCTGTTTGGCTTTCGGCCCCTAAATCGATCTGTTGTTTTGTCTGTCTCACTTTTGTTTTGTTATGTTTGTGTTTGCCCTATTGCTTGTAAAGCGACCTTGGGTCCCTTGAAAGGCGCGATATAAATCAAAGCTATTATTATTATTATTATTATTATGTTTCATTTCATTATTATTGTTTTTGTGTTCAGCCGAGCGTTTCCACTCCTTCCATTGCCACGCTGGCTCCAGATGAAGCGATTTTCCCCCTAACTCAATAAATGGCCGGCTCTTGTGAGATCAGTGACTGCAGCGTGTCCACATTGTGAGGGATGACGGAGACAAACCACCGCCACCTCCACCTATAGTCCTCCGCCATCCATCATCCGACAGATCTGATAAATGGAGAGCAGCGTCTCACTCCTCTTCCCTCCCTGAAGCTCTGCGACACAACGTCTTGTGTTGAAGCGGTGACACATCGAGAGGCAGAGCCTATTAGAGCTCACATCACTCACCGCTGCAGGAGGCCGCCTTCCACATCAACAACATGACAACTGACTGTGTGTGTGTGTGTGTGTGTGTGTGTGTGTGTGTGTGTGTGTGTGTGTGTGTGTGTGTGTGTGTGTGTCCTAGCATTACTATACTTGTGGGGACCTAAATCTGTTTACACAGTCACGTGTGGGGACTCGCCTCCCTTATGGGGACAAAATGGAGGTTAGGGTAAGGATTAGGGTTAGGCATGTGTTGGTTATGGTTAGGATAAGTCTCCAGGAAATGCATGTAAGTCAATGTAATGTCCCCTGAAGTAATGTATACATGGTGTGTGTGTGTGTGTGTGTGGTGTGTGTGTGTGTGTGTGTGTGTGTGTGTGTGTGTGTGAGAGAGAGAGTGTGTGAATGGTAGAATATGTGTTAACATGGAGCTAATGTGTGTTTAAACAAGTATTGGTGGCAATTACTAACATAGGGAGGAACTGCATACTGTGTGTGTGTGTGTGTGTGTGTGTGTGTGTGTGTGTGTGAGAGAGAGAGTGTGTGAATGGTAGAATATGTGTTAACATGGAGCTAATGTGTGTTTAAACAAGTATTGGTGGCAATTACTAACATAGGGAGGAACTGCATACTGTGTGTGTGTGTGTGTGTGTGTGTGTGTGTGTGTGTGTGTGTGTGTGTGTGTGTGTGTGTGTGTGTGTGTGTGTGTGTGTGTGTGTGTGTGTTTTTAAAACCCTTTTCACAACAGTACCAAGTAGATCTAATCGGCAGGGAGGTCATTTAATGAAAACTTGTTGTGACGACTTTCCCTTTCAGGCTCCAAAGCAACTGAAACACGTGTGAAGCCGTGTGAGAGCTGTGACTGCAGAGCTGAAACACGTGTGAAGCCGTGTGAGAGCTGTAACTGCAGAGCTGAAACACGTGTGAAGCCGTGAGAGCTGTGACTGCAGAGCTGAAACACGTGTGAAGCCGTGTGAGAGCTGTAACTGCAGAGCTGAAACACGTGTGAAGCCGTGTGAGAGCTGTGACTGCAGAGCTGAAACACGTGTGAAGCCGTGTGAGAGCTGTAACTGCAGAGCTGAAACACGTGTGAAGCCGTGTGAGAGCTGTAACTGCAGAGCTGAAACACGTGTGAAGCCGTGTGAGAGCTGTGACTGCAGAGCTGAAACACGTGTGAAGCCGTGTGAGAGCTGTGACTGCAGAGCTGAAACACGTGTGAAGCCGTGTGAGAGCTGTAACTGCAGAGCTGAAACACGTGTGAAGCCGTGTGAGAGCTGTAACTGCAGAGCTGAAACACGTGTGAAGCCGTGAGAGCTGTAACTGCAGAGCTGAAACACGTGTGAAGCCGTGTGAGAGCTGTAACTGCAGAGCTGAAACACGTGTGAAGCCGTGTGAGAGCTGTGACTGCAGAGCTGAAACACGTGTGAAGCCGTGTGAGAGCTGTGACTGCAGAGCTGAAACACGTGTGAAGCCGTGTGAGAGCTGTAACTGCAGAGCTGAAACACGTGTGAAGCCGTGTGAGAGCTGTGACTGCAGAGCTGAAACACGTGTGAAGCCGTGTGAGAGCTGTGACTGCAGAGCTGAAACACGTGTGAAGCCGTGTGAGAGCTGTGACTGCAGAGCTGAAACACGTGTGAAGCCGTGTGAGAGCTGTAACTGCAGAGCTGAAACACGTGTGAAGCCGTGTGAGAGCTGTGACTGCAGAGCTGCTCGGTGTTAGCTAAATGCAATGTAATGTAATGTGTTCATGTGTTTGGGGGGATCCTGCTGCTTTGCTGGTTCCATGCAAGTCTAAGTTAAACCGTGAGATGTTATCTTTACAGAAGCCGGAGGCAGCAGTAACGACTCCCTAAAGTCTTGTTCGTGCTGCTTCCCAGAGAGCAATTACCCGCAGAGTTCATCATCACATCAGATGCTTTGGATTCCTTTAACTGATTAAAGTCGACTCACTGGTTTGAGAAAATTGCTTTAAATATACATTTTTTATAAAAATGTATGTTTGTTTGCACTGGGATCGCTGTTTCTCAGAACCCAAAGTGCTGTCTGCAGACATGAGACCTTCCTTACCAACTACCATCCTACGTTCCTTCCTAAATTCCTTCCGTCCCTACCTATCTACCTACTTCCTCCCTTGTTTCCTTCCTTCCTTCCTACCCTACCAGACATGAGACCTTCCTTACCAACTACCATCCTACATTCCTTCCTACATTCCTTCCGTCACTACCTATCTACCTACTTCCTCCCTTGTTTCCTTCCTTCCTACCTTCCTACCCTACCAGACATGAGACCTTACTTACCACCTACCATCCTTCCTACATTCCTTCCGTCCCTACCTATCTACCTACCTACTTCCTCCCTTGTTTGCTTCCTTCCTTCCTTCCTTCCTACCCTACCAGACATGAGACCTTCCTTACCAACTACCATCCTACATTCCTTCCTACATTCCTTCCGTCCCTACCTATCTACCTACTTCCTCCCTTCCTTCCTTCCTAACCTACCTACCTACCTACCTACCTACCTACCTAATGTAATGTCGTTTTTAGTTTAGTGTGTCTATACTACACTCTGAGTATGCACTAATTGGTCAATACAGAAAAGTGCTGATGATAAAATGCTGAATTGTCAATAAAATGTTGATATAAGATAAAAAAATTAAAAAAACTGAAATACAATTTAATTAGGTGTGTTTTCATGTTAAAAAAACATACATAATTTGAATAATATTTGACCAGATGTATCCCATTTATCCAGGACAATAACATCTTGGAAATGCTGTGTCATATCTTTCTGAGACAACACACACACAGCATGTGACACACACACACACACATAGAGAGGTGTGTCATTACGCCCTGAACTATAATTTGCCGCCATGTTTAACACTCGGTCTGACGCTTGGCCGTTTTCCTGTGTGAGTGAATTACTGCCAAACGCTCACCGGTGCTGTTGGAGAGTTTGTTGCCCAGTAAGCTCCACCCTGGCGGCAGGAGCAGGTGGTGCAGAGCCAGCTCCAGGCTCTCGTCCAGACGCTCGCACTCCTGCAGGGGAATCTGACACTCGTCCAGCAGCAGAGCGCCATCGAGGCCGTCAGAGCGCCCCGCGGTGCTCACCTGGGGAGGGGGACAGGAATATGAGTTTAACATGAAGAAGAGGGGACACATGTTGATGTAGAAGAGACATGAAGAAGAGGGGACACATGTTGATGTAGACGAGACATGAAGAAGAGGGGACACATGTTGATGTAGAAGAGACATGAAGAAGAGGGGACACATGTTGATGTAGAAGATACATGAAGAAGAGGGGACACATGTTGATGTAGAAGAGACATGAAGAAGAGGGGACACATGTTGATGTAGAAGAGACATGAAGAAGAGGGGACACATGTTGATGTAGAAGAGACATGAAGAAGAGGGGACACATGTTGATGTAGACGAGACATGAAGAAGAGGGGACACATGTTGATGTAGAAGAGACATGGAGAAGAGGGGACACATGTTGATGTAGAAGAGACATGAAGAAGAGGGGACACATGTTGATGTAGAAGAGACATGGAGAAGAGGGGACACATGTTGATGTAGAAGAGACATGAAGAAGAGGCAGTAGAAGAGCATAAAGAGGGAATCTCTACGCCTGAATCTGCTTCATGGTTTTCACTTTCTTCGATTCATTCGTTCTGTTTTTAATTCAGAACTTTGTGAATTAAACTAAAACGTTTCCAGCTCAGATTTTAGTTCTGCTTTTTTTAAACTGTAGTATGTGCTCAGGTGCTTCATTGTTGGAGTCGAGGCTAGATGTGACGACCATGAGCATATAACTCAAAGTCTTATCCTTAAAATAAGGGTAGGTTTGAGACAGTTTGGTTATCTGTTCCTCCTCCTTGGCAGAGCATATCGTACATTACATTTCCCTGGGATGATAAATCATGCTGAGAAGAATTCATTAATTGAACACAGAGGACTGCGAAACATCAAGGCTCGTCAGAGAAGGAACAGAAACACGGCCGTCTTCCGTCTTTCTGTCACGTTTTCCACATTGCTGTTTTCTGGGACAAGCCTCAGTCTGTGCAGTGATTAATATTATGATCTGCCCTCACTGGACTTTAACACCAGATACTATGGACAGTGCTGCACTAATGTACAAGTCCCAAAGATTTTGAAGTGACTGTTATTTTGTGTATATTGATTGTTGTGTCTTTATTTATGTCTTAATGTGTGCATATATACATACATGTGTCTGTTGATTGTATAGGTTTATAGGTATACTCACCTCTTTGCACTGGCTTTTAATACTAGTTGAACATAACATCTTTACATTTGTATGTGTTTTTATTAGGGCTGTCAAGTTAACGTGTTAATAACGTGTTCACGCAAAACAAAATTAACGCCACTAATTATTTTAACGCGATTTAACGCATGTGTATTGTTTGTCCTCGGCCGCCCCGTAGTTTCAGAGCGCATCGAGTTTAAAATACCGTCTAGAAGCTGATGCTGACAGCCCCGCTCCTGCTGCCCGCTTGCGGCAGACCACACTTCCACGCTCACCGGCAGGCACCGACTGGCCATCGGGAGGACCGGGAGGGTGTGTGTATGTGTGGCGCGAGAGAGAGACCTTACGTGCATTGTTGTTGTTAGCATCTGGTGCTCGCTAGCTGCGCTAACGGATATAAGGAGCTGTTTCAATGAAAACAGAGGAGCGACATTTTGCCGAGCACTTGACTTGATGCAGGAAGCCAGACAGCGGGACATTGTACGGAAAGTCAGCACACTCAGCACGGATAGTGCGCAACATGATTGCAGCGTCCAGGCAGCTCCCGTTCGAGCATATGCCTTGAGTTGCACATAGCTCCAACGATCTCACACACACACACACACACACACACACACACACACACACACACACACACACACACACACACACACTTTGTATTGTACGAGAGGTTCCAGGTTGAATTGAGGCGAATATTTGTTCAGAGGTTGTTGTGTTTAATATTCATGAGAATATTTGTCATTGTTCAAATGATAATAAACATTTGCATAAAGCATATTTGTCCACTCATATGTTGATAAGAGTATTAAAAACTTGAAAAATATCCCTCTAAGGTGCATTTAGAACAGATAAAAAATGTGCGATTAATTTGCGATTAACTATTTTAATCGACTGACAGCCCTAGTTTTTATATGTTTCTAGTTATTGTGCTTCTTATCATGTTTTTAATTATTATTTTTTATTCCATTGTGTTATTATATATCATTGTATTTACTGCCTGTACAGCACTTTTGGTCAACTGAGGTTGTTTTAAATGTGCTATATAAATAAATAAAGATTGCTATTGAGATGTAATAATGTAATAATCTGCACTGAACACGAAATCCACCAGCCTGGCTGTGTGGGCATTAAAGATTATAATCTAATATATATGTGTATACATCTTTTTTTATATATTTTTGTATTCGGGATTGTGGGAAACGGTATTTCGATCTCTCCGTCTGTACACACAAACTGAAAGATTGACAATAAAGTTGACTTTAGGCGCATTCACACCGCAGTACTTTTCCCACAAAGGTTCATGTGAATCTTTTTACCCCCTCGTGCGGCTCTCTTGTGAGAAAAGAGCTATATTTCTGATTGGCTGGGCGGATTGCAAACCACGCCCCGTAAAACTCCCAAAAGGTTTTGTGAAGCCGCCATTTTATTATCCTAGCATTAGCATTATTAGCATTAGCATTAGCCCAGCGCAGAAACGCAGAGAGACTAACTTATGGCAACACAAAAGAAAACATGGGAGCGGTGGAGATGAGGAGGTGTCGGCGTTCTGGCGATTTACTCTGAAGGCTTCAGTAGAAGCTGCTGGGAGTCCCAGCAGCTTCTACTGAAGCCTTCCCCAACTCCGGGGACTTCCGGCCGGGGACTTTGGGCGGCAGTATACGCCGTGAAGTGGTTTGCGGCCTGCCAGTAAACCCAAAGCAGAAGAAGAAGAAGTGACGTCAGCGGCTTCATTTGCCTAATCCTCCCTCAGGGACTTATTCCGGTGTGAACGCGATCTGTACTTAGTTCATGAGAACTAAAGAGTTCTCATGAACTAAGTACTCATGAACCTTTGTGGGAAAAGTACTGCGGTGTGAATGCGCCTATAGAGACTTATTTTTCAGCTCCATTGGAAATGATCTGGTCTTTATGCTCACCAGGAACTGGGCCATGTCAAAAGCCAAATCCTGGACGAAGCTGAATCGATGCTCGCCCAGCGGAGTCACATGACCCCGGTTCAGATCCTCGGGAGGGCCGCGGCTCGCTGAACACAGGGTGACAAAGACCGCCTCGCAGCAGTCGTGGGCTAAGAGACAACAAAAGGGGGGACACAACAAGACAGGGTGAGAAAAAAGACTGAGAGGAGGTGTTGCAGCACGGAGAATATGCTGTAGTTTGAAATAAAGACATTGGCAATCATCTATATGATCAGTCTGTCTGTGTACTGCATCTTCCATGTGTTTAAAATGTGCCTTTTATAAAGTTACATGTGTTTTGGAATAAGCAATTGTGTTGTTAGCTAGTTAACGCGATGTTGCTATGTCCCTGTGTTAGCTTGTTTTCAGCTAGCAAGGATACTGTGAAGTTATATTTAGCATATACTGTAGCTTTTCACAATACACAAATACATTATCTATATCCTATAGAAGCAGTCTGTGTATATGGCTACATCTTCCATGAGTTTAAAATAAATGTGTTTTGGGCATAAGCTATTTTGTTGTTAGCTAGTTTCGGCTAGCACATTTTAGCATAATACTTTAATTTGTGCAGGTTCATTTAAATAATGTACACCCCATCTGAGTATCTCAACCAAAGGCTACTATAACTACCTTTGCAAGATTGCACTATATCTCTTAGAGAAACCACTCGGAAGCCAGGGTTAGGGTTAGTGCGCTTGTTCTTGTAGAAACCCAAAATACTAAATGGACGTAAAGTATGATCCTGAAAATGAGCAAACGCCTTGCTCAATGGCACCCATTCCAGTCCATAGCAGTGTTTCGGTGTATCTGAAGCCATTTTTCCCATGCCATTTGGTAACTGTATCCCACGACCTTGTGCTTGGTCACAGGACGTTCCTCCTGAGCTGGACTGATGGAGGGAGCGGTGGAGCAGAGCTAATCTGTGAGTGGAGAGCAACACCTCCTCCAACCCCCCCCCCCCCCCTCTGATGGCTGTAATTCAGCCGAGCTCTTAACAAGATAACAAATTGAACATGTTCCACCTTCTCTTTTAACGACTGAAATCCTGACACAACCTGGTGCAGGGATGATTCCTAAACTCGGAAATGAGTCGGCATTTTAGCACTTCCTGATCTGGAAATCAATTGGTTTTTGATTGTATATTTGTGGTTGTGAGCATGAAAGAAGGTCTGTGAACAGACTTTTAAGTTAGTCAGTAAATCCCCCACTAGTGAATTCAAAACGGTTGATGCTATCAAGAGTCTAAATGAGACGAATAAACGTCATCACGCCCAACATTAGCCACCTTTAGCTTAGCGGTGGTGACCTGTAGTCATGTGACCGTGCTGTAGTTCCTATATAGCCCAACATTAGCCACATTTAGCTTAGCGGTGGTGACCTGAAGTCATGTGACCGTGCTGTAGTTCCTTTATAGCCCAACATTAGCCACATTTAGCTTAGTGGTGGTGACGTGAAGTCATGTGACCGTGCTGTAGTTCCTTTATAGCCCAACATTAGCCACATGTAGCTTAGCGGTGGTGACCTGAAGTCATGTGACCGTACTGTAGTTCCTTTATAGCCCAACATTAGCCACATTTAGCTTAGCGGTGGTGACGTGAAGTCATGTGACCGTGCTGTAGTTCCTTTATAGCCCAACATTAGCCACATGTAGCTTAGCGGTGGTGACCTGAAGTCATGTGACCGTACTGTAGTTCCTTTATAGCCCAACATTAGCCACATTTAGCTTAGCGGTGGTGACGTGAAGTCATGTGACCGTGCTGTAGTTCCTTTATAGCCCAACATTAGCCACATTTAGCTTAGCGGTGGTGACCTGAAGTCATGTGACCGTGCTGTAGTTCCTTTATAGCCCAACATTAGCCGCCTTTAGCTTAGCGGTGGTGACTTGAAGTCATGTGACCGTGCTGTAGTTCCTTTATAGCCCAACATTAGCCGCCTTTAGCTTAGCGGTGGTGACGTGAAGTCATGTGACCGTGTTGTAGTTCCTTTATAGCCCAACATTAGCCGCCTTTAGCTTAGCGGTGGTGACCTGAAGTCATGTGACCGTGCTGTAGCTTATATTTAATGCCTTTCCGACCATGTTGCTACCATTGATTTATATTACAGGTTTACAAGTATTCTGTATTTCTACGACCCATTTACTCACTGTTGCTGCTTATTCATCTCACAGGAAGCATCTCCGATTTCTGCGCTGTCTGAACATTTTAAATGTGGCAAGTATAGAACAAATGGGATGAGCTCCAAGAGGAGAGATGATGAACGAGCTGGGCTCCATAAAAAGTCAAATGAGGTGATTTCTCTCCAACACACAACATTGGTTTTAAAGCCAGGCCAGTGGAGGTGGGTGATTAATGATTTATCACTTTCGACTTTCTTCCACTGCTGTAATAACTCCATGCCCTATGCTTTCTGTGGGATGGGAAGAAGAATTACACCATCCTTCCTCAACATAAATATATTTTTTAAATATATGTTGGCATGCTTTAGCACCCTGTAATGTTCGTTTGAGCTATAGCACATAATGGCTCTAGAGAATTAACAACTAAAGCAGTTGTTGCCGTTTTTATTTTGGGGCTTTTTAAGAATATATTTCATTTATTTTAACTTCTTTTGACGCATTTGCCCCCAGGTTGTGATATGAGACTATTGTACTGGTTTTACTGGCTGCATTACAGGAAAGTGATTACATTCTGAATTCACATGACTATTGGAGCTAGACCTTTTCCCTCAGAGTTCACTTTAATCTCAGAACTTTAAAAACACACTCACTCGTGGTCAGATCTCATTTGATACCTGGCCCCGATCCTCTTCTGTGTACAATTCATAAATATACATTGTTGTAGTCACTTGCAGTTTAAAAGTGTTTTTGTCATTAAAACCTTAAGTTGATATTATTTATATGGATAAGAAAACCTTTCAGACATCTTTCTATCCTCAGACCAGACATCTTTCTCTGATGCATGACAGCAGGATTAAGAATAGATTCATCATGCCTCCATCACTGTAGGTGGAGCTGCTTTCCCACAGGTGCATTGGGAGTCATTTATATATCCTTTACTTAATCAGGTAAAAGTGTCATTGCGATTCAAATCAATTTTTCAAGAGCGACCTGGCCAAGAGCGCAGAATGAACAAAGACACAGGGTATATGCAGGAGTCCTGAAGTCAGATTTAATTCCTTCTAAGACCTTTTTTAAGACCCTTCCCATACACTTTAAGTTCTAACCGGTTACCTTGTCGACACACTTCACCTCACATTCACTATATACAGTATTGATCGTCCTTCCTCCTTATCTTCCAACCATTTGGACGCAGACTTGCATTTCCCCTTAACGATGTTGCATAACAACCTGCGTAAACGGAGCTTCGTTCGACCGTCGCGCGCTATCAAGCAGTGAGCGTGCGACGTCCTGTTCAGATGACGTCAAACCCAACGGGATGCCATCAATAAACTACACAGAATCACACTACACACCTACGCCATGATTACATTCAGGCAGACTGTAGAACACAACCTCTCTGGACCATTTATATACTTATTGAACACAAGCTACAAAATGTAATGCCTTGGAAAATGCCGTTTTATACTTTTTAATAGCCTTAATTTTCGCTAAATTGTTTATCAACTTGTAATACTTTTTAAGACCCCGCGGACCCCCTGATACAGGCAGACAAATCCAGCTGTAAACCACAAATGAAATGGCACATAAACCAGTCAATATGCAAATAAAAGAAACTATTGTAAAACTTTAAAACTGGCACAATTTAAAAACAACTTCAGTTATGGGATATACGAGCAATCACATCGACCAATGGTTCCTTTAAGATGGACTTGAATTCCCCCGTAGTGATCAAACTGTACTTTATTCCAAGCAGAAGAGGCAGCATATTTAAAAGCTTTTTAACCCAGTTGTGTTCTCACTTTAGGAACCAGCATCTGAATAAAACCTTGAGAGCCATATAAACTTAGTTTCTTAACACATGTGCAAATATAAGACGCAACAGGGAAGCTTCAGGCGTTTTGGGTGGGTCAGCTTACCGGGACACAGCGCCTGCAGGGTGTCATGGCTGCTCCGTAGGGTGCTGGTCAAGTGTCTCTGTGTGCTGCCAGCGAACAGCAGGAAGTAATCCACGCCATCCTCAGCCAGCTCTTCATCAGCGAGCTGAACCGTGATGACACAACGCCCCTGCAGAGAGAAGGAGGGGGGGGGGGGGGAAAGAGCAGAAAGAAAGACGGAAACTTAGACGGATATTTAGAGAAATATAAGTTTGTATTCAAATCAAATCAAGTTTTATTTATATAGCACATTTATAAACGATTTTTGGTGGAGCCAAAGTGCTGTACATATAATAAAAATAGCCTACAGTAGAGACACTTTACAGCAAATACAACAGCACAGATTGTTCAGAATATCAGTATGAGAAAAACGACAACCTCTGTCCTTAGACCCTCTGTCCTCAGACCCTCTGTCCTCAGACCCTCTGTCCTCAGACCCTCTGTCCTCAGACCCTCTGTCCTTAGACCCTCTGTCCTTAGACCCTCTGTCCTTAGACCCTCTGTCTTTAGACCCTCACATCGTATTCATTATTAAGATGGCAGCTCTTGCAGACACAGTTTGCTCCTCTCTGCCTAACCAAGACTTTATAATAATTGTGAACACACACACACACACACACACTAAGGAGACACTAAGGACTTGGACAAAGACCACCTGATATAAAGATGAATTTATATTTGTATAACTATCCAATTATGTACATTTTATATCTTTAAATGTTTCGTAGATGTAACTACTGGCTTCTATACAGAATTAGCTTTGCTGCTAAAGCTGTTAACAAAACTGTTTTATCTGTTGTTTATATTAAAGTGATGAGAAATTAGGAAAACCTGCCAAAACGTTGATATGCACGATTATATTGACAATAAAGACTTTCTGAATCTGATTCAAACTGACTTTCTCACAACGTGATACCAGCCAGGGAGGCATGTGTCCACTGTGCGGAGGGAAAGAGGCATGTGTCCACTGTGCGGAGGGAAAGCTCAGCAAGACACATGCATAATGAATACAGCCTGGAGCAGGGGTTCTCAGCTGGTCAGGCCTCGGGACCCAACATTTTGAACCACTCAAATCTATTCAACAAAACATCGTGCTGTAATATATACGCTTTTCAGCATACAATATTAAAGAAAGTGAAGTACAGTGCATATCTCCCGTATATCCCTTCACAGAACTAACGTATGCTTTGGGTTTTCAGGCATGCTGAAAACCCAACCCCAGCAGGGGGGTCTGGGGGGATTCTCCCCAGGAGATTTTTAGAAATACTAACATAAACTACGCGTTCTGGTACACTGAGAAGAAAATAAATATATATATATATATATATTACTACCCGACATATTAATAATATTTTATGCCATTGTTTGTTTTTCACAGGTAGATAGACCGGGGTCATATTCATATTCCACGTGTTCATTTTTTTCTGAAGTTGTACCCATGGATGTATAAAGAAGAGTTCTACATTAAAGGTGGGGTAGGTGAGTTTGAGAAACCGGCTCGAGATACACTTTTAACATCCCGATAGCAATGAATATCTGAAGTGCTTTGACAAAAACTCCATAAAACATCTCATCTGTGGAAGCCGTGGCGCTGTGAAAAGCACGACCAATCATCTGAGCCGGCTAAAGTAACTGGATGGCCTACCTGCCTGTCAGCCTTCCATCTGGGCACACACTCATCTCGTGCCCTCATTGGTCATGTGCGCGTGCGTGTGTGTTGGGGGAGGGGCTCTGTGAGGAAGTGGCAGATTTTTTCCGGCTGTGTATTTTCAAATGTTAGCGCACTCGAGCTGGTTTCTCCAAAATTACCTACCTCACCTTTAAAGTTATTCTCCGTGGGGACTTCCGGGAGCAACCTTGATTCTGATTGGCCAGAAGACTCGAAAAAACATCAGCAAAGATGTTTAATTGAGAAGATGATCACTACGTGACAGACGTTTTCAAAACCGTTTATGGTCTCCGTTACTTCCAGTCCAACGCCTAGTGCATGCACAGCGGGGTTTATTTCTTCCCTCACACATCCCACTCGAAACGGGTCCGCGAACCACCAGTTGAGAACCACTGGCCTAGATAGTGTCCCCAAAAACTGAAGCCACAAGAACAAATCCTAATCGTACCCCTCTTATCTGAGAGCTAACCTGAATATAAAAACTGGAACCCAGATGGCCACTTTAGATGCAACTACTGTATCCAGATGTGAGCTCCAATCCATTCCCTCTGGATATCTGGTTGCCAAATGTTAACCACGGTGTAACACTTTATGTGGAGTCTGCCAGTTTCTCTCCGCAGAACACTCGTTACAAAAAGCCTTAAAGATAACACAGTCGTGATTTATTGATTTGAAAAGCTGTTCATCACATCATTAACAAACAAACGGCAGCTCGACTTTGAGCTGAGGAGAGACCGCAGAAGAGGAGGAGGACTCACGTGATTAACAGCTCCTGGATCAGTGCTTTCTAAAATCCTACCCTTTAAAAGAAACATTTCATCCCAAGAAGCGTTATGTGTCAATTACTCCTCCGGTTTTACCGTGAATTCTTGAAGGACACGAAAGGTTTTTTAGCATACATCCACGCACGGGTGGAAAATATATATATTTCTTTTTTTTTAAACGGTGAATTAGGAAAAGAACGATAAAGGGGCCGTCATTTAACAAAAGCAGATATTGCAGAAGAGTTTAGGGGAGAATATGTAATCTATTTTATTTTATATACAGTAGTTTCACACAGCGCCCATTCTACACTTCAATTTATCAACACTTTTCAGACAGGAATTTTAGGCTTTGCAGACCATTAACATGCACTAAAACCTGCAGCACCCCAAAAAGCATGATAGGGCCTCTTTAAAATGCTTCCTTCTCGTAGTGCCATGAGAGTTTTAGCTCAAGATAACAAGGTGTGTTAGTGATATACAGGCGTGAAGTATTATTATTACATAAACAAGCTGTGCTCAACCTGTGTGGGCAACATGAGCAGCTGCTCTCACTGGATCTGGTGCGATTAAAGTCCCGGAGCACCGGCCAACTTCACATGAGAAATAGATAACAGAAGCATTTTTAGCTCTTGTTTAAAACTCGTCAGGTAAAACATGAAAAATTCAACGTTAGTTTGTTTTTAAGTCAATAAATCTCATGCTGCAGGTGAGGTAGGAAGAGGTGTGTCTCTGTTAACTTTCCAGCCTTATCACTGCATATTGAAATATCCTGATTCTCATATAGAGTTTATTATATCCTTTTGATTCACATTTTTACACAAAGGTCTTAAGGCCCCTACACACCAAACTGACACCAGAGAACACGTCCCGACGGACCCGACTGTTGTGTCGCCTCACGTCTCCTGCATCTCTGCCATGTGTCACACTGGAACACACCGCAAAGACTTCAGCCGACGGCCAAGTGGCACGTACGAACTGCGCATGCGTGAGTGGCAATAACTCTCCTTACCAGCAGGTGGCGGTAGTGTGTATTCGTCATTCAAAAGAGGCAACCACCAGAAGACAGACAGCGTGATACACCGAGAGAAGAAGAACAGACTGGGTGATATAAACAACAAATAGCGCGTGCGTTCCATGTTCACTCTACAGCGAGAAGCTCACGGGGCTTTCCCGAACCTGAGTCGAGAGCTGGAGTTAAATGAAATCTCACATTTGCCTTCTTAATAGTTTCTTTGGGTCCCTCACTTCCGTGAGGATTCTATTTCTGATTGCAAAAAACAAGAAAATGGTCAGGTATAGCAAAATAAGGCTTTTCAAGCTAAGAAACAATTAGGGTTCCTATAAACTACTGGCACTCAATCAATTTATATTTACATGTTCCTCAGCTCAGTGTGTGAATGCAAAACTCATTCCAATGTGAGACAGTGAAGCAGACTCCATTGTGCATTGTGTTTTTTTTTAAAAAGACAATTGACTGTGTTGTGGCTGAATGGATTGTGGTTGTGGGAACTGGTGTCATCTGAGGACAGTCTGAGGACAGTCTGAGGACAGTCTGAGGAGGAGGAGGAGGAGGAGGAGGAGGAGGAGGAGGAAATAGAGATCTCGTTCAAAATGAGGGGAGGGACTGCAGTTTGTTAGGGATAATAGAGAATTTCATCCCACTTCATCTTCCCAGTGCTGCCATCTTTTCCCCAACATGAACACCTGTCCAGTGAAGGTTAAAGCTTTTAGTGTCTCTACTTTAAAGAGTCCTCTCCTGCTGATGTTCAGGTGTATATCAGTATGTAGTGTCTCTACTTTAAAGAGTCCTCTCCTGTTGATGTTCAGGTGTATATCAGTATGTAGTGTCTCTACTTTAAAGAGTCCTCTCCTGCTGATGTTCAGGTGTATATCAGTATGTAGTGTCTCTACTTTAAAGAGTCCTCTCCTGCTGATGTTCAGGTGTATATCAGTATGTAGTGTCTCTACTTTAAAGAGTCCTCTCCTGCTGATGTTCAGGTGTATATCAGTATGTAGTGTCTCTACTTTAAAGAGTCCTCTCCTGCTGATGTTCAGGTGTATATCAGTATGTAGTGTCTCTACTTTAAAGAGTCCTCTCCTGCTGATGTTCAGGTGTATATCAGTATGTAGTGTCTCTACTTTAAAGAGTCCTCTCCTGCTGATGTTCAGGTGTATATCAGTATGTAGTATCTCTACTTTAAAGAGTCCTCTCCTGCTGATGTTCAGGTGTATATCAGTATGTAGTGTCTCTACTTTAAAGAGTCCTCTCCTGCTGATGTTCAGGTGTATATCAGTATGTAGTGTCTCTACTTTAAAGAGTCCTCTCCTGCTGATGTTCAGGTGTATATCAGTATGTAGTGTCTCTACTTTAAAGAGTCCTCTCCTGCTGATGTTCAGGTGTATATCAGTATGTAAAGGTTCTTCCTCCTTCTCTTATAGAGATGTAGCCTCGGAGGCCCTTTTGCACTGAGGTGTTTTCAGGGTCAGTTTGGAGCCGACCAGTTTTTCGTGTTTCCACTGAAGCCAAACTGCTCTAAAACACCAAGCTTGATCTACGTGAGCAACATTACATCGAGAGAGTAGAAGTTGTTGCAGAAGCATTCACAAAGAGATTGAAAAGTTGACGACCACACACATAATGTAAATATAATGTAAACAGTGACCTCCTGACCTGGCTCCTAGGGCTCTGATTTTTAAGAAGTCTGCAAGTTGGACTGCAAATCCCCAGCAGGGAACTCAATTCGGTGGAAAAACAGTAAAAGTAGCTTCTACTATCTTTCTTAATTCCATTGTAATTGATAGCTGTGATGACTGTGTGATTCTGTTTTCAATCTATTGTTTTATCTATCCATCTATCTATCCATCCATCCGTCCATCTATCTATCCATCTATCCATCCATCCATCCATCTATCCATCTATCCATCCACCTATCTATCTGTCCACCTACCCATCCATCTATCCATCTACCTACCCATCCATCCACCTATCTATCTACCCATCCATCCATCCATCTATCTATCTACCTACCCATCCATCTATCCATCTATCTATCCATCCATCTATCCACCTATCAATCCATCTATCTACCTACCCATCCATCCATCTATCCACCTATCTATCCATCCATCCATCTATCTATCCATCTATCTACCCATCCATCCATCCATTACATGTTACTTGTTAGACGCTTTTATCCAAAGCGACTTACATACTCAATACTGTGGGCAATCCCCACAGGAACAATTTGGGGTGAAGTGTCTTGCCCAGGGACACAACGACATGCTGACTGCAGTGGGGGGACTGCAGTGGGGTTTGAACCTGTGACCCCCTGATTCCAACACCAAGGCTCTATCCACTGCGCCACACGCCCATCCATCTATCTATCTGTCCATCTATCTATCTATCTGTCCACCTACCCATCCATCTATCTATCCATCCATCTATCTATCCATCCATCGAGCGAGCGAGCCAGCCAGCGGGCCAGCAGCGCAGCGAGCCAGCCAGCCAGCCAGCGAGCGAGGACCGACCCAGCCGCGAGCGAGCGAGCCACTCACCCAGCCAGCGAGCGACCAGCCAGCGAGCGACCGACCCAGCCAGCGAGCGAGCCAGCGACGACCCAGCCAGCCACCGAGCGAGCCAGCCAGCCAGCCAGCCAGGCGAGCGAGCGACCGACCCAGCCAAGCGAGCCAGCCAGCGAGCCACCGAGCAGCCAGCCAGCGAGCCAGCCAGCGAGCCAGCCAGCGAGCCAGCCAGCGAGCCAGCCAGCCACGAGCGAGCCACCGATCCATCCAGCGAGCGAGCCACCGAGCGAGCCACCTATCTATCCATCCATCTATCCACCTATCTATCCATCCATCCATCCATCCATCTATCCATCTATCCATCTATCCATTTCTACCAACATGAACAGCCTGACAGTTAAAGGAATATGCCATAGATAATATCCAAAGTGTGATGAATAGTACATTATATCTCACTCTTAGGCTTGGTAAATATGTTGTGACGTTTAGGCTGTATAATGTGTGATAGTGTTGTAGCAACTTTTTTCAAATTGGTGCTTCTTGCACTATTTCAATTGTATTTGTATTTACTTGCACATCTCAAAACATTCTCTTGCACTATTTGATATCTATTTATGTCACTATTTGTATTGGTTTTATTAGTTGTATGTCCTATATATATTCCTGTTGCTCTGTTTGAGGAGCCTGTGACTTCAGTTGTTCATTGCCATATCTACACTGTAGCTAATGTGCCCATGACGATGAAGCCTTGAAACTTGACTCTAGACTAGAAGATAGTTCAGGCTGG
The DNA here is from genome assembly GCA_902827135.1 of Harpagifer antarcticus. NCBI lineage: Eukaryota > Metazoa > Chordata > Actinopteri > Perciformes > Harpagiferidae > Harpagifer > Harpagifer antarcticus. The sequence goes on from CADEHL010001070.1 coordinate 214,687, forward strand.
AGTTTTGCAGCCGAAAGCTCAAATGGCTTCTTGCACTAAGATTAAGATGAACTTTTATTAACCCCTCGTACGAACGTCGCCCGGGGATCAGTGTGGGGAACGGTGCCTTGCTCAGGGACACCTCGGTAGCACTTGGTCTTGCCGTGACTTGAACTGGTGACCTTCCAAGTGCCAAGGCAACTCCCTATCAACTTGAATCTTGAATGGCTCACGTGAAATCACCAAAATCTGCTCCACAATCTGCCACTGGCCTGGAAATGCTCCGGTGGTAAAGGGGGGGTAGTCTCAGGTCCTTGGAACTCAGAGAGGGATTTTAATATCAGCGAGGCTAACCAGCAGCCTTCGGATGTGTTTGTGTTTGGCTGCAGCTGAGCAATGTGAGGGGGGAAATGTGTTCAAGGCGACCAAATAGTCCAGATGCTACGAAGGAGGGACATAACCTTCAGAGAGACCAAACACTGCAGCGTTAGAGAGGAGATGACACTCTCTCCATTAAAAACTCATCTCTCATAATATCAATCTGCTGCTTTTGGCTCATTAGCTGCTCAAATGTGTTTGAACTACAGCAGTATCTCAATGTGTCAAAATCCACATCCATCCATTATAAATATCATATGCAACTATTCTTTGGAGGTTTTGAAATAGTTTCTACTTCATTTGTTGTTTTTATTCACAGGATATAAGACTATATATTAAACTCCTGATCTCTGTGAAGAGGGCTAAAAGCTCATCTCTTATCCTCGGCACTGATTGGATAGGAAGGTTTGGTGGCTCTGAATGGTCTGGTGCCTCGTGGATTTGTGAACTGGCACTCTGTGATTTCATGATCAAGATGCTGTTAAAATGTCTTTGAAGGCAGTATCTCAATTTGTCAAAATGAACGTCCATCACATCATATGCAACTATTTTTTAGAACTGACGTTATGAAATAGTTTCTACATAACTTGTCCTGGTACATGCATGTCATTTCTTCACAGGATCTAAGACCTATAAGCTCCTGCTCTCTGTGAAGAGGCACGATACACTTATGTTCATATTTGTACACACACATTTGTGGCGAGATAAGTACATATAAGTACGTTTTTTTTTAAATGCATTAAAATATTTAAAATGCTAAACGAGTGATTACATTCGGGCGACTGAAGCTCAGTTGGTAGAGCTGGTCTTTCATCGACCGTAGGGTTGGTGGTTCGAATCCTGACTCTGACTGTCCGCATGTCGGAAGTGTCCTTGAGCACTTAACCCCCAAGTTGCTCCAAATGGGCCGAGCTGATCTGTGTTGAGCTGTAGTGCGCGGATTAGCTGTTGCCTTAGCATCACCCAGGCGGGGGCTACACATTGGTTTGCGGACGTCCATTTGTAAGCGCTTTGGGTGTCTTGAAAAGCGCTATATAAATGCAAGTAATTATTATTATTATATAATCCCAATATGCAGTCACTATTCTTTCTTTACTGGTTCTATTTTTACGCACACGTGTATCTTCCCTGCAACTTACTTGAACCATGTCGTCCATTGTATTAATGTTTTAGTTTCAGACAGAAGACGTTCATTGCCAAGACGACGCCGTGTCTATTGTGCGTACGACACATAAAACCCTCCTCAGTTTTGATGGCTTGTAACCAATCTTCCGTCTCTGGATTTCGGTGGTATTTGAAAAGAAAGAGAGAGAGAGAGAGAGAGTGGGATGGACCATCAGCAGAATAAGATCATTGTTGGTTCTTTTAGAAAGACAATGTGTAGGCGGGGGTTTGGAGGAGGAACAGAAGCTGCAACCTTTGGGAATCATGCAAACGCTGAGCAGCTGAACACGTGTGGAAATATTTAACATGTGCATAGAAATGCTCAATACTGTGACATCTTGTTTCAATAGTTACTTCATCACTTGCTGTAATAGTATTTTAATTTGTATTATAGGTCGTCTTTATGTGTACCTTGTGTGAATCCTTTGTTTTCACTCTGACCCTGTTGCTGCTATACAGTTCCATCTTATCGTATCTTAAAGGTCCCCTATTATGCTATTTTTAGGCATATCTCACAGGTCTCAGATATATCCAGAGCCTGTCTCTGATTGGCTGAAACCCCAAACAGATCATTGCAGCATTACCCATAATCCCCTCTGTTTCAGCCCTGTTTCCAAAGTGCTGATTCTCTGTCTGTTAGATGAAAATAAGGAGCCCCTCCCCACGCCCCTCTGTGGCGGCTTTCACACCAGCGCTTTTCCCGTTCTCGCTCCGTGCTAGGGCTTTTCTGGTTCAGCTCCGGTTTCCCTTTTCGGCTCCCGCTGTGTTCACACCACACAGAGCCGGGGTGGTGCTGCGTCATTGCCTAATTGTTTGCGTCATGATGTAACCGTTTACGTGCCTGCTTCATAAAAGCCTAACCGCGCGGAAATCCCTCGCATCGACAACAACAACAACAACAACAACAATGGCAGATTGTATTGAAGCGCTGTTCGCTTTGGTTATGCTCTACGAAACGAAATGGAAGGCATGGGACGACTTTACAAGGAACGACTTTACTAACATCACATGTGAAATTCAAGACTTCTTTGCGGTCTTGAGGAGGTTGATCCCGCCCATGCCCCTGCCCCCGCCTCGACGTAAGAGAGACGTAAGTGGCGCCGCCTCTTAGCTCCGGAATCTTGCTTGCTAGACCGACAATATTTTGGAGCTGGAAACGAACCGGATTCCGGAGCTAAGAGGCGGCGCCGCTGCGGTCTGAAGAGGAAAAAAGGGTACTTTTCAGGCTCCAGCTCTGAGCCGGAGCTGAAAACGCGTTGGTGTGAAAGGGGCATTAGAGACATTAGGTTACAAAGAACTCAATGGTGCTCTAGGAGGAGATTCAGGTGATAAGGGGGGGGGGGGGGGGGGGGGGTTACCTTGGTTGCTGATTGGCTAATGGTTACACAAGACAACACATCGTTATGACATCATAAAGTGACCAAAATCTGATCAGCTCATTTTCAGACAGGTTTTTATAGAAATGGATCAAAAAGAGAGAAAATCTTTGTTCCTCAAACTTTCAGAGTCTCTTTCCACAGAGGGGACACATGTTGATGTAGAGACATGAAGAAGAGGGGACACATGTTGATGTAGAAGAGACATGAAGAAGAGGGGACACATGTTGATGTAGAAGAGACATGAGAAGAGGGGACACATGTTGATGTAGAAGAGACATGAAGAAGAGGGGACACATGTTGATGTAGAAGAGACATGAAGAAGAGGGGACACATGTTGATGTAGAAGAGACATGAAGAAGAGGGGACACATGTTGATGTAGAAGAGACATGAAGAAGAGGGGACACATGTTGATGTAGAAGAGACATGAGAAGAGGGGACACATGTTGATGTAGAAGAGACATGAAGAAGAGGGGACACATGTTGATGTAGAAGAGACATGAAGAAGAGGGGACACATGTTGATGTAGAAGAGACATGAGGAAGAGGGGACACATGTTGATGTAGAAGAGACATGAAGAAGAGGGGACACATGTTGATGTAGAAGAGACATGAAGAAGAGGGGACACATGTTGATGTAGAAGAGACATGAAGAAGGGGGACACATGTTGATGTAGAAGAGACATGAAGAGAGGGGACACATGTTGATGTAGAAGAGACATGAAGAAGAGGGGACACATGTTGATGTAGAAGAGACATGAAGAAGAGGGGACACATGTTGATGTAGAAGAGACATGAAGAAGAGGGGACACAAGTTGATGTAGAAGAGACATGAAGAAGAGGGGACACATGTTGATGTAGAAGAGACATGGAGAAGAGGGGACACATGTTGATGTAGAAGAGACATGAAGAAGAGGGGACACATGTTGATGTAGAAGAGACATGAAGAAGAGGGGACACATGTTGATGTAGAAGAGACATGAGAAGAGGGGACACATGTTGATGTAGAAGAGACATGAAGAAGAGGGGACACATGTTGATATAGAAGAGACATGAAGAAGAGGGACACATGTTGATGTAGAAGAGACATGAAGAAGAGGGGACACATGTTGATGTAGAAGAGACATGAAGAAGAGGGGACACATGTTGATGTAGAAGAGACATGAAGAAGAGGGGACACATGTTGATGTAGAAGAGACATGAAGAAAGGGGACACATGTTGATGTAGAAGAGACATGAAGAAGAGGGGACACATGTTGATGTAGAAGAGACATGAAGAAGAGGGGACACATGTTGATGTAGAAGAGACATGAAAAGGGGGACACATGTTGATGTAGAAGAGACATGAGAAGAGGGGACACATGTTGATGTAGAAGAGACATGAAGAAGAGGGGACACATGTTGATGTAGAAGAGACATGAAGAAGAGGGGACACATGTTGATGTAGAAGAGACATGAAGAAGAGGGGACACATGTTGATGTAGAAGAGACATGAAGAAGAGGGGACACATGTTGATGTAGAAGAGACATGAAGAGAGGGGACACATGTTGATGTAGAAGAGACATGAAGAAGAGGGGACACATGTTGATGTAGAAGAGACATGAGAAGAGGGGACACATGTTGATGTAGAAGAGACATGAAAAAGAGGGGACACATGTTGATGTAGAAGAGACATGAGAAGAGGGGACACATGTTGATGTAGAAGAGACATGAGAAGAGGGGACACATGTTGATGTAGAAGAGACATGAAGAAGAGGGGACACATGTTGATGTAGAAGAGACATGAAGAAGAGGGGACACATGTTGATGTAGAAGAGACATGAAGAAGGGGGACACATGTTGATGTAGAAGAGACATGAAGAAGAGGGGACACATGTTGATGTAGAAGAGACATGAAGAAGAGGGGACACATGTTGATGTAGAAGAGACATGAAGAAAGGGGACACAAGTTGATGTAGAAGAGACATGAAGAAGAGGGGACACATGTTGATGTAGAAGAGACATGAGAAGAGGGGACACATGTTGATGTAGAAGAGACATGAAGAAGAGGGGACACATGTTTGTAGAAGAGACATGAAGAAGAGGGGACACATGTTGATGTAGAAGAGACATGAGAAGAGGGGACACATGTTGATGTAGAAGAGACATGAAGAAAGAGGGGACACATGTTGCTGTAGAAGAGACATGAGAAGAAGAGGGGGACACATGTTGATGTAGAAGAGACATGAAGAAGAGGGGACACATGTTGATGTAGAAGAGACATGAAGAAGAGGGGGATGGGGAGGGGGACACATGTTGATGTAGAAGAGACATGAGAAGAGGGGACACATGTTGATGTAGAAGAGACATGAAGAAGAGGGGACACATGTTGATGTAGAAGAGACATGAAGAAGAGGGGACACATGTTGATGTAGAAGAGACATGAAGAAGAGGGGGACACATGTTGATGTAGAAGAGACATGAGAAAGAGGGGACACATGTTGATGTAGAAGAGACATGAAGAAGAGGGGACCACATGTTGATGTAGAAGAGACATGAGAAGAGGGGACACATGTTGATGTAGAAGAGACATGAGAGAAGAGGGGACACCCTGTTGATGTAGAAGAGACATGAAGAAGAGGGGACACATGTTGATGTTAGAAGAGACATGAAGATAGAGGGGGCCACATGTTGATGTAGAAGACATGAAAAGAGGGGACACATGTTGATGTAGAAGAGACATGAAGGAGAGGGGACACATGTTGATGTAGAAGAGACATGAAGAAGAGGGGACACATGTTGATGTAGAAGAGACATGAAGAAGAGGGGACACATGTATGTGAAGAGACATGAAGAAGAGGGGACACAAGTTGATGTAGAAGAGACATGAAGAAGAGGGGACACATGTTGAGTAGAAGAGACATGAGAAGAGGGGACACATGTTGATGTAGAAGAGACATGAAGAAGAGGGGACACATGTTGATGTAGAAGAGACATGAAGAAGAGGGGACACATGTTGATGTAGAAGAGACATGAAGAAGAGGGGACACATGTTGATGTAGAAGAGACATGAAGAAGAGGGGACACATGTTGATATAGAAGAGACATGAAGAAGAGGGGACACATGTTTGTAGAAGAGACATGAAGAAGGGGGAACATGTTGATGTAGAAGAGACATGAGAAGAGGGGACACATGTTGATGTAGAAGAGACATTGAGAAGAGGGGACAACATGTTGATTAGAAGAGACCATGAAGAAGAGGGGACACATGTTGATGTAGAAGAGACATGAAGAAGAGGGGACACATGTGATGTAGAAGAGACATGAGAAGAGGGGACACATGTTGATGTAGAAGGAGGGAACATGAGAAAGAGGGAGGGGACACATGTTGATGTAGAAGAGACATGAAGAAGAGGGACAATGTTGATGTAGAAGAGACATGAGAAGAGGGGGGACACATGGTGATGTAGAAGAATGAGACATGAAAGAGGGGACACATGTTGATGTAGAAGAGACATGAAGAAGAGGGGACACATGTTGCTGTAGAAGAGACATGAAGAAGAGGGGACACTGTTTGATGTAGAAGAGACATGAGACGAGGGGGACACATGTTGATGTAGAAGAGACATGAAGAAGAGGGGACACATGTTGATGTAAAGAGACATGAAGAAGAGGGGACACATGTTGAGTAGAAGAGACATGAAGAAGAGGGGACAACATGTTGATGTAGAAGAGACATGAAGAAGAGGGGACACATGTTGATGTAGAAGAGACATGAAGAAGAGGGGACACATGTTGATGTAGAAGAGACATGAAGAAGAGGGGACACATGTTGATGTAGAAGAGACATGAGGAGGGGGACACATGTTGATGTAGAAGAGACATGAAGAAGAGGGGACACATGTTGAGTGAAGAGACATGAAGAAGAGGGGACACATGTTGAGTAGAAGAGACATGAAGAAGAGGGGACACATGTTGATGGTAGAAGAGACATGAAGACGAGGGGACACATGTTGATGTAGAAGAGACATGAAGAAGAGGGACACATGTTGATGTAGAAGAGACATGAAGAAGAGGGGACACATGTTGATGTAGAAGAGAACATGAAGAAGAGGGGACACATGTTGATGTAGAAGAGACATGAAGAGAAGGGGACACATGTTGATGTAGAAGAGACATGAAGAAGAGGGACACACTGTTGATGTAGAAGTGATTGTAGAAGAATGACTAGAGGGACACATGTGAGTAGAAGAGACATGAAGAAGAGGGGGACACATGTTGATGTAGAAGAGACATGAAGAAGAGGGGACACATGTTGATGTAGAAAGAGACATGAAGAGAGGGGAACATGTTGATGTAGAAGAGACATGAGAAGCAGGGGACACATGTTGATGTAGAAGAGACTGAAGAAGAGGGGACACATGTGATGTAGAAGAGACATGAAGAAGAGGGGACACATGTTGATGTAGAAGAGACATGAAGAAGAGGGGACACATGTGATGTAGAAGAGACATGAAGAAGAGGGGACACATGTTTGATGAGAAGAGACATGAAGAGAGGGGACACATGTTGATGTAGAAGAGACATGAAGAAGAGGGGCACACATGTCGATGTAGAAGAGACATGAAGAAGAGGGGACACATGTTGATGTAGAAGAGACATGAAGAAGAGGGGACACATGTTGATTGTAGAAGAGACATGAAGAAGAGGGGACACATGTTGATGTAGAAGAGACATGAAGAGGGACACATGTTGATGTAGAAGAGACATGAAGAAGAGGGACACATGTTGATGTAGAAGAGACATGAAGAAGAGGGGACACATGTTGATGTAGAAGAGACATGAAGAAGAGGGACACATGTTGATGTAGAAGAGACATGAAGAAGAGGGGACACATGTTGATGTAGAAGAGACATGAAGAAGAGGGGACACATGTTGATGTAGAAGAGACATGAAGAAAGGGGACACATGTTGATGTAGAAGAGACATGAGAAGAGGGGACACATGTTGATGTAGAAGAGACATGAAGAAGAGGGACACATGTTGATGTAGAAGAGACATGAAGAAGAGGGGACACATGTTGATGTAGAAGAGACATGAAGAAGAGGGGACACATGTTGATGTAGAAGAGACATGAAAAGAGGGACACATGTTGATGTAGGAGACATGAAGAAGAGGGGACACATGTTGATGTAGAAGAGACATGAAGAAGAGGGGACACATGTTGATGTAGAAGAGACATGAAGAAGAGGGGACACATGTTGATGTAGAAGAGACATGAGAAGAGGGGACACATGTTGATGTAGAAGAGACATGAAGAAGAGGGGACACATGTTGATGTAGAAGAGACATGAAGAGAGGGGACACATGTTGATGTAGAAGACATGAAGAAGAGGGGACACATGTTGATGTAGAAGAGACATGAAGAAGAGGGGACACATGTTGATGTAGAAGAGACATGAAGAAGAGGGGACACATGTTGATGTAGAAGAGACATGAAGAAGAGGGGACACATGTTGATGTAGAAGAGACGAA
>CADEHL010001070.1:228098-266846 GCA_902827135.1 Harpagifer antarcticus
GTCTTTGGCGCTCCTGAACACCCCACGTCGAGTGAAATCTAGTTGCATTACATTAAAGAGCAAGCAGATATTTCTACATCCCATATGACCAAAATAATCAACATTGATTTAGCTCTACAGTTAAGATCCCCTAGCACGGGGTCTATGCAGGAATCCTGAAGTCAAATGTAAAACCTTTTAAGACCTTTTTTAAGACCCTTTCCATACATTTTAAGAACTCATCGCCACTTGGAGTTTTAACCGGTTACCTTGGCGACACACTTCATCTCACATTGACTATACACAGTATTGATCGTCCTTCCTCCTCATCTTCCAACCATTTGGACGCAGACTTGCATTTCCCCATAACGATGTTTAACAACCGGCGTAAACGGAGCTTCACGCTATCAAGCAGTGAGCGTGCGATGTCCTGTTCAGATGACGTCAAACCCAACGGGATGCCATCAATAAACTACACAGAATCACACTACACACCTACGCAATGATTACATTCAGGCAGACTGTAGAACACAACCTCTCTGGACCATTTATATACTTATTGAAGACAAGCTACAGAATGTAATACCTTGGAAAATGCCATTTAATAGCCTTAATTTTCGCTAAATTGATTTATCAACTTGTAATACTTTTTAAGACCCCGCGGACACCCTGTAGCATCGCTGAGCTAGCTAATGTGCTAACCAGCCAATAATCAATAAGGTTCCCGGATGTTGTTTGGTTAAAGGACAAACAATTACATTAAATGTTTTAAAATGTGTTTTTGGCGCTTCTGAACACCCCAAGTCGAGTGAAGTCTAGTTGCATTACATTAAAGAGCCAGCAGATACATCCCAGAACTCTGCATTGATTTAGCTCTACAGGTAAGAGGGAAAGTATGCATTAAGGATTTTTGGCTGAACTGTCTCCTTCAGAACGTTTATTTGTGCTCAGTGTTTTTATCTCCAGACATGAAGTCAAATTAGCATTCATAGCAAGTCATTCTGGCTTTCTAAACAAACAAAGTCCAATATTGACTGTCCTTCAAGCTCTGTGATATAAAAAAGTGTGAAATGAGCCAGGGTTGTGTTTTGCTAGAGTAAAAAAACCCCTGCAAACCAAATTGCTTAGATAACACTGGGCATGTTTATGTTTATTAAGGATCCCCATTAGCTTTTGCTCTCGACAAAGCTACTCTTCCTGGGGTCCGACACTTAAAACAATACAACAATAATACAGCAACATTAGGACATAAGTCCTGACATCATTAAAACATCACCAATATCATCAACAACATGCGATCAGATTAAATTAGGGTTCACAGCTCACAGGGTACTTGGTCATTAGTAGATAGGCCCTTCAATCTCTTCTTGAAGAGGCTCTATTTCAGTAAGGTATTTTGGCAATGAGTTCCATTATAGCTCTATAAGACACCGAAGAGTTCAGAAGATGGGTCCTGGGTTTAGGTGCCCGTAGATGGCCTGATGTAGCTTGGTCCTGGGTTTAGGTGCCCGTAGATGGCCTGATGTAGCTTGGTCCTGGGTTTAGGTGCCCGTAGATGGCCTGATGTAGCTTGGTCCTGGGTTTAGGTGCCCGTAGATGGCCTGATGTAGCTTGGTCCTGGGTTTTAGGTGCACGTAGATGGCCTGATGTAGCTTGGTCTGGGTTTAGGTGCCCGTAGATAGCCTGATGTAGCTTGTCTAGTATGATGGTCATGCTCGTCTCTTGTGTAAACTATTTGATCATAAAAATACAGTGGTTTTGCTAAATTGGACATTTTTTAGAAAAGTGATAACACGAGATTGCAGACGTTTCTCAACCGGAAGCCATGATAGGCTTCTATGCATAACTCCAATATGAGTGTGCTTCGAGCAGTGGAGAGCTAGTCGGGCAGCCTTGTTTTGAGCTATTTGTAATTTCTGTAAATGTGTTTTTGCTGCTGACGACCATATGACCGGACAGAACTCAAGATGTGACAAAACCAGAGACTGGATGACTTGTTTCAAAGTGGCTGGTGTTACATACTTTGTACATGTTCTCGCCACAGCTAATATGCTCCTTCCCATTTTAGTTACGATACTGTCAATTTGCTTTGTCCACCGAAAACCAGAATCAAGAACAATGCCAAGCAGCTTAGTCTCGTGTACCTGTTCCACTGGCTGACCCGCCGGCGTCAGGCTGTGAGGATTGCTGCTTAACATCTGTCTGGATCCGAACACCATTGCTTTTGTTTTTGCAATGTTGAGTACCAGTTTGTTATTGTTGACCCAGTCTGCTATGGCTCTAATCTCTATTTTAAGTAGATAGTTTAACTCACTGCATGTTGATGCTGTACATTGTGGAATCATCAGCATACATTATTACACTGGACTTATTTAATACGTAAGGAAGGCCCAAGCGAACTCCCCTGTGGGACCCCACACTGCAACACCTTACTTTCAGAAAAGCTCCCATTGAAAAACACTCGCTGCCTTCTCCTAGTCAGGTAGCTCTCCATCCAACACATAGCAACAGAATCAAAGCCATAGCAACAGAACCAAAGACAGAGCAACAGAAAACCAAAGCCAAGCAAACAGAACAACAAAGACAGAGCAAGAACCAAAGCCAGAGCAACAGAATCAAAGCCATAGCAACAGCATCCAAAGCCATAGCAACAGACCAAAGACAGAGCAACAGAATCAAAGCCATAGCGACAGAATCAAAGCCATAGCAACACAAGCAACCAAAGCATAGCGAACAGAATCAAAGCCATAGCAACAGAACCAAAGCCAAGCAACAGAATCAAAGCCATAGCACAGAATCAAAGCCATAGCAACAGACCAGCCAGAGCAACAGACCAGCATAGCAACAGAACCAAAGTCATAGCAACGAACAAGCCATAGCAACAGAAACAAAGCCATAGCATTGAGTTTGTTCGCAGCAGACTATGCTCGATCACATCGAATGCAGCGCTAAAGTCAACATCACAGCTCCTACAAGCCTCCTATCCTCCAGGCTCTTTAACCAGTCGTCGGTCATTTGTGCAAGTGCTGTACTTGTAGAGTGACCAATCTCTATAGCATGTTTGGTAGTTCGTTGTCAGATTGTTTACCTTGAAAGTAGTATTGAATTGGGTGTATACTATTTTTTCTATTAATTTACTTAACACTGGGAAGAGACTTATCGGTCGACTATTGGAAGCAGCAAAGGTTTTTCTTGTATCCTTGGGTAATGGGATGACCTTGGCTTCCTTCCAGATCTCGGGGCACACGCCTTGCTCTAGACTTTTATTAAAAATGTGACTCAATGGCTTGGATATGTATTTGGCCGTCATTTTGAGCAGTTTACCATCCAAGTCGTCAATCCCAGGAGATTTATCATCGGACAGATGTAAAAGCATATTTTCAACATATTCTTCTGTAACATTGTGGAATTCAAACATGCACTGCTTTTCCCTCATGACACGATCTTTAATGATGTGATGTGACACCGTGTCCTCGACTGCACCCATGGCATTCCTCAGCTTGTCTACTTTATGTGTAAAATAATCATTAAAATGATTTGCAATATCTGCTGGCTTGGTAATAAATGTACCCTCATTTCTTTCCATCATTCGTAGAATCACTGATTTCCTGCATGTAGTATTCCCTCTTTCTACATGTATTCAATTTGGTTTCCGCATTTCTTAGTTTACAGTAATGTTGTTTGTCACATAGAGAACCTGTTCTGTCTGCAGTTTTTTTAGCATCATCTCGTTGGACCATTAAACTTCTCATCTCGTCATTCAACCACACACACTTTGACCGGGCAGACCATTTTCTCATAGGAACATGCTGATCGGCAATCCCCATGAAAGACTTCATAAATACTCCCAGTGCTTATTCTGGGTGTTCCTCATGGCAAACATCAAACCATTGCACATTCTTTACCTCCTCTATAAATTGTTCCTGATTAAAACTCTTATAAGACCTTCTATAATTTATCTTGGAGCCAGCCTTCGGTATTTTGGTATTGCATACTATAGCAACTAGATCATGATCACTAAAGCCAACTGTGAGTGATAACACTTTAGTGCAGTGCTCTGGCGTGTTAGTATAGATAATAATAATAATAGGTTTAATTTGTTAGCGCTTTTACAGGTGCTCAAAGACGCTTTACAGATATAGTGAAGGGAAAAGAAAGGAACAACAAATAAATATATAGTAAACAATCACACATTAAAAGCCAGGTTGAAGAGGTGAGTGTTTTGAAGGTGGTGAGGTCAGTGCAGTCTCTGATGGGTTGGGGGAGTGAGTTCCAGAGGGAGGGGGCAGCGACGGAGAAGGCTCTGTTCCCCCAGGTCCAGTGATTGGTGCGGGTGGGGATGGATAGGAGGTTGGCTTCTGATGAGCGGAGGCAGCGGGAAGGGGCGTGGTGGTGCAGCAATCTGTGAGGTAGGGGGAAGGGGTGGTGGTGCAGCAGGTCTGTGAGGTGGGGGAAGGGTGTGGTGGTGCAGCAAGGTCTGTGAGGTGGGGGAAGGGGCGTGGTGGTGCAGCAGGTCTGTGAGGTAGGGGGAAGGGGCGTGGTGGTGCAGCAGGTCTGTGAGGTAGGGGAAGGGGCGTGGTGGTGCAGCAGGTCTGTGAGGTAGGGGAAGGGGCGTGGTGGTGCAGTAGGTCTGTGAGGTGGGGGGAAGGGGCGTGGTGGTGCAGCAGGTCTGTGAGGTGGGGGAAGGGGCGTGGTGGTGCAGCAGGTCTGTGAGGTAGGGGAAGGGGCGTGGTGGTGCAGCAGGTCGTGAGGTAGGGGGAAGGGGCGTGTGGTGCAGCAGGTCTGTGAGGTAGGGGGAAGGGGCGTGGTGGTGCAGCTAGGTCTTGTGAGGTAGGGGGAAGGGCGGGTGTGCAGTAGGTCCTGTGAGGTAGGGGGGGAAGGGGCGTGGTGGTGCAGCAGGTCTGTGAGGTGGGGGGGAAGGGGCGTGGTGGTGCAGCAGGTCTGTGAGGTGGGGGGAAGGGGCGTGGTGGGGCAGCAGGTCTGTGAGGTAGGGGAAAGGGGCGTGGTGGTTGCAGCAGGTCTGTGAGGTAGGGGGAAGGGGCGTGGTGGTGCAGCAGGTCTGTGAGGTAGGGGGAAGGGGCGTGTGGTGCAGCAGGTCTGTGAGGTAGGGGGAAGGGGCGTGGTGGTGCAGCAGGTCTGTGAGGTAGGGGGAAGGGGCGTGGTGGTGGAGCAGGTCTGTGAGGTAGGGGGAAGGGGCGTGGTGGTGCAGCAGGTCTGTGAGGGTAGGGGGGAAGGGGCGTGGTGGTGCAGCAGGTCTGTGAGGTAGGGGAAGGGGCGTGGTGGTGCAGCAGGTCTGTGAGGTAGGGGGAAGGGGCGTGGTGGTGCAGCAGGTCTGTGAGGTAGGGGGAAGGGGTGGTGGTGCAGCAGGTCTGTGAGGTAGGGGGAAGGGGCGTGGTGGTGGAGCAGGTCTGTGAGGTAGGGGGAAGGGGCGGGTGGTGCAGCAGGTCTGTGAGGTAGGGGGAAGGGGCGTGGTGGTGCAGCAGGTCTGTGAGGTAGGGGGAAGGGGCGTGGTGGTGCAGCAGGTCTGTGAGGTAGGGGGGGGGTGGTGGTGCAGCAGGTCTGTGAGGTAGGGGGAAGGGGCGTGGTGGTGGAGCAGGTCTGTGAGGTAGGGGGAAGGGGTGGTGGTGCAGCAGGTCTGGGGGTAGGGAAGGGGCGTGGTGGTGCAGCAGGTCTGGAGGTAGGGGGAAGGGGCGTGGTGGTGCAGCAGGTCTGTGAGGTAGGGGGGGGGGGCCTGATTGTTGAGGGCTTTGTGAGTAATGAGGAGGACTTTGAAGTTGATTCTTTGACGGACGGGGAGCCAGTGGAGGTTCTGGAGGACGGGAGTGATGTGGTCTTGGGAGCGGGTGTGGGTGAGGAGGCGGGCAGCAGAGATATGTTGGAGTTTATTGAGGAGGTTGGATGGTATGCCGTAGAGGATGCTATTGCAGTAGTCGAGTCGTGAAGTGATGGATGCATGAATCAGGGTTTCAGCAGCAGAGGAGGAGAGTGATGGGCGGAGACGGGCAATGCTTTTGAGGTGGAAAAAGGCGGTCCTGGTGATGTGATTTATGTGGTGGTTGAATTTGAGCTGACTGTCGAAGATGACTCCGAGGTTGCGGATGTGAGGGGGGGAGATAGAGTGTGGCTGTCAATGGTGAAGTTGACATTCTGGATGTCTTTGATACGGGATGGGGGGCCGATGATGATGATGTGGTCAATGCAGGTCGTTGTAATAGCCCCATGTTTATGTGTAGCCTTTCTGGTTGGTGATGTTATTAGCCGAGTCATATTACACATGTTGGCAGCTAATGCAATCTTGTTCCACATGGGGCATTTCTCATTGAAGGCATTGAGAAATGCAGTATCTAGCAGTATCAGAGCATTGTTGCTGACAAGGTGACAGTTAAGCTTGACCCTGGCAGTTTTCCCAACACTTTGTGGGACGTTTATAGTGCATGAACAGACCCACATTGAGTCATACGGGAACACACACACTCATCATCCAACCAAAACTGCCAAGTCTCCATTTGTGCTCGTTTATTCAAAGCAAAGACAAACTACTTGTGTCTCATCCTTACCGAGCAAACAGTAACGATGAGTTACAGCACCAAAACACATTACTTTGATTCTGATTCATCGGTTTATGCTGCAGGATTTTCCAGCTCATGTTCACGTTTGATTCTCTACTTCAAGTCTGGGACGCAGAGCTGTTTTCTTGGCACAAGGTCAGCAGCAGTGGGTGTGTAATAACATCCAAGAAAACATATTACAGTGATAGACTCGAGAACGAAGGGATTGGAAAACCTTTCGTTGCACTTTCTTGAGCCGATGTTGGCCTTTCGTTCCTTCATCAATAAGTCAAGGGACCGGTCGACTTCGAGAGCACGTATTATTCGCCGCTATTTAGAGACAATTGACTTTTGTTTGCCTTTCCCAGCTGGCACCAAAACAAGTCTTTGCTTCAGCGCATTAATCACATGAAGCCCTCAGAGACAAAAGGCCGGGACCTAATGAGTTCAGCAGAAAACAGCAAAAGGGTCAATGTTGGACTCGACAAATCAACGAGACCATTCACTCTGCACCCCAATCCAGACATGTTTCTTCTTCTCTGCTGAATAAATAGGCCCGGTCAGCATTAAGCGCATCAGGTTAGAGGATAATCAGTAGCTCTAATAATACTCTGGAGCCTAATCCTCTTGCCTTAAGTGCCCAGAGACCAGCTCCATCACAACATGCACGTCTTGGACTGATAAGACTCTTGCATGATGTCTCCAGCAGGCTCATCTGTTCCTTTATGTTTGAATAATTAAGACATGTGTTAGTTTTCTCTTTATTAATATTCGTAAGTGTTTCTATTGAGAGAGCGGTGAGTAGGGATGCATCCCGGTATCCGGTATTACCGAAATACCGGTTACTGGTGGCTACGGTATACCGTACCGAAATCAGATCCGGTTTCGATACTTAAAAAAAAAAAAAGTCCGTGGCCCGTGATGGCGAGTGTTATAAATTAGATTGCATAATCGTTTTTCTTCATATTTTATGTATTTTTCATTGTTTGTTCGATACTAGAAAGGTAAGTCCCACAAATGAACTGTGATGGGATTTGCTTTCTCTCACCAGTGAAGGCAAATGTTGATTTTAAAGATGAGATTTGTTTGTTTGTGCAATGCTGAGATCTCATGACCTTTATTCTATCATGTATTTGTTCTCTAGTCGAATCTCAGGTTTAACATTAACTATAACGGAGCTATAACGGTCTGTTTGCATTGACAAGATGTGCTATTCACGCGGCACACCTGATGGCGGGTGTTATAAAAGATATTCCATAATCGGTTTTCTTCATATTTGTTATGTATCTTTCATTGTTTGTTCAGAACTAAAAGGTCCAAGAAGTCCCACAATTGAATTTAATATTCATTTGACATGTTAACTATATCGTAAAGCGCTTCATGGGATGATACATTTTCAAAGTATCACGATATGTATCGGTATCGTTCAGTGGTATCGGTATCGTAAAAAAGTCAACGATATGCATCTAGCGGTGAGGCCTGCGCACACTGCTCGAAATGTAGGCAGAAAATTCAAATGATTTCAACCTTTTAGTTTCCTTAAGAAGGAAATGTGTATGAAACAGACATTTTTAGTGAGAGCCATTATCATAAGACTATAATTGACTCCCTAAATCTCCTGATTAAGCAGTTCTGCGTTTGATGTACAAATTATTTCAACTTTGTCCTGATAACCGCTGCCCTTTCAATCCAAAACCAATCAGATAACAGCAATATGTAGCGGTGCAAGCTAGCAGAGGAGGTAACCAAAGAAACTAGCTTTTTTTAAGAGCAAGACTCTGCGCCCAACCTCGCAGCGAGCAAAGAGAAAATGGCGCATCATGTGAATGCAGCTTTAGGGTTAGGGTCCATCTCAAGGGTGCTTCAACAGACCAACTCAACTTCATAGTTGGCTGATATTTCATTTTAAAAAGTCACCACTTGGTGCTAAACCTTTGCAAAATATTGGAAGGATGGGTTGCCAGATTCAAAGTGTTGACGGCTGATGACAGTTACAGTTCATCCAATGAAGGTTTCTGGCTCTTTTTTACAGCTAAACACAACAGTGCTACCCCTGCAATACGCCCTTTAAAAAAAATGCCTATTGTCTTAAAGAAGGAGCTTTATTTATTTTGTTTAATATACCTTTTTTTATAAACCTTTTACTGGTAAGACAAGAGCTTACCATGGTGTTGCAGGTGTGTCCTCAGATACAATGGATACTCTCAAATCACCTTATTTCTCAGCGATCGCGTTCATTCGATCAAAGACTGAGTCCGTACGTTAAACAGTAGATATGAGGTTTAGTTGTTGTTTAATGGTAGCCACAGGATACTACTCCCTCCGCCATATTTCCCCTGCTAAACATTACCAAGATGTTACATGTTATGGATTTAGGTGACATTGATAAAAATGGGATGACTGTGTACACATTAGCTCACATGACCATTAACCATATGTTCTTTCAAACCAAGACTCAAACATTTGGTCACTTTTGTTTCTGGGTTGTTGCGATATGATTCAGATATGAAAGTTACACAAAGAGGAAGCTGATTCAGTCAAATGCATCATCACAGGATGGGATTGCTCCACTGCTTGCTTTGGATTCCTGGAGGGGCCTTTAGCTTTTTCCACAGTTTCTGGCACTTATGTTGTCATGTTGTGCTAAACAGCTAGCATGCTTTCAGCTCGTCTTAGCTTGTTTGATTCAAGAAAAATTAAAATAAATGTCTTGCCCCCTTGTGTGTCCACTGAGGTTCGTCAGGCCCATCTTCAACAAACTCCCCCTTTGCCTCATCACCAGCAACTGAGCATCGTCAGTGGTGTCAGTGGACTCACCCACAGCTAAGGAAATGCACTGTGCATTTTCTATTCCATCACAAAGCTGATGAATCAAATCACCAGCCAGTATTTATGTTCTTCTGGTTGCTGTGGAATCTGAGAGGGGGATTTGCTTGATTTTACCTGTTATTTCCTCTTTTTGTTTGCCTTCAACATGGTCTCCATCACTTCAGTCATACATTCTTTTATACTTCAGTTGTTATCCAGTGGAAAGTCCTTACCTACTGGCCTAGTTAAATCAAAGTGGTTACTTTCTTTTGGCTGGGCAGTGTAGTTTTACACACCGTCTTATTTGACTTTCTCAGGACTTAAAACTGTTTTACACACGTAAGGTCATCATCTTAACAGTTGTGTATGCTCATCCGTGAGCAGAGCATCAAGTTGACATGTCTATTACAGCTGAATGCGGCGATTACCATTTTGTTCAGCAAAACTCCTCACAAAATTAGTAAGATCAGAGCTTTAGTGCGTTTTGATTCAATGCTGAGTACAGCCAAACTCGACCGTCTCTTCTCTGTCATTGTAAACCGCAAACATCTCATTCCTTCAGTACTTGGGTCCGAATGCTTCTCGTTTTGCGTCGTTCAAATTAAATCGCCGCCAATCATATATCCACGCTTGCACCAGGGCCGGGGGAGGGGTTACAAGACGTGCATCTTGTGCTGCATTCACTTGCACTCGGACATTAGAGACGTTCTCTCGTAAATGTCCGATGAGCCACAACTTTTCTTTCAAACCACCCAGCCTGGGAGCAGCACTACAAGACACCATTTCAAAAGAGTCCCTTGATCTTTCATTGACATAAAAAACATTTCTTAAAGCCAGTTTGATCTCTGCTAACCACAGTATGGGAGAGTGACAGTTGCTCTTGGGCAGCAGAAAATCATTCAGGAAGTACACAGAGGGTTTTCTAAAATAACCACAACTGTAGGACCGTTCTCAGGACTGGAAAATACAGAAACGACAATTCACTGATTCCTGTGTCACAACAAGCGGCAGTATTTTCTCAGAGGGACACAGGCAATTTACTGGAACAAGATATTTTTGGGGCTGAGGATAATACCTGGATTTATAAAGGTGAAATGACAGTGTCAGGTTGTGCCTGCTACAATGGTCAAACTGGAGAAAACAGAAGAATCCAACCCTTTAGATATTTAGATTGGGTGTACTTAACCGTTGTGTTGTGGTCGAAAGCTGTTTCCGTTCATGGAGTTCTCATGATTTATCTCAGTCCAAAACACTCAAACATAATGACTATCATCCCGTATTGTTTTAACTACATCATCACTAACTCATTATGCATTCACAACCTCACACTCATGTTGTCATGTTATTATAAATGGCCCCCAAACACATATTTCTAAGTAGAAAATGGGACTAAATTCACTTATTATATTCCCTATAGTGAAGACAGTGGATAATGATGTTATCTGACTGTAATAGACTAATATTAGAAGACAATTCCCCCCCCCCCAAAACGTTTTTACAACATTATATTATTAACTATAGTTCCAATAAAAAAACTAGAGGGTAGTTATAATATAATTACACCTTGAAACGGGTCACGGGAGACCCGAACACAACATAATGGGTGTGAAACGGATATTTTTAGTGAGTCCAATTATCAAAGGACTGCCTACCCTAAATCTCACGTTTAAGCATATAGTCTTCTTATCTGCAATCTGTTTTCTTCAAGGTATGTAAATAAAAACCTGCACATTGTCCATATCATTCAGTGAAAGCACCTTGTATCCAAACCAAACTGTTTCTCTCTCTGGTAACAGAAGAACCTTGAGAAATGACATCCCGTAAACTCACCCCACGGCCACCCGACACCTGCTTATAGAGATTACACAACCCATTAACTCTGGCTAAAACACTGAGAGCAGCCAGCCTTCAGTCGAGCTCCTTAAGAGTCTCCATTATGCCAGAAACTGCCTTTGAACTGCTTTCAAAAACGGCATTTTCTTGCAGTGGAACGGCCACAAAGCAGCCGCCACGTTCAAGTGCACGGCCGTCACAAATCAACCGATAAATCCAGAGACAAAAAGGCCCTCAATGCTGAAATAGAAATGGTGAAACGCCAAGTCAGGGTTGTGAATGGAGCTGTTATGGCTTCCACTTGGCTATCAAATTAAGCCATTATAGCCATGTGACTGCTGCGTGAATGGGAGGATGAACAGGATTAGCTTCACAACTCAATAATCCGGCTACACCCTCTCCGATCAATAGCTGCAACACAACCACAGTTACAGGGCAGACTGTGACGAAAGTGATAAAGACTTTTCCTGCAGCTCTGTCTGTTAATGTGTCCCTTGAGACATGGGCCATCATGTTCTTCTCTCAGTGGGAATCAGACATGAACCAATAAGGATAGAGGTGCATCCAATGGTACTGTCACAGTGAAGTAAACACCATTTTGGGTCCAATATAAGCGACAGGAGAAGCTTCACTGAGTCTGGTTATTTGGATGAGGTGTCTCAATGATACATTTGAGTGTATTCTTACAAAACTTAGAAGCACCCGGTGGAGTTTTCTGACATAAACAAGTTTTCTGTAAGTGCATTGTTCTTCTTTTAAGTCTAACACATGTATTGCCTCCTCATAATACTCTTGAAAGCAGTGTTAAAACATTGTTTACATTCAGCCATCTTTCCTGCCGTTGCTGGCACCCTGCTATAAATCTTAGCTTTTCAAAGTCCTCTGTCGATCAGTGGAAACATATAAAACCAAGGGTTGAAATGCGTCTCCATGCACAAGTTAATCAAACCTGGAACTACTCAAGATCAGCTCCACAGAACTACTATAGGTTGATAAGTCCCTAGGACATCTTTAATATGGTGAATTTCAACTTTTATAATTGTAGATACATGAGTAAACCAAGCCTTATTTCAAATAAAACATGTCTGTACTTCTATGTCTTGTTTCCGTCTTTGACACCATCCTCTAAAACAGTGGTTCCCAACCTGGGGGGTTACAATTACATATAATTGTAACGCAATAGATGATTGTCACTAAAAGCCTTGTCTCTACATTACAATATAAAAAATAATTGATTAATTTGAATACAAATTGAAGTTAGTATTAAAGGCATAAAAGACAGCAATGTATAATTCTTTCTATAGAAATGTTTCTTCTGCCGTAAAGTCTCCAAACCGGGCTTTTCTGGATAAGCGCATTTTTAAAGCACAGTCATTGTCCATGCCGGTTTCAGTTGGATTATTTATCAGTTGCTCCGATCAGATCGGTCTCCTCCATTTTGTAGATTATTTACGACTTTTGAATCCACATAAACACATCGGCAAAATCCGGCTTACTTTGAGCATGTGTTTTAAACAGTTTAATCCCTTTGTGAATTGTTTCCACTTTCGCGCCTTCCTGTAATTTCTTCATACAGCGGGAATCCAAATGAATTGAGTCCAGTAACCATCAAAGTCTCTCCATAGTGCTCCTTAATTACGCTTTCATCCTCCTTTAACAACATACTTCATATTCATCCCGTTTGTGACAGTAGTTGTAGCTTTTTTGAGACTTTTAAACTTTAATTACCGCTGTTGACCATCTTAGATCACCGACATAATGATAATATATAATAATAATTCAAGTACATCCTTTCAAACAGAACTCTGTATTGAACATCCAACATTGCAAATGAAATGTGAAATAATATTCAAATATATAAATTATATATAATAAATAAAACAAATTAAATTATAAAAGATTTATTAAATCACACACAACCAACACAATCAATTAAATAGACTAAGGCTGGAAAACATATGAGCACACTGTCTCCTGTCACACCCTCCTTAAAACAACAGTCAAGCGTACAGTCCACTGTCCATACAAAGACCCAGATGCCTCAACAGGCCATATCCAAATCTGTATTTCAAAGATTTCGAGCAAGAAACACCAACATGTTTGCAACGTCGGGCAAATGCATCTTTGATTGCAACCTGTCTGGGAGGTGGGGGCTCTCCGTCTCCAGCTGCCGTGTTGGGAAAACAGAATGGGGTGGTTGTGTTTCAGGTGCAGTTTAAGGTTGGTCGTATTTCTAGCTTGTGTTGCTACCTTTTTAAAACAAATGCGACATAACGGCTCATTCAAGTCCGTAGGTTCGCCTCGTTGATTTGGCTTAAACCCAAAATATTCCCAAACCGGAGATGTGGAGTTAGGTTTTGCAACCAATTCCATTTAACTTCAATTTCCCCTTCGCGTAACTCACACGTTGTCTCCCGCTTGTCTCTATATTATTAATTTGGCTGCGACACTGCTGCACGCGGAGTGTCCTGGCCTGGCTGTGTGTGAGCCCCGCCCCTCACCGCGCGCCGGGCTAATATTCTGGTCACATCCTTATGTAAACAAACACGCATGTAAACGGCAATTTATCGAGCTCAGAAAAGTTATCGAGTCCATTTTTATTTATCGTAGGATAAGTCAATGTATTGATTATGGCGACAGGCCTTTTTCAAAACCCTCCAGATCAAAGAGAGGATTGACCATGATAGGTAAACAGTGGGTAGATGAGAGGTTAATGCCCGTGATGGCATCAACCTAATCTCTCGTGTCAGCACCACTCCCTCTGAGGCTTCCTGTAGGAACATCCGACTCCTCCTGTCCAAAGGTCACATCTCTTTAAACTCCTAAAGCGTGATTAGGTGCAGGTCAAAGTTCTTCAGTTAGATTATGAACTATTTCAAACCCGAAATGCTCCAGGAAATAACATTGTTTTATGCATAATCCAAGTGAGTTACTCCACTTTACAACCATGCACGTTTGCAGCAAAGCATTGCCCTTTAAAACATGTACAGGGTAATGATGACACTCAGATGCCTGCCTGCTAATCTTATCAAAGTGGCATCAATATTGGAAAATAAAGTGTATAATAGATACAGTATGTTCAGCTGCTCTTGCCCAGAAACATGCTTTTTTTAACTTGTCATGCCTTTCCTGCAAATCATACCCATAAAAGGGCGGTCCAGAGAGGGGAAACCCACCCAATTATAGATAGAAGAACAAACAAATAATACTTCAAACTCCGATTAGAGAACACATGTATTTTGGTTGTACGTTAACATGTGCTGCTGAGAAAGAGCACGTTCTAGTAGCTGCTGAAATGTCCAGTATGCAGCTACTTAAAATAAACCAGGTCACATTGTTTGAACTCAATGTACACAACAGGCAATGTACAACTATACATCAGTGTTTTGTGGTTCAGTCTTTCTGGGTCAAAAACCTCCCATTGGTCATTAATTAACTCGAAGAATGTCAATGCATTTCCGTGTTAAAGGGACAACAGAGACTTGGGGCTGCTTCTTCATGACACTGTTATTGAATTGCTGAGCATAGAGAACTGAAGTCAAGGACATGGGGACACCTGTAGAGAGGGACAGAAGCCCAATATAGACCTGAGGTGGCATCCAACACCACGGCTTCATGATGACAACAGACAGGAGGGGGTT
This sequence comes from Harpagifer antarcticus, assembly GCA_902827135.1. NCBI lineage: Eukaryota > Metazoa > Chordata > Actinopteri > Perciformes > Harpagiferidae > Harpagifer > Harpagifer antarcticus. Next base: position 242,908 of record CADEHL010001070.1, read on the forward strand.
TGTACCTCAAATATGCAGGAATACACTCTCTAACACACACACTACAAGGACAACCTGGCCTGGATACCTTTTGCTTGCTGCGTGCCATTTCTTTCATAGATACAGAGGTGGCAAAAGTACACACTCTCTTTACTCAAGTAGAAGTACAGATACTTGTGTAAAATACTTTGGTAAAAGTAGAAGTACTGATTCAACGTTTCACTTAAAGGGGACCTATCATGCAAAATTCACTTTGTGATGTCTTTTATAAACATGTGTCCCCGGTGTGTCGAGGAACTCACGCAGCGTCAGGAAATAAAACCCTCTCTCTTTTCCTCCGTACCCAAATCTCTAAGAACGGGGCTACAACGGAGCTGATCCAGATTTGCGTTCGATATGACGTAACATCTGAAATGTGGACCCACGGCCCAATCAGAAAGCTGCTATCAGAAACAATGCCAGACTGTTTTGGACGTAATATGGTCGGTGTTTACATTAGCATCGCTAACACTCAGAGCTAACCTGTGCTGGAGAGCATGTGTGTGAGGAAGCAGGAAGTAAAAAGTAACTCACCTTGTGGTATAACCGGCAAGAGAGAAAGCCTTTGAGCTCCAGACTGTTTCAGATCCTTGATAATCCATGATATGGCGTTTCATCACGGCAGCATTTAGTTTAGACGGTAGCTGCCGGGTCCCGCATGAGCTCAGACCCCTCCTTTTACATTTTCTCTCTCATTTTTAAACCCAAAATCAGCACTTTTGAAACAGGAAGTGAAATAGAGGGATATGAGGCATGGCTAGAATGGGTGATCTGTTTGGTATTTAGAGCAAAACACTTCATAGACATGTTTTTTATATATATCTGAGACCTATGCTGTTGCCTAAAAATAGCATGATAGGTGCCCTTTAAGTAAAAGTACAAAAGTACAGTCTCTGAAATGTACTCACAGTAAAAAGTAACTTTCAAACGGGCTGTTTTTTAACCTTACATCATATTAATATAATATTTATATAAGTGAAAAGGAGCTTAATTTCAACTTGTATTACTGCCATTCTGAATGCATTCAACGAGAACAACTAAAACAAAGTACCTGCATTTGCTGTCGCCTGATTGTCAAAGTATCAAAGTAAAAAGTTGTCAGAAAAATAAACACTTAAGTAAAGATACCTGAAAAATCCACTTAAGTACAGTAACGTATCTCTACTGCGTTACTTCCCACTCCTGCATTGATAGCATGTGGAAGATGCAAAACAGCGCCTGCAGGCTTCTTTGTTTAACATCCAATCCAATTGTGAGATATTAGACTAGCAGCCGTCCACAAACACTGCCAGGTTTAGGGGTTAAATGCCCACTTGAGCTTCAGATGTAAGACCCCCTGTTACAGTAAGAAGCTTTGGATATAATACTTCACCAAATGTCAGATAAAGAGTGCCAAGGGACAGCTCTCAGACTGATTTAAGCCTGTTGGTAGACAGAGCTCATGCAGTGCTCAACTTCCTTGTATTCTTGCATCATGACCCTGTCTTTCCCTTGTCATGCACTTTTGAGGAAGTGCTGGAGCATGGGATGGATATCAAATCGAGTTTTGCTGAAACACTACATGAAAACGGACAGGCTTTGTTTCATAGCAAACTTAAACACAAGACTTCTTAAACTCTTCAATCATGAGGAATTCAGAGGTACATTAGAAGCTAATTTCCCTGGTCCCCAATTGCACCGTACACAAAGGAAGAATGGTCAAGGGTTATAACTATGGGGTGTGAAACACATGAGTACTAGGTTGCTACGGTTACTCAGATGTTTGTTTAACCTCTCAAGCTTTCTCTAACTACTAGTTACTGGCCTACCAATACAGACCGCTATGCTCCACAACACAGTTCCCCAGAGAGAGCAAAGTGCGTCTGGTCTGTGTTCAACTCTCGCGTGTTTCTTTTTACGGTTCTCTATCAGCACCTCCTCGGGCACGGCTACGTCACCTTCCTGAACAACCACATCACAACAGTAATTTAGACACACAATGTTGACTACCATTTAGATAGTCACGGCTGTTTGATGTAATCAACCCTCGCCATTGTCTCTGCGGACAGATATGAGGCCAGGGTGGTGATGTGACCTCACCCTGACACACAAAAGCTGCCTGTGTGCGGAGACTGCACACAAATGCCGGCTGACGACACGAGGCCGCTCGATGAAAGGTCTCCTCAGTGTTTGGTGACAGTTATTACCCTCTCCGCTGAAACCAAATACCTGTGGGCCCAGATAGCATTATCTTACTGCGAGGCTCACAAGAGGGCCGGCCTGTAATCAGGGTCTGCGCCTTGATCAGCGCTCCTCCCCAGGTTTGATACCTTCCCCCTCTGTTTGCACACAGAAACCTCGAGGGGCTTTGTAGACCTTTAAACAAAGATATGGTTGAACAGATTGGGGAATCTGTTCGTTTACTTATGCAGAAATCGAATGAAACCTCTGTCTCGTCTGCCGTCTGTTTACGCTGCCATGGACAGTCTGGCACTAGTGTACATTCTCAAAGATATTCAAGTGACTGTTATTTTGTATTCCAATCATTTGATTTGGACAATCTGCCGATACCGATTTTTCCCGATCCGATCTTTATGCAATGCATTAAGAGAAAAACAGATAACGGCTGGTCATCCAACGCGATGAGTTCAGCTATCTTGGCTGTTATTCGTTTGGCCTTTTCGCTGTTCTGGGGCCGTTTCTCTTTCCTTTTAAAAGTCTCCGCCTTGCAAACATTGCATCTGGCCGTTACACTGCCTTCGCTTTCAATTTTATAATACTTCCAAACTCCTGACCTTTTCTCCGTCCCGACTCCCGAGTCACCAGCTGGACGTAGCCTCTCGTTAGCTTACTGCTACTATTAGACACTGCGCCCACTCTGTTGCCAGCTTTGAGAGGAATAAGCAACCCGGTCTAAACAAGCCCAACAGAAGCAACACATACATGTTGTGTCATTTTAAACCCAAACTAAGGCCTCAGGATGACTTTAAGACGTGAACATGGTCATTTTTGTTTTGTAACATTAAGGCGATGGGGGTGGGCCCGCCCTGGTAAATGAAATGCCCGCCCACAGATGTATGTCTGCCGCCGGGTCTGAATATCAGTAGCCGGGCTAGCTTAACGGTCCACAGACTGAACCCAAGCTAACATTCGCTCGACGGGCGCTTGCCGGTTACTTTTTTGCTTTGCAGAAGAATTGAACAAATATTAACACACCAGTTAAGGCGAGACACGGCAGGCAAAAACATCGTTTTTCAAGTACTGGTCAATTTTGAGATTTTGTGCTATTTTGATTCCATAACATGTTTTCTTTCAGGCTTTTGGAAGGAAAACGTACAAAATACACATTTAAGTGTTTATTTTACTATAGTTTGTCTATTTGCGTCTGTAGATTTCTCCTAAATTCACCAAAAGTTAGCATTCTAACGTAACATAAAGCACCGCGACCGCTGTGTGCACCATGTCAACAGAGGTATCGTTGGAAAGCTCCGTCTCTCCTGCACAATCTCATCGGATCCAAATATGGTCATTTCCTTTGTATCAGCAACCAATCGTGAAAGCACAAAGGGGTCTTAAACCAAGAAACGAAATCTCATTGGCTGGTGTCAATTTCTGACAACGTGATTCGTTCAGATGCGTCACGTGGTGTGCTAAAACACTTCCTGTTTAGCTTTCCGCTAGAAATTGAAATCTCAAAATCGCAAAAGAACGGCGAAAAAAACGTTCACAGAGAAGACGACAACAATTGTCTCTTGCACGAAGCAAGGTTATACAAAAAACAAATGACCCCGAACATGAAATACCTTCACGGAGTGCGTCGATGTGCGAGCTATCATCCAGAGAACAGGAGGGTTTAGCTAGCGCCTCACTGCAATCTTTAAAGGTCGTTTTCTCAAAATGAGTTTTTTCTCCTACTCTGAGTTCGAAATTTCAACTTCAGAAGCACGTAGAGACACCAAACCTTCCAGTTATATTCCTATCAATATTATGAAGGCTTTTACAGAAGGGTTTGTTCATATATAATTCATAGCCTGAATTATACAACATTGTATACCTAAAAACATGGCGAAAATGGATATTTTAGGGCTGTTGACAGTATTTTCTGATTTATTGAGTGATAAAAAGAGATATCCAATATCCCTTCTGTAAAAGCCTTAGATACTAATATGACCACAAAATGAAACAAGAATTTGGAACCTGGCTTTATCCAAAGTTCAGATTTCGATTCCTGAAATGTGTTAAAATATGTGCATATTTAATGAGATAATGGCTAATTTGCATATTTAAACATGCTATTTCAGAAAACTTGTAATACAAAAGACAATTGCCTTATTGTAAGACATTAACTGGAGAAATTTCTAGCTGATACCTTTAAGTTAAAAAAATTACCCTATTCACCTGGGGTGTCTCGCCTTAAATAAAATAATTTAAAAAAAAAAAAAATTTAAATCCCGATTTTTTTCTCCCGATTCCGATCTTTTGAAAATCACGTGATCAGATCGGGACATCTCTGTTTTATATACATTTGTTTTGTATTCTGGATGGTGGGAAACGGTATTTTGATCTGTCTGTACACACAAACTGAAAGATTGACAATAAAGTTGACTTTGTACCATGACTTAAATCAGCAGACATATGCTGCGTCTCAAATTGTGTACTTTACATTTGCTTTTCGAGTGCGTCCGTGTGTCCTTATGTGAAGTATGGACAAATAGTCTAAGAACCCGGACGGTGCTCTCAACCATCAAAAAGCAGGTAAACACAGCCCTATACATATAAAGGTTATACTGTCGAGTTGTTTTCACTTTTTAATTATCCTACCACTTTACTGGTACCAAAAGAAGCCACCATTCATTTTAGGGTTAGCTGTAAATAAAATAGTTGACAATAAACTGTAACCGCAAATGATCGTCGCTAGCTGGTTAGCTAGCCAACAGCCGCAATTGTCATTTACGATGAGCGCGCAGTATTTGTATCCGATTTGTGACAACACTACACAATTGAAATTCCCACAATGAACACATTTCAAAGTGCACGACAGCCATACTTTCCAACCCTCCCGATTTTCGCGGGAGACTCCCGATTTCATTGCCCTCTCCCGGTTTCCTCCCGGGGTCATACTTCTCCCGATTTCTGACAACATCAGATTTACTCAGGACTGTTTCCACTCGGACTTTAATACAGCGACACCATTGTTTGGTTTCCGTGGTAACACGTCTCTTTAGTAACGCAACTCAAAGTCTGAGAGGGTGAGGAAGAGTCACAGAAAACAGAACAAGAATCGACAGCTATACCCTCTGCTCACTCCTTTCTTGAAAAATACAGGTCCAGCCTGCAAGACAGTGCACTTACAACTACAATAAGCATGTGTAGATGTTAATCTAATACAGCTCCGGCGATCCACTAACACCCCCCCCCCCCCCGTGGTGGTTTTGAAATGCTCCCGATTTCTGAGACATTGTCGACTTGGACTACCCGAAGCACCTTCAAAAGTTACTTTGTTTGTAGAAGTTAGTCGTCCCGAAGATTGCACGATAGCACACATCAATTCAAATGTATGCTAAACTTAGCTATCAATCAAAGTTTATTTATATAGCCCAATATCACAAATGTTACCTTTGTCTCAGTGGACTTCACAGTTTGTAAAGAATATCAGTATGGCAATACGACACCCTCTGTCCTTAGACCCTCTGTCCTTAGACCCTCTGTCCTCAGACCCTCTGTCCTCAGACCCTCTGTCCTCAGACCCTCTGTCCTCAGACCCTCTGTCCTTAGACCCTCTGTCCTTAGACCCTCTGTCCTTAGACCCTCTGTCCTTAGACCCTCTGTCCTTAGACCCTCACATCGTACAAGGAAAGACTTCCGGAGAAAACCCACAGTTTAAAGGGAACATGGGAGAAACCTCAGGGAGAGCAACAGAGGAGGGATCCCTCTCCCAGGACGGACAGACGTGCCGTAGATGCCGTGTGTAAATTGAAAAGATAATACATTTACAACATAGCTGCTAGCGGTAGTCTCTTTCTTCACATAAAGACACGTCAAAAAAAAGTATATAATTTCCAACTTTTCCTTTAGCAAATAAAAGTGGCTGCTGCTACGTTTCAAGCATTGTGACCGTTTACAAAAAAAGACTCGGGCTACTATTTGATGGACGACTGAAACTGTGATAAGGCTAGGGTTAGGGTTAGACTATATACTTGCACTGAACATTTCAACATGGCCCAGAAAACTGCAGTAGAAACATATAACTTAATCAACAGGGCACATTTCTGTTTAGCTGCACTATTTCTATTTTATTTGTATTGACTTGCACATCTCAAAACATTCCCTTGCACTTTTTATGTCCTCAATATATTCATACTGCACTGTTGGAGGAGCCTGTGACTTCAGTGTTTCATTGCCATATCTCCCCTCTAGCTGCAGTGCTAATGACAATACAGCTTTGAACCTTGAATTGCATCAAAGGATGAAGATGAGTGATATGCAGGTGAGCAATGACGATGTCAACGTATTTAAAGAAGGTCGAAAGTCTCTTAAAATGATAGGAAATGTCACAGGCAACTTCCTCATTCGACCGTGATGTGTGAACTAAACTGATGTTGGAAAGAAGACAACATAGGGGGGTGAGAAGCAAAGAAAACTCACAAAGACAAGGAGACGTTGGAGCTTTAGAAAAAGGAAAGTCCCATCTCACAGGTTAGAGGTTTAGAGAATCCTTGACGAGGCAAACGGATCAGATTAACACGACCCCCACTGCAGTAATGCATGTGGTTAGATTACAGCATTTCAATTAACAAACCAACTAACTTGCGATTTAAAGCACGTCACCAACGCTCCCCATAATGCTATTTGGGTTGTTATCAACTCAATGCAAGAAGTTCCTGCCAATGATTCTCCATGTTTGGTCAATCAGAAACTCTAAATTACCCACAAATATGTGTGTGTGTGTTTACGCTGGTAATCTCTCTACGGTCCTTCCAGCATGATAACATTTCAACCCACTCTGTTTATGCAGGAAATGTGATAGAAAATGGTGTGAAACTGAAACCGCTGCAGTGGTGCACTTCCCCCTCTGATTCTCCGTCTACATCACATGCATTTCAGCTCACAGAAATCACTCCATTTCCCAAACAGAACCAAAAAAGATGAACTTCGACCTGAGATTGTTGCTTCATTATCTAAATATATGATGAGGTAATCAACCTCTACGTGCTGATCGTTCAACAACTTCAGAGGTAGATTAAATGACCAAGATATTGCATCAACGACCGTGTTTCTTCCCTAAGTAACAATGTTTCGTAAAAGGGGAATCACACCAATTGAAGACGACGTTAGGAGTATTCATAAATACTAGGGACATTAGGACACTAGGGCATTTTGACCTTTTCAGATATTTCTCCCAAGGCTCAAACTTGGACGTGCAATACTTGTAGAGAAATACCCAATTAAAGGTAACAGTCATGAACATAACATTGTCTTATCATCCAAATTCTGATTCTGCAAAAAACTATATTGAAATGTCTGCAATCAGTTCCTACATGCAGGCGTTTTTATCTTATTTATCTTTACTGGAAACTACTATGTAACCCTGCCAGATACAGCATTTGAGTACAAACCATTCAAAATGTGGTATTTGAGGAGCAGAAAATATCACCTTGAATATCTGTGAACAAAATGGACGAGTATCGATAGTTCAGAAGGTTCATTGACAAAGAGAAATGGTTTGGAGACAGCCTTTATTTACTATACTTCCATAAATAAACCAGGACCTTTATAATAATATAAGATGAGTATCAGAAAGGAATTAATAGCTCTAACAAACTGGCTTTCTGTAAAACAAATTGAAGCCAATTCAAAGGCACACACTTTGATAACAAAGCCATTCAAGTGTAATCTAAGGAAAGGCGTTGTTAGGCAGGTTTGGAGGTGCATTGCAGTCAACTATGCCCAGAGGAATTATCTCAAAACCTCCAGATTAACAGTCTAACTCTTTGGTTTTCCCTCGACTACAACATAAAGACTACCGGTTGAGTCATTCTATATGTAATAGAGATCTTACCCCAGGTGTGTGTGATGAAGGCGGCTGGGAGCGGACTGCTTCAGGTGCTCATTAAATTAATGTTAGATCCATCAGAGAGAGCAGGTGTGTTTACACCACGCAGGTAAACTCACCACTGATTACACCGAGCTAAATATGGCTCTGTGCTCACACACACAGATCAGAGAGATGATGTCAGAGGGGGCGGAGCCTGAAGGCCACAGGTCAGGTGCACGAAGTACAATAACAGCTCACCTGCAGCGAGTGGATAGAGACAGGAACATCATCTGTGGGACTAATAAAGGTATTCTGATCTCTCCGTCAATCAATTAGAGAAAATAAACCGTAGAAGGGATTAGAATTAGCCAATTAGGGTTTTGTTGCACTATTTTTTTAATAAAATAAAAGGAGAAATAAATAAATAACTAAAGTAAAAGTAAATCTTCCAATAGAAATTATAATTAAAAATATAGAAATATTTATAAAAAAGATAAGAAATGTAAGAAACAATTTGCAATATTGGATATACGTCCATAACTATGGCTGGTAAGGCTATAATGATTTAGTCCACCAGTAGAAAATGTATATTTTGTCATGTCATTTTACAAATAAAAATACTAGAAAATGTGATAGTTTGAGTTAAAACATAGGGATATAACTCTTATCTTGCTCCAACATGAAAGCAAATGTAATATTGTTGGGGTTTTGAGAGACAAAACTGAAACACCAGGTCAAATGTACCCTTGGGCATTTGTCATCCTGTCTCCTCTCCACTTGCTCTCTAATAAACACATTAGATGCCCAAACATAGAACTGTGCGCTGGACAGAATCCATTTCTTATCAGCAGCAGAGATGAGTCGTGGTGTTTTGGGGAAATGTCTTTGAATAAGGAACAAACTTTAGTCTCGCAGAGGCTTTTCTTATAGCTGGAGACATCCAGGATTCAATCCACAGGGAGGAAACATCTCCTGCAAACTGAAATCTGATGTTAGTATGCACACAGGAGAAAGCCTGCAGATAGCTTTGACCGTAGACCCCCCCCCCATCTGTTTGCTCTCCATCCGCCCTGACTATCCAGTTTCTGATAGTTTTATCTTTGTGCTTCGATGTATTTGGGGTTTCTTCCTGAGGCCTGTACTACGAAGCCGGATTTTTTCGATTAGCGAGCTAACTTCAGGGAAAACTCGGGGTTGCCGGTCCTACGACGCTGGTTCACGTCTTAGCGAGCTAGATCTCCATGGTAACTTATGCTGAGCGGCTAACCTGGGGCCTATACTACGAATCTAGTTCAACATATCCTGGATATGTTTTGAGTTATCCGGTTGACTTAATCCAAAACAAACCCGCTCTCGCTAAACTGTGCTACAACGCTGGCTATCAACTCTTTCGATCAAGCCAGCCGTGTCCTATCTAGTTAGGTGCGCGTTCAATTACATTTGACTCGAGTGTTTCGTCAACTTAATGTGTTGCTTAAAATAATACTTCTGCATACAGTATGTGACACTGTGAGTGTTGCACGGCCAGATACGGCTCAGCTGACTCAGATAAGGAGATATATGATACATTATGATGTGATATGAATGATAATGGAACACATCGAAGTCTGCACTCACAGTGCCGCGGACTGTAGGTAATGTTACTTTGATCCGGTTACTTATGTTGTGGCAGGTATTTAAGTAAGCTTTCTTAACGCTAATGTTATAATAGTCAGATTGCTCTGAAGATGGGAGGTGATATTCTATTCATTTTCACGTTCACACAGTCGGTGATTTGAAATGCAACGGCAGTTTAAACTGTATTTCCTTTATCCTGTAATATGACTTGATCGCTTTAAACTCTGCACACTGTTGTTATCAGCTGTTCTATCATGGTTTCTACCTCAACCTGTAATAGACTTATCTTTATTGAAACGGTTACATTCAATGAAAAATAAAATCAATGTGCAGGCTTATGGATTTAATGTCGTGGAACAAAACGTGATCCGACTCTTAACTTTGAGTCAACCACAGACCTTATTTCCAGCTATTTTCCAAAACCCTATGGAGAAAATCTGTTGACTGAGACGAGGGAACAGGAAGTGGTAAAATGCTGACTCACTTCCGAGTTTTAGGACTCGTCACTGCACCACTCTATTAACCACAAAGATAATCCCCAGGAGGAACAAGTCACCACTGCGAGCCTCAAAATATGAAAAGCTGCAGCGCGGCTGCCGTTTGGGAACACAGAGTCTCGAGTTTTAACTAAAGAGTCAAGGTCTTGTTGTGAAAACCAGCGAGGGGGAATTCAGCAGCAAAAAGCCTTCCTGCATCATCAACTATTACCTGTTAGACTTCCTCTAATGCTGCAGCAAACACGGCGTAATTACAAGGCTGACAGCGTGCATTTCCTCCATCATCATCATTAAATTAGGGGTTTGAGGCACAATCCTCTGGTAATTTACTCCCTCATTTGCAGCTAAACACTGATTTCTGACTGAAGGCCTCGAGGAGACACACAGAGAAACGTCTGAAACGCTGTCATTAACTACGTTGAAATGCATTTAATATGCACCATTATTTTTCTCTTTGTCATATACTGTGTATGTGTATATGTATATATATGCAGGGGTGCACATAACTGGTACGCAGGTAGGAATGATAGTCCTGCACAACGGGGGCTAATCGCCAAAACTCCATTACATCCACCTGTGTATTCCTGGCAATAAATATGTATTCTTACATCAAAACCGTGTCTCCTGATTGAAGTATGACTAAATAAAGAACCTTGACCTTGATTGAAGTAGTGTTAGTAGTGTTGTGCATTGAGTAAAGTGCATCTTATTTCATCCATTTTAATCAAAAAATTCAAATATCTATTATCTGTAGTGAATATGTTCCTATCTTATTCTGAAATGTAATTCGTATTTATTTTTCTTTGGAGACCAGAAGACAGGCAGGTTGCTGTTTACACTCAGTTGTGGATAAAGGATCTGTAGCGCTGATAGAAAAGAAAACTGGATAAACAGGAAGGCTCTCCAAAAGGAATAAATAACCACCAGGAAGGAAATATTGTAGAGGCTAAATCCTTAAAGACCTGACATGTTGTAACCTAGCCCCGACAAAGACCTGCAGTGGATCAGGTCTCAGGCTCGAAAAAGACATTCCCAGAACAAATGACCATATCTTCCCTTCTAAAAGGGTTGAATTAATAATCTTTTTTCTCAAAGTAATGATAAACCTGTGAGTTGGATGTAGAACAGTCAGAATCAATATAGATGTTTTTTATTTTAAAGACAATTCAGATTGAACATAGTAAAAAAATTGTACATTTTAGTGTCCGTCCAAAAGAAAAAAGAAAAAACTACCCTTGGATGATGCTAAGGTAGACTAAAAGCTTTAGGGATCCAAGGTACAACATATAATAAGTACCCTGTATCAAGATTGATGCAAAACAAGTGACATTTGACCTTTTTAGAGAGGTTTAGCAAAGAAAACTCCACCTCTGGGGTGATTTGGGTGGAAATGGGCGTTTGTGTCGTTTCTCTGGAACCCATTGGTCGATCTTTTTGACCGTTAGAGCCAATAGAATCGAAGGGGGATTTCCACATGCACACACACGTTAACAAAAAAAAGTGGGGGCTTCGCGCATGCAGTTTTGGCCAGAGTGAACCTATCTCTCGCTCTGACATCTGGAAACGGAAAAGCAGGTTTATTGCTTATGGATTATCAGAAATCATTCAAAGGGACACAGACCCATCGGATTAACCTATGGATTAACTTCAGCAGCGTTTTTATCGTTTTAATGCCATTGAAGACCACTTTTGACCAGACGACGACACATGGAAGTCATTTTAGCTACATAGCGCCACATGTTTTGATGTCTGTTTTTGTTTATAAAGTTGCGAGTTCTTATTATGGAGTGATAATGTAGGTACCGAGCGATTCTGTGTCTCCTCACGATGCTAATCGATGGGTTGGACGTGCAACTACGATAAGTAATAAGGGTGTTATGAGTGAGTTTCTGTGCAGTAAGCATTAGCATTTTTTCGCTCGTGGCTAATTTAGAGGCTCAGTGTTAGCTTTGTGGTTTTAAAAAAAAAAAAAAAAAGAAAGATGATCAGTTAGCTGAGCTTCTTCCCATTACATGGATATAAAACATTCTTAGTTTATTAAATATTAAGAAGCCCTCAGACGCCGTTTCCTGCAGATGATGCGTTTGTCTGCCCGGGGGCGGGGGGATGGGGTTCAACAGGTTAAACAAAGTGTAGACCAGAAATGGAGATTTTTCATGTAGGATATAGTTCCTACAAGTTTTTAAAAACGTAGCAAGGTATTTTAAGTGATAACGTGAATCAGACACAAAAAATGAACAGGTGTATTTCCACTTTTCACACTGTGATTAACTAAGTTCAAATTCATTCAGTCCACAGCTGCATTACGTGTTACTTGTTAGACGCTTTTATCCAAAGCGACCTACATACTCAATACTGAGGGCCATCCCCACAGAAGCAATTTGGGGTGAAGTGTCTCAGAGACACAACGACATGCTGACTGCAGAGGGGTTTGAACCTGATCCCAACACCAACGCACAACCCACTGCACCACACGCGCATATAAATCATTCTCTAGCGTTCTCTAAAAGGACTACAAAGATTAGACATCATTATATAGTTCAATGCCATAGTTTTCTCATTTAGCTTTACATGTTATTTGTAATACAGCGATTTACAATATTTTCTCAATGGTTTGTTAATAAAATGTCAGAAAACAGGAAAAAGTGTCTTCCAGTTTCTCACAGTCAAACGTGATGTCTTCAAATGTTGTGCTTCATCATTTTAAACCCAAAGATTCTTCATCCCACCTCCTCTTCATCCCTTCTACTTGTCAAATCAAGATCTTCATCATCATTACCCACATCTAGACCCCGGGGAGTTTCCTATTATTCTCACGGCTGCATTTCCCCCTTAAGATATCAGGACCGGGGTCTAATCATCTTGAAGCGCTCGAAGAATGAAGTCTCTCCTGATTTAAATATATTTGTGTTTATTATATCTTACCTGTTTCAAAACCAGCGTTTAGCCTGATAAAATACATCTTTGGGACCATCTAGTACTTAGGGTTGTTAGTTTTAGGGTATTTGGTAAAAGTTAGGCGTTTTTTAGCTTGTAAATGTTTCTTTAGAATACGTGAACTCTCCTCGTGTCTAGGGCTGCTCGATTATGGCAAAAATAATAATCTCGATTATTCGGGTCAATAATTGATATCACGATTATTAAAAACGATTATCCATTTACCAAAAACAGTATGTTCTTAACAGTTGATTAGCCTGAACGCTAAAGGGCACCTATCATGCAAAATGCACCTTTGTACGTCTTTTATACATGATTATGTGTCCCCGGTGTTCCAGGGAACTCGCCAAGTGTCAGAAAACACAACCCTCTCTATTTTCCTCCTTCGCCAAATCTCTAAAAAAGGGGCTGCAACGGATCTGAAAAAAATGGATCCACATTCCGACACTTTTCTACGTCACAAAGACGTACTCCGCTTATTGGTCAACTCTCCACCTATCAGGGGAATGAGCCACGGCCGTGCATTGCCAAACCTCTCATTCGCATACAGGCTATCAGCAGGCTACCGCAGTCACATCTGTGTTTCTGCCTGCTCTTGCTAGGATGTCTAAGCCAGTTAAACCACGGACATGTTTATGAACTTCTCTCAAGTCCAACACGGATATGCCTCCAAACTAATGCTACACCCGGGATCAATACCAACCATCCGGGACCAGGCCAGTGAGGACACATCCAATTCTGAAGCTGTAAGTTTTTATTTAGCGGTGTTTTTCCTGATAAAGCTATCTCTTGCTTGTAGCATGTAGCTTAGCCGTATCAATGTCGCCTCAACCCCAACTAGTAATCGGTTAGGTGTTTATATGTTCTTGTAACATTTTATTTTGTACGCTCCGCAGTCTTTGCTTTGTCTTTTATTTTAATTATCAGGCATTTGCGAACATGTTCAGACTGCCGTAATGGCGATCTGTGTGAAGGCTGTAAAGCCACGCCTGGCCTAGCCGATAACACAAGTATTTATTCTCCTATGTATTAGTATTTTGTATCCTCTAAAAAATCATATTGAGTAAGTTATAATAACAAACGTAATCTTCTGGAGGTAAGTGCCGTTTTTTCCAGCGTTATGTAAAAGCTTTTGTGATTGTAGTCTGTAAGAACATCATATATCATCGATCTGTAAGCTAAGCTAACCTACGCTACGCTAACTCACGCTACGCTAAGCTAAGCTAATGAGACATGCCGTTTATTGCAGCTTTATATGTAAAAGCTTTTGCATGTTTACTTGTGTGCGCACATGAATATAAATGGGGGTGTGTTAGGATACAACACTGTATGTATGTATGCGAGGGGACACACACCACGAGTAAAACGGAGCTAAAGCCCTGGTATGTTGTTGTTGACGACATGCATTTACTAATCTCAACCACTTTTTTTGTTGTGCTTTTTTTAACATTGCACAGGCTACGTGGCCAACTTGATGGACCTCATCTTCGATCGAGTCTTTGTGGACCCTGCACCATTATGAGCAACCTGACAGGGAGGAGGTCATCGCCGGGTATGCTACACGGTTCAGTTTGGCTGCTGTCTGAACCTAACATAGACATTTCACGGATCAGAGGACAACGCAGGCCGGAATCACCACTCTGATCCTGATTCAAATAACCGTTGATTTTGACAATAAAGTTCCGAGTTGATATCAAATGTGTCGTGATTATTCATGTTTGGATGGGTAAAGAATATTCTGATTTCAAAAGCATAAGGTTGTGTGTGGACTTTTTTTGTCATACACATGGGTGCGTTATGCCATTGCTGTGTAGTATATAATAGTACAATGACAGAATGAAAGATTGCATAAAGCCATATACACCAGTATTTATTTCCATGAACAATATTAGCATTCGTTTACAATTTCAGTCAAAACAAACCACTCAGTGCTCTATTTGCCTCAACTGTAGTCCAACTGTGTTCAGCTCTGTAAATATTCAATGCATTCTGCAGGGAAAACACATTTAGGCACACAATCCAGGATGATCCACCGTACAGGTTAGAGTCCTCATGTTCCTGCATCCGTCTTTACACCTAGTGTGATAAACATATATTGAATGACATGTGAAAAATGTATTCTCTAAACAGACAACTTAGTGAAGCTAATGTTACGTATGGTATCTCCATGCAGCACATGCTCCGGTTCAGAAGGCATCGTGGCGCAAGTTGCACATGTACCCCTTTAGAAAGAAGTCAATAACTGAGCTTTTAAAACACATGAAACACACATTGCTGACAACTGAGATGTTTGCACCTCCACCAAAACCTCCGCTGCTTCAGTTTCTGGATCAAATTGATAATATGCTTGAACACATGCATTGCTCTGAGATGACATGTGTATTCCACACTCGTAATCACAGCAAGCATGGTAACGTGACTCCTGCCGGCTCTTCTGCAGGGGGCGTGGTCAGCTGCTGCTCAGAATTTTCATAGGCAGGTTTGGAATAAAGCGAAACGAGGCATGGCTAAAAAATGATCTGTTTGGTATTTTGGAAAATAAAATGTATAAATATACCTTATATAGGTATGGTCATACACTATATCATTTAAATATAGCATGATAGGTCACCTTTAAGTATAATTCAACCGAAAAACCAATTTTAAAAAAAAGTATTAAAAAAAAAAGTCATAATAATACAAAAATAATCGTTTTATTTCATAATCGTAATCGATGCAAGCCATAATCGTGATTAAAATACGATTAATTGAGCAGCCCTACTCATGTCTAGTTTTAAGATAAGATAAAATAATACGGACCTGTGGGGAAATGCAGTAGTTTAACAGCAACTTCTGTTAGTAAGACATATCGTAAATACTTTCTGTTAAGTGTCTGGACCCCTTTGAAAGCTTCATATATCTTATTAGGATGTCCCATTTCACAGATCTCCATTCTGTCTGATGACTTCTGAATAAATGATTGGATTTGAGAAGGATGATGGAGAGGATGTGTTCCTCAATGCCACTTCTGAGCCGTGGGTGTGTTACAAAATGGGAAACCAGAAGGCGGCCATGTTTATTCGCCTCGTCCTTTGAACGTTTTTAACTGGGTGAGGTCAAGCGAGTGTAAATTAATTAGTACGCTTCTGTTTCCCTTCACATGTGTGCAGATCCTCCCACTGCCATCAAACAGGAGGAGAACCCCTAAAGATCTGCTTCCACACACTTCATAATGATCTTATCTTTCTTAAATGGTATATGTATCCTAGTTATTATAGCATGGACAGTAGGGCTGTACCCGAATATTCGTTCGTTGGAGTACTATTCGGGTTTCAATTTCGTTATTCGTTTATTTTGGCAGCTGCTTTGCACTAAGGCTGCCAAATAGAATTTATTGAAATCTCCAATATCAACGTAAGAGCTTGTGCCTCTTCGGGGGGTGCCAACACTTAACCATAAACGTTATAGTTTACTTTCTCCGTCTTTATATGTAGAGAACACAATGCGATATCCTTTTCAATTTCAAAGAACACAAATTGGGTTATATACATTAACAAATAATTATAAAACAAGAATACTGTGTAGTAGAATAACAAAATGAATGCCGTGAATACACGTGTTGAAGTGGTTCGCTGCTGAAACCCCTCCGCGCGGGCCGAATATTCGCTGCTGATTACTACCGAATATCCGGAGCCCGAAAAATGGTATTCGGGACAGCCCTAATGGACAGCTCAAGCTTTGCAATATTGAAACTTAAAGGCTTTATTAGTCGGATGCACGCGGTTACGGAGCAGCTTTTAGGCGATGACGCAATAAACGTAAAAAAGACGGTAAGATGCTGGAATAAGAAATAATACACGTAAAAATAAGACAAAACTGAATTTAAATTAAAAAAAAGTGTACAGTGGGATAAAAATACAGCTTGTTGTAAATATGTGAACTGTAGACATACATGTGTACTGTGAATACAATACATGATATAATATATACATTTGTATCATTCCTGGAGATGTGTTGGCAAATGATGCAGAGCAATAACTTTTTACCCCCAAACTAATATATTATTTAATGTTTGATTTTATTACCACAAAGAGTGACTCTACATCACGTGGTGTTTTTTGCTCTAGGGACATATCAACTCATAACCAGTTCAGCTCGTGATATCAATTATATCATTTACTTATAATATTCTTTGTCATAGCGAATGTTGTTAAGCTACGCGCTTTTTTATTTCCTTTTTTCATATCTTAAAGAATAATATTGCCACTAACGTCTTATGGAAGAAGTACTCAGATCTATTACTTGAGTAAAAGTAGAAGTACTCAGATCTTGTACTAGAGTAGAAGTAGAAGAACTCAGGTCTTGTACTTGAGTAAAAGCAGAAGTACTCAGATCTTGTACTTGAGTAAAAGTAGAAGTACTCAGATCTTGTACTTGAGTAAAAGTAGAAGTACTCAGATCTTGTACTTGAGTAAAAGCAGAAGTACTCAGATCTTGTACTTGAGTAGAAGTAGAAGAACTCAGGTCTTGTACTTGAGTAAAAGCAGAAGTACTCAGATCTTGTACTTGAGTAAAAGTAGAAGTACTCAGATCTTGTACTTGAGTAAAAGTAGAAGTACTCTGATCTTGTACTTGAGTAAAAGGAGAAGTACTCAGATCTTGTACTTGAGTAAAAGTAGAAGTACTCAGATCTTGTACTCGAGTAAAAGGAGAAGTACTCAGATCTTGTACTTGAGTAAAAGTATAAGTACTCAGATATTGTACTTGAGTAAAAGTAGAAGTACTCTGATCTTGTACTTGAGTAAAAGGAGAAGTACTCAGATCTTGTACTTGAGTAAAAGTATAAGTACTCAGATATTGTACTTGAGTAAAAGGAGAAGTACTCAAATATTGTACTTGAGTAAAAAGAGAAGTACTCAGATCTTGTACTTGAGTAAAAGTAGAAGTACTCAGACCTTATACTTTAGTAAAAGTAGAAGTACTCAGATCTTGTACTTGAGTAGAAGTACTCAGATCTTGTACTTGAGTGAAAGTAGAAGTACTCAGATCTTGTATTGAGTAAAAGTAGAAGTACCAGAGTGTAGGAATACTCTGTCACAGTAAAAGTCCTGCATTCAAAATGTTCCTCAAGTGAAAGTAGGAAAGTATTCTCATCTAAATATAGTGAAATACAGTGAAAGTATTCGTTGTGCAGATTGGTCCATTTCAGAATAATATATATGATATGTTTTATAATGATTGATCATGAAAGTGTTCTCAAAGCTGGTGAAGGTGCAGCTAGTCTGAAGTACTTTGTAGACTGCAGGGTAGCTGGTGGATTTACTCCAGGTGGAACTAAAGTCTGATTCAACTCTTAGTTATATTTCACATCATTCATCCAGATCTGTAAAGTAACTAAAGGTATTAAATACATGTAGTGGAGTAAAAGTACACCATTTACCTCTGAACTGTAGTGGAGTCGAAGTACACAGTAGCATAACATGGAAATACTCAAGTAGGTAAATGTTTGAACTTAAGTGCAGTACTTAGTTACATTACACCACTGAACACATTGAATGAAGCGGTTATGTTAAACTGTAGCTTCTGTTGGGTGGTGTCATTTTACATTTCTATGGGGCAACGTGAGAAGAGGCTCTGAATGAGGATGTCATGGCTCCCAAAGCAACAGGTTCAAACCCCAGCGTCCAGCAGCCATTATAACCTCTTCTCCCAGTGTTAA
Organism: Harpagifer antarcticus; assembly: GCA_902827135.1. NCBI lineage: Eukaryota > Metazoa > Chordata > Actinopteri > Perciformes > Harpagiferidae > Harpagifer > Harpagifer antarcticus. Next base: position 261,689 of record CADEHL010001070.1, read on the forward strand.
AACACCTTAAAAACACCGCGAGAGTACAGTCATATCTCACTGCAATAAAATACTTGTCTTACCTTTGATCTCAGAGAAGTGAAGCAGCTTTTGGTCGCATATTAATATTCCTCCGGGACGATGGACCGGCAGTTTTTAAGTCCTTTAAAAACTAGTTTTAACTGTAAAATAAAAATGTATGAGCGACGGAGGGTCTCACACCTGCAGAAACAGGAGCTTTGAGAGCACTTTCCTCCAGTTTCTCACAGTTTCTTCTCTCAGTTGTTAGTGTTTCCCAGGACAACTCCGGGGGAGGAGTCTGGGCTATTATAAGCCCTGTTTGCACTGGGTGTCTTTAAAAATGCATCTTTTTTTAAACTAAATAAAGTACTTTTCAGGTGTACAATAGCCCTTAATTATCCAGGCTGCTATTTCTTGTAAATGTATTAACAACTTAAGCTAAGGTTCATCATTGGGACTGTTTTGGATGAGTCTCGTGGTCGCTGTTTTGTGGCAGCATGAAGCTAGCTACATTCTGTGTGTAGGATTTTCAAAATAAAAGACGTAACGTTTTACACGGATATAAAAAATGTGTTTTAAAACTTTATATTTCTGGCTTCAGGACTTATGAAGTAGTATTTATTTTATTATTTTTTTATATTATACTCCTTGAAGCTTTGAAATTGAGTCAAGTCAAGACCCACCTTTTAGTTTGGCTTTCACCTGACTTATATTTTATTCCTTTATTTTGTATTTATTTATTTCATATACATTTATTTTTCTAGGTTTGGAATTGGGCCTATATGTCCTCGACCACAACATAAAAAACACGTGTGTGTGTGTGTGTGTGTGTGTGTGTGTGTGTGTGTGTGTGTGTGTGTGTGTGTGTGTGTGTGTGTGTGTGTGTGTGTGTGTGTGTGTGTGTGTGTGTGTGTGTGTGTGTGTGTGTGTGTGTGTGTGTGTGTGTGCTACAAACAGTGACATGACCCCAATACACAGTAAACCCAGATTTGCCGAGTAGACCTCCCACCGTCTGCGCTTTTATTTTGAAGGCGAAGCTACAAACGGTACAAAAACGCTTTGTCTGCAAACTGCTGAAACTTTACAAACATCCTACCTTGGCTTCTGTTATCAATAAATACAAATACAGCACAATTCATAAAGATTTAATGCATACAATGTTATATTTTAGTTGTTGTTTAACACACTTTGTACCTTGTATTTAGCAATATAAAAGTTACCTTCAGCTGTGAGATTTCTCCAGCACTGCTACTGGCTATTCTGAAAAAGCAACCAAAGGTCAGAACATTGTACATGAATTCAAATCTAAATATTTGAGACTATATGAATACAAATGATTAACTTGTAAGGTCTTTGAACTAGATAGATGGAATCCTAGATCGATAGATAGATCGATAGATAGATAGATAGATGGAATCCTAGATCGATAGATAGATAGATAGATAGATAGATAGATAGATAGATAGATAGATAGATAGATAGATAGATAGATAGATAGATAGATAGATCGATAGATCGATAGATGGAATCCTAGATCGATAGATAGATAGATCGATAGATAGATAGATAGATAGATAGATAGATAGATAGATAGATCGATAGATAGATCGATAGATGGAATCCTAGATCGATAGATAGATAGATCGATAGATAGATCGATAGATAGATCGATAGATAGATCGATAGATAGATAGATAGATAGATCGATAGATAGATCGATAGATGGAATCCTAGATCGATAGATAGATAGATAGATAGATAGATAGATAGATCGATAGATGGATAGATAGATAGATAGATAGATAGATCGATAGATAGATAGATAGATGGAATCCTAGATAGATAGATAGATAGATAGATAGATAGATAGATAGATAGATAGATAGATAGATCGATAGATAGATAGATAGATAGATAGATAGATGGATAGATGGATAGATAGATAGATAGATAGATAGATAGATAGATAGATAGATAGATAGATCGATAGATGGAATCCTAGATCGATAGATAGATAGATAGATAGATAGATAGATAGATAGATAGATAGATAGATAGATAGATAGATAGATAGATCGATAGATAGATAGATAGATGGAATCCTAGATAGATAGATAGATAGATAGATAGATAGATAGATAGATAGATAGATAGATAGATAGATAGATAGATAGATAGATAGATCGATAGATAGATAGATAGATGGAATCCTAGATAGATAGATAGATAGATAGATAGATAGATAGATAGATAGATAGATAGATAGATAGATAGATAGATAGATCGATAGATGGAATCCTAGATCGATAGATAGATAGATCGATAGATAGATCGATAGATGGAATCCTAGATCGATCGATAGATAGATAGATAGATAGATAGATAGATAGATCGATAGATAGATCGATAGATGGAATCCTAGATCGATAGATAGATCGATAGATAGATCGATAGATGGAATCCTAGATAGATGGATAGATAGATAGATAGATAGATAGATAGATAGATAGATCGATAGATGGAATCCTAGATAGATGGATAGATAGATAGATAGATAGATCGATGGAATCCTAGATCGATAGATCGATAGATCGAGAGAGAGAGAGAGAGAGAGAGAGAGAGAGAGAGAGAGAGAGAGAGAGAGAGAGAGAGAGAGAGAGAGAGAGAGAGAGAGAAAATTAAAAATTAGTAAGTATTAAAGTATTAAATATAAACAACATAACTAATTCTGGATTATTAAAATGTTCTTTAAAAAGTCTAAAATACTGCAGTAGCATAAAGGCGTACACAACAGGGGCATATACATACTTTATATACATATGATAGTATATATAATATGCAATCATTTCACACTGAATGTCCATCTTTCTTCCATTGTGTGTAGTCCTTTCTGTCTTCCTGGTCCTCAGGTTGTCTCCGGTGTGTCCATGTTCAGGACCGATATACTGTCATTACAGTGTGAATCACAAGCTGGTGTAAACATCATGGTGTTGGTGGAGGTGTCTTTGCTGTCTCACGGTGAGACATGAACTCACCTTCCACCATTCATGCTCCACTCTGACTGCTGTATGCACGTCTCTGCGCACGTGTCCTCCACCTCAAATATAATAGAATGTAGTTTTCCATAGATATACTCATCCTTAGTTGTTTAGCTGTTAAGGTTATTTGTATAGTTAGATTTAAATCTGGTGTAAATACTTGCCTTTAGCATTAGCACGCTTTTTTAATGCTAAATTGTTTCTTAAAAATGCTTATTTTTTATTATCCTTATACATTTCTTCTGTTACCTACTTTGCAACTTCTTTTCTTAGACTGTTTGCACAACCAGATACCAAAGCAGATTCCTTGTGTGTGTAAAAGTACCTGCAATAAACTGGATTCTGATTCTGATTCAGGCACCGGGGAACTCTCCTGCGGTGTGATCCGCCCTCTGCTGGTTCTGAAGAACTTCTGCATTACAGGAACATGAATGGATCTGAGGACGAGGTTTTTAAATAAAGGCGTTTAAACTCTCTAGCAATTAGAAAACTCAACCTTATCTAGCACACATTGCTACTGCCCTTCACCTTTCTCACCAACACATCACATATTCCTGCATTTATCTATTTGGAAATATTGAAGAAGCGAAAACTCTGAAATGTAAATCCACTTTCTGTCTGTTTTTAAACACTGGGATTTTATCTGCATGTATGTACATTTGTATTAACCCTTGTGTTGTGTTCGAAAGCTGTTGGTGTTCGCGGGTACATTTTGACCCATGATTTATCTCCGTCCAAAACACTCAAAAGAATGACTATCATCCAATATCATGGACTAACTAACTTATTATTAAACTGTACACCCCAGCGCGTGCACTACGCTCTGCATCAGCCAAACGACTCGCTGCACCCTCGCTGCGAGGGGGACCCAAGTTCCCATCAGCAGAAACACGTGGGTTTGCTATCCTGGCTCCAAGATGGTGGAATGAGCTCCCCATTGACATCAGGACAGCAGAAAGCTTACACACCTTCCAGACTGAAAACTCATCTCTTTCGACTCCACTTCGAGCAATAGAATTACTAACAAGGCACTTATATACTAATAAAGGACTGGCTTCTCTAAAGCCAGCTGAGTAGCACTTGAAATGTTTGGCTCTATGAAACCTGATGTACTTTATGATTCTGTTTTCTTCAGGGTTGTGTCTTCCTGGTCGAATGCACTTTGGATAAAAGCGTCAGCTAAATGCAATGTAATGCAATGTAATTATGATCCTTCATAACCGTACAATCCTGTTGTAATTTAATGTTATGGTTCCAAAACACATTACACCACATATTGCACACGTGCATGTGTGTGTGTTCAGGTTCAAGTGTTCTTTGAGAAAGGTGGAGTTCCCGTGGGGGGGGGGGGGGGCAGAGGGGAGACCAGGTGCATGTTGCGAACAATTATTGTTACAGTTGATGAAGGGAGGGGGGAGGAGGGGTGTCTAAAGTCAAAGGTGAATCTTAATTGGGCCAAATTTGACCCCGAGTCACCCAAACCAATGCTGCTGTGCCGGGTCTCCCCAGACCCCAACACCAATTATACTCTTTTCTTTAGAGACCTTCAGACTTGGCTAAAATGGTCAAAATCAGTGTTGTCGTGTTTGTATATCTGCTGTGGAGGATATCATGAAGCCTTGATCCGATAAAAAAAACTAGAGCGTAGTTATTATATCATTTGAACTTGAAACGGGTCAGGGGAGACCCGAACACAACATAAGAGTTAAGTGTATGGATACATACGTATACTTTTGTTTTATTACTTGTTATGACAGGATTGCTTTTTAAATGGTGTTGTACCCAATGACAATAAAGGCATGTGGCAATGGTGCTGCAAGGGAGGCAACGAGCTATGGGTTACTACGAGGTCTTGGCTGTGCCCCTTTCTGCATTAAAGGAAAAAACACAATTTGACCCATTGTGTTAACTCTGTAGGACGAAGGAGAAACATCATAACAATTATTAAATAAATACAAATGTAAATAAATGAAATAAAAATAAATGAAGTAAGTGCATGAATAAATACAAAATAAATAAAATAATAAAATAAATAAAATAAATAAATAAATAAGAAATAATATAAATAAATAAATAAAATAAATAAAATAAAATAAATAAAATAAATAAAAAATAAAATA
>CADEHL010001070.1:266946-539677 GCA_902827135.1 Harpagifer antarcticus
TGTTATTATTCAAAGTTAATGTAAACTTTTGAATAATGTACTTTATCTACTACAAGTAGTTTCTTTGAATGTAATAATCATGTTGTTTGTTGTTTGTTGAATCATTTATTGAAAAATGAATCTGAATTTTTCGATCTGTTACGATTATAAACTGAAGCAATATAAAAACGACTCCCATTAACTGAGTTTTAAACATCAGCATATCCGGTCCTAGTCCGGTGATTACCTGCTAACGGAAACTCTGCTACACAATTATTATTATTATTATTGAAACATGACCGGTAAGTTTCAAATGTGTCCGTTAAAATAAATTCTGTTCGGACATTTGACCGGCGAGAAAAGATCCTAGCGGAAACCCTGACACAGTTAGTAACAGAGTCTAAAATGTGAGTATATACATAGATGGGGGGGGGGGGAAGCTGTCCATTGTACGACAGGTTGAGATGTGTACCATTACCGGGGCCAGTTGTGCAATGCTCTCCCCCGAAGGTGCTCTTTAAGAGAGGCTTTGAAGGTAAGTACAGTTTTACTTTCCTTTACAGTTGTGGGAAGAGCGTTCCACCTCGATGTGGCATCATTGAGAAACGTGTATTCCCGCCACATCTGGGTTTCACATGATTTGTGGAGCTGGTGTTATGATCATGGTATTCACTGACCTTTGGGAAGAACTTTGACATGTACATGGGTACCATAGAGGTGCAGTGGATCTTGTAGACATAAGTTATTCTCTCTCCGTTGGTGCGCGGGGCTAATGCTAATGCTAATAATGCTAATGCCTGCAATTGACTATACTTGATTTTCTGGACTGGTCTTAGGTTTCTATTCAATTGCTGTCCATTTGTCTTTGGACTGTAGCACCTCTCGTGAAACATTTATAAACCATGTGAGTTCCTGGGATCAAAATACGTCCTTTGGGAGGTTTTACTTATTTGGGTGCTCCCACAGACACGACATTTATCAAAACACTGAAACGTTTCCGTAACCAATTCTTATTTAAACCAATTTTTGATTCAAATTTGCTATAAACTATAGACCTCTTTAAATCATAGGTATTTGCTGACATTTGATACAGATTTAACATGAGTAAAAACATTATACAGACAGACAGAGAAAAGCAAGTAGGAGACTTTTCACTGTCAATGGTCACAATTCAGATGTTTATGATATAAATATATATTTATTTTATAATTAACATCCCTAACGAATAACCCCAGTACCTGCCATGTCCACCAGAGGGCAGTGTGTGTGCTGCTGCTCGTCTCGAAATCCATATGATCCCATCAACTGGGATTTACTGTAACCCACCACCATCAACATCACTGTCACACAATTTGTGAGAGCGTGGGTGTGTGTGTGTCTATGTGTGTGTGTGTGTGTGTGTGTGTGTGTGTGTGTGTGTGTGTGTGTGTGTGTGTGTGTGTGTGTGTGTATGTGTGGTCCACCAATCATTCCAGAGAGTTAAGTAACTTGTTCAGACCTAAGATGATGAAATAAATTACTTTCAACACAGGATGTATGTTTAGGAGTTTGCTTATTATACCGTGTGTGTGTGTGTGTGTGTGTGTGTGTGTGTGTGTGTGTGTGTGTGTGTGTGTGTGTGTGTGTGTGTTTAGGTCAACGTTTGAACGCACGAGTGCACGTTTGTGTGTCATGAAGTCCTGCTGGATGCACGCCAGGTCAGGTGACTTTAAGCTGGGGTGGCGTTCCCAATCAAAGGAGAGGGATTTAGGGCGTTGGGAGCCACGCTGCTGTGTGTGTGTGTGTGTGTGTGTGTGTGTGTGTGTGTGTGTGTGTGTGTGTGTGTGTGTGTGTGTGTGTGTGTGTGTGTGTGTGTGTGTGTGTGTGTGTGTCACCTCCACATCCCACCTCCACCCAGCAAAGCCCCGCAGATTAACTCCTCAGATCTCTCTCTGTAATTAGGAGTAAACAGGAGGAGGGAAGCCTCAGAGAGGAAACTCAAAAGCGCCCACAGTCGGGGGGATAAACAAAGAGGAGCTGATTTATTGTTGCTGCAATAATCTCTGTGAATATTTCTATACAACCTGCAGAGCTTTTGTCCGGTGGGTTACATAGGAGGTTTCATATGGAGAAAATAAAGTGAATTATATAAGACATGAACAACATTTCTTTATTTAAAAGCTCTTCCATAACTGATTATTATTTATCAAAATTATCAATATTAACTTGCTTCAATTGTTATAATTATTGTGTCTGTACAAGACACAATCATTTATTCTGTATTTATTCTGTATTTATTTTGTATTTATTCTGTATTTATTCTGTATTTATTCTGTATTTATTTTGTATTTATTCTGTATTTATTCTGTATTTATTCTGTATTTATTCTGTATTTATTCTGTATTTATTCTGTATTTATTTTGTATTTATTCTGTATTTAGGGTTAGGGTTAGGGGAGGCGCTCGTGAACTGTTGTTACAGAAACAGAGGGGTTTAGGTTGCCATGAGGCTGCTGTTGACGTTCTTATTATAGGTTACATCCATTGGTTGGTTGTGTGGCACATTTACACTGTGCCACACTTGAGGAGCGCACACAGGGTGCAGAGGTGGAGTGAGGTTGAGCGATGGAGAGAAAAGGAGAGAGAGAGAGAGAGAGAGAGAGAGAGAGAGAGAGAGAGAGAGAGAGAGAGAGATGAGAGAGAGAGAGATGAGAGAGAGAGAGAGAGAGAGAGAGAGAGATTGAGTGAGGCCGAGCGCATCTCACTCAAAAACCCACACGACTCAACCCAGCGAAAAACCAGTCTCGTGTGCAGCCTTTCATTCAGAATTTGTCGGGTCTGATTCCATGTATTCTTATTGTAGACAATTTTATTTTATATTAGTCTACTTAAATGAAATCAGAGCCGGTGTGGCATATATGGATTATATTTCACATTATGAATCCATTCAGATGACGGGGCGAATCTTCCACCTTGTAGGATTTTTTAAACACTTTCAGACGAAGAGAGAGAGAAGAAAGGAATCAACACTTCCAGGATGTTTACATGACTTGCCTTTTAGCCTGAGATGCAAAAACATCCACCCTAAAAAATGTAACACCGTCTCAATTAGAGCCCAGTCAGCACAGGAATAACAGCAACACACAGTTTGCAGCATAGCATTCATTCACACAGTAGGGCTTTGGTTCCTGTGACTCTCCTCTCCTTGTTATTTCAAAGTTATTGCATTCAAAATATGAGGCGCAATAAAGAAATGTGAAGTGAAACATCAGCAGGAGAGGACTCTTTAAAGTAGAGACACTATATACTGATATACACCTGAACATCAGCAGGAGAGAACTCTTTAAAGTAGAGACACTACACACTGATATACACCTGAACATCAGCAGGAGAGGACTCTTTAAAGTAGAGGCACTACATACTGATATACACCTGAACATCAGCAGGAGAGGACTCTTTAAAGTAGAGATACTACATACTGATATACACCTGAACATCAGCAGGAGAGGACTCTTTAAAGTAGAGACACTACACACTGATATACACCTGAACATCAGCAGGAGAGGACTCTTTAAAGTAGAGGCACTACATACTGATATACACCTGAACATCAGCAGGAGAGGACTCTTTAAAGTAGAGATACTACATACTGATATACACCTGAACATCAGCAGGAGAGGACTCTTTAAAGTAGAGACACCACATACTGATATACACCTGAACATCAGCAGGAGAGGACTCTTTGAAGTAGAGACACTACATACTGATATACACCTGAACATCAGCAGGAGAGCACTCTTTAAAGTAGAGACACTACATACTGATATACACCTGAACATCAGCAGGAGAGGACTCTTTAAAGTAGAGACACTACATACTGATATACACCTGAACATCAGCAGGAGAGGACTCTTTAAAGTAGAGATACTACATACTGATATACACCTGAACATCAGCAGGAGAGGACTCTTTAAAGTAGAGATACTACATACTGATATACACCTGAACATCAGCAGGAGAGGACTCTTTAAAGTAGAGACACCACATACTGATATACACCTGAACATCAGCAAGAGAGGACTCTTTAAAGTAGAGACACTACATACTGATATACACCTGAACATCAGCAGGAGAGGACTCTTTAAAGTAGAGACACTATATACTGATATACACCTGAACATCAGCAGGAGAGGACTCTTTAAAGTAGAGACACTACATACTGATATACACCTGAACATCAGCAGGAGAGGACTCTTTAAAGTAGAGACACTAAATACTGAAAATAAGAATGACAATACCACAGATTTTATATGAAACCAAACGTCCAAAAACACTAAAAAAGTAATCGTATACATAAATCTATTCCAGGAGACAAACATGAAGGGGTCTCCAACATATTGATATACTGAGTAGTGATTTGGTGATATACTCCCACCTATACATCCAACGCAATGTCGTACACAAAAGAGTATACTGATATACACCTGAACATGAGCATGATAGGGCCCCTTTAATATGAGCACTTGAGTCCAAAAGTTGTCTATATACTTATCGAGTCTAAAGTTACCAAATATCCACAGCTTGGACACGTCAGACCAGTAACACAGGGACACACAAGGACACACAGGGACACACAGGGTTGGCTTTATCACTTGTTCCCAGAATCCTCCTGCTGGAAGCTATTGAGTGTGTGCATGAGACCTCTCTGTGATCCATCAGCTGTAATCCCAAAGTGTGCAGAGGACGTCAGAGGAAGGGCAGCGGGGGAAATCAAAACACCAGCGTCCCCTCACATCAAGGCCTGATTGCACACTTTATAACCCATATTTTTGGGCTTGGGTTGTTGATTATCTCTTGCATATAGTGTCAACATAACTATCATTTCAGGGGAAGACTAGGGGTAGACGAATGTGAGAATTAGTTTCGGGATATTACCAAACATCTGGAACAAACTCCCAGAAACCTGCAGGTCCGCTGCAACTCTGACTACTTTTAAATCCAGTCTGAAGACTTTTCTTTTAATTGAACTATTCACATCTTACACTACACTGTCACTTGTATTCATGTGTTATTCATGTTTTATTATCTCTGCTTTCTAATGTTTATAATCTGTGGTATGCTCTTAATGTCATTTTTGTAAAGCACTTTGAATTGCCTTGTGTTGAAATTGTATAAATAAACTTGCCTTGCATTGCCTTGCCTTGCATGAGGGTTAAACCGAACCGCAGCGTGTGATTGGTTGACGGTGCGTCTGGATGGATGGGTAATGGCGGTTAGAGGGCGGGGCTTGGAGGAGGGGTTAAATAGAAACTGGTGAAGAGTGTGGGGGCTAAATTTAGCCAATGGCTCTGCTGGGGTGGAGCTAATCCTCTTTGCACTCGAATTATCTGGCCTTCGGATTAGAGGGCTTTGCCTCTATGCAAGACATCTACTCTCTATAATGATGTCCCATAATGGGCCGTACCATGTGCCCTCGTGGGGGTGGATGAGGTGCCAGACTGGACACTGAAATGAATAAAGGACTCCTTATATGGGCCAAAGTGTGTCAGTATTTGCTCTAAAATGGCCTCTCCATTTGAGGTGGTTTCCATACACGCAATGTGATGTAGAGAGCGTGCAATTGTGACAGATGGCACATAAGTAGCAAAGCATATTGATAGTCAAATGATAACCTGGTGAGTTAGAGAAGTATACAGAGCAGATATAAATGTGTATTAAGTACTGCTGCATATTACATAAGCATTGTGTCATATTATCTCATTCTGGGCAGAGATGGTGTCCAATCTGGAGATCGAAAATTGAATCTGTAAATGATTTGTGATGCTTTTAAACATGGGAATAACCCTCTTGGTAACAATATGTAAAAAGTGCATGGATCACAAGACAACAACGTTTTAAAGCAGTGCAATAAAAGATGCATTATCTAAATAGCTTGAATAAAAACTGCCCCTTCAAGGCAAGGCAAGGCAAGTTTATTTATATAGCACTTTTCAACACAAGGCAATTCAAAGTGCTTTACACAAAAAAAATGAAAGACATTAAGAAAATGGCATTTAAAATCATTAAAAAGAAAAGATAATAAAATAAACATTAAAAGAAAAAATACATGGATAAAAGTTACAGTGCAGTCTAAGATATGAATAGTTCAATTAAAAGCAGCGACAAAAAGAAAAGTCTTTAGTCTGGATTTGAAAGTAGTCAGAGTTGCAGCGGACCTGCAGGTTTCTGGGAGTTTGTTCCAGATGGAGCATAATAACTGAACGCTGCTTCTCCATGTTTAGTTCTGACTCTGGGGACAGAAAGCTGACCAGTCCCTGAAGACCTGAGAGATCTGGATGGTTCATCATTTAGCAGGAGGTCAGAAATGTATTTTGGGCCTAAACCATTCAAAGCTTTATAAACCAGCAGCAGTATTTTGAAATCTATTCTTTGACACACAGGAAGCCAGTGTAAAGACTTCAGAACAGGAGTGATGTGATCCACTTTCTTAGTGTTAGTGAGGACTCGAGCAGCGGCGTTCTGAATCAGCTGCAGCTTTCTAATAGACTTTTTAGTGAGATCTGTGAAGACACCATTGCAGTAGTCGAGTCTACTGAAGATAAAAGCATGGACAAGTTTTTCCAAATCCTGCTGTGACATTAGTCTTTTAATCCTAGATATGTTCTTTAGGTGTCACGGTTATCATGTCAGGTCACAGGTCTATGTCTAGGTTTGGGTGTTTTCACTGTTCTCTATGTCATGTTTTCCTCCTGTCGTTAGTTTCCCTGGTGTCCCTGTGTTTTCTCCTCCCTCCTCACCTGTGTCTCGTTAGCTGATTGTGTTCACCTGTGGCCCTTGTGTTTCTCCTCCCCTGCCCGGCTGTTTCTTGTCTTGTAATTATCCCTCCCTGTATTTAGTCTTGTCTCGTGCTGTGTTCAGTGTTGGTGCTTCTTTTGTTGGTGACTGAATTCACCCCGGTGAGTGTTCTGTTTTGTATGTATAAGTTTCATTATCCTTGAAATAAAGGATTATCAGAGTTATCTGCATTTGGGTCTTGCTTCCTTCACTCAACCGTGACAGAAAGCACCAACCAGAAATGGACCCAGCAGATGATCCATTTGAGGTGGAACTACAACATTTTTCCTTTGCTTTGGCTTGCTGCTATGATTGGTGGAGGGGAGCGTCCAGTGTTCTGCAGAGGGAGGCCGCTCTGGTAGAGGCGCACCGGTTGGCTATGGAGAAACCAGACTTGGTGAAATTCTTACCTGGCTGGATTTTGAACTTCATCTGGGTGTGTGATTTCCAGCCTGCGGACTATAAACGTCTCGGTGTGTTCCGTCTGGAGTCAACCAGTGCTTCCGCCCCAGTTCCTGCTCCTGTCCAAGAGTCGTTTTCTGGAACTCGGCTGGCTTTTGGAGGTCCACGGAGCCTTCAGGCGGCTTCTAAGAGAAGGAGTCGCAAGTCCAGGCTAGCAATCCGAGCCCCAAGAGCCATGGTTCCAGCCCCAGTTCTGGCCCCAGCAGCCATCATTCCGGCTCCAGTTCTGGCCCCAGCAGCCATCATTCCGGCCCCAGTTCTGGCCCCAGCAGCCATCATTCCGGCCCCAGTTCTGGCCCCAGCAGCCATGGTTCCGGCCCCAGTTCTGGCCCCAGCAGCCATGGTTCCAGACCTAGTTCTGGCCCCAGCAGCCATGGTCCCGGCCCCAGCAGCCATGGTTCCAGCCTTAGCTCTGGCCCCAGCTGCCATAGTCCCATCTCTGGTCCCTTCTCTAGTCTCTTCTCGAGTCCCTCCTCTTGTCCCTTCCCTAGTCCCTCCTCAGGTCACTTTCCTAGTCCCTTCTCTAGTCCCTTCTCCAGTCCCACCTCTAGTCACTTCTCTAGTCCCATCTCAAGTCCCTACTCAATTCCTTTCTCAAGTCCTTTCTCAAGTCCCTCCTCTAGTCACTTCCCTAGTCCCTTCTCCAGTCCCTCCTTTAGTCACCTCTCTGGCCCCTTCCCGAGCCCCTTCTCTAGTCCCACCTCGAGTCACTTCTCTAGTCCCTTCCCTCATCCCATCTCAAGTTCCCTCTCGAGTCCCCTCTCTAGTTCCCTCTCAAGTCTCCTCTCGAGCTACCTCTCGAGTCCCCTTTCTAGATCCCTCTCAAGTCACCTCTCGAGGTCCCTCTCAAGCCACCTCTCGAGTCCCTTCTCAAGTCCCCTCTCAAGATCCCTCTCAAGTCTCCTCTCAAGTCATCTCTCGAGTCTCCTCTCGAGTCCCCTCTCGAGTCACCTCTCCAGTCGACTCTCCAGTTTCCTCTCGAGTTCCCTCTCAAGCCCTCTCTCGAGTCCCCACTCAAGCCCCTACTCATGTGCCGTTGGAGGTCCCGCAGACTACTCTCCTGCCGGGGGTCCTGCCAACCCTTTGTCCTGTCTCGTTGGAGGCCCCGCCGACTACTCTCCTGCCGGGGGTCCTGCCAACCCCATGTCCTGTCCCGTTGGAGGTCCCGCAGACTAGTCTTCTGCCGGGGGTCCTGCCAACCCCATGTCCTGTCCCGTTGGAGGTCCCGCAGACTAGTCTTCTGCCGGGGGTCCTGCAAACCCCATGTCCTGTACCGTTGGAGGTTCCGCTGGGGGTCCTGCCAACCCTGTGTCCTGTCCCGTTGGAGGTCCCGGAGACTAGTCTTCTGCCGGGGGTCCTGCCAACCCCATGTCCTGTCCCGTTGGAGGTCCCGCAGACTAGTCTTCTGCCGGGGGTCCTGCCAACCCCATGTCCTGTCTCGTTGGAGGCCCCGCCGACTACTCTCCTGCCGGGGGTCCTGCCAACCCTGTGTCCTGTCCCGTTGGAGGCCCCGCCGACTACTCTCCTGCCGGGGGTCCTGCCAACCCTGTGTCCTGTCCCGTTGGAGGCCCCGCCGACTACTCTCCTGCCGGGGGTCCTGCCAACCCTGGGTCCTGTCCCGTTGGAGGCCCCGCCGACTACTCTCCTGCCGGGGGTCCTGCCAATCCTGTGTCCTGTCCCGTTGGAGGCCCCGCCGACTACTCTCCTGCCGGGGGTCCTGCCAACCCCATGTCCTGTGCCGTTGGAGGTCCCGCCGACTACTCTCCTGCCGGGGGTCCTGCCAACCCTTTGTCCTGTCTCGTTGGAGGCCCCGCCGACTACTCTCCTGCCGGGGGTCCTGCCAACCCTGTGTCCTGTCCCGTTGGAGGCCCCGCCGACTACTCTCCTGCCGGGGGTCCTGCCAACCCTATGTCCTGTCCCGTTGGAGGCCCCGCCGACTACTCTCCTGCCGGGGGTCCTGCCAACCCTGTGTCCTGTCCCGTTGGAGGTCCCGCCGACTACTCTCCTGCCGGGGGTCCTGCCAACCCTATGTCCTGTCCCGTTGGAGGCCCCGCCGACTACTCTCCTGCCGGGGGTACTGCCAACCCTTTGTCCTGTCTCGTCGGAGGTCCCGCCAACCGCTCTCCTGCTGGGGGTCCTGCCAACTCCTGGTCCTCTTCCGTGGGGGATCCTGCCGAAGCCTGTCCCGCCGGCTCCGGTTCCTGTCCGGCCGACACCGGGTCCTGCCCGGCCTCCGGAGCTGTCTGGTCTTCGCCCTCGATCCCGACCCTCTGTGAGCCGCGGTCTTCGCCCGCGGGCCCGGCCTCCTGACTCTTCCTGCCGCTGCCCTCGTCCTCGGGCCCGGCCCCCTGACTCTTCCTGCCGCTGCCCTCGTCCTCGAGCCCGGCCCCCTGACTCTTCCTGCCACTGCCTTCGCCCTCATGCTCGGCCCCCTGAGTTCGCCCGCTGTGGCCTTCGCCCCACCATGGACTCTGCCTTGCCCCCGGGCCGTCCGCCCGAGACCCCCACCTTGGACTCTGCCGTGCCCCCGGGCCGTCCGCCCGAGATCCCTTCCTGGTCCCATACTGGGCTCCTGGGCGGTCAGCTTAGTTCCCTCCTCCGGACCCCCTCCACCCACCCTGCTGGACTGTGTTGGATTTTTGTTTTGGGGTTTAGGGACGTCTGGAATCCGTCCCTTGAGGGGGGGGTTCTGTCACGGTTATCATGTCAGGTCACAGGTCTATGTCTAGGTTTGGGTGTTTTCACTGTTCTCTATGTCATGTTTTCCTCCTGTCGTTAGTTTCCCTGGTGTCCTTGTGTTTTCTCCTCCCTCCTCACCTGTGTCTCGTTAGCTGATTGTGTTCACCTGTGGCCCTTGTGTTTTCTCCTCCCTCCTCACCTGTGTCTCGTTAGCTGATTGTGTTCACCTGTGGCCCTTGTGTTTCTCCTCCCCTGCCCGGCTGTTTCTTGTCTTGTAATTATCCCTCCCTGTATTTAGTCTTGTCTCGTGCTGTGTTCAGTGTTGGTGCTTCTTTTGTTGGTGACTGAATTCACCCCGGTGAGTGTTCTGTTTTGTATGTATAAGTTTCATTATCCTTGAAATAAAGGATTATCAGAGTTATCTGCATTTGGGTCCTGCTTCCTTCACTCAACCGTGACATTAGGTGATAGTAGGCTGATTTAGTAACTGTTTTAATGTGGCTGTTGAAACTCAGGTCAGACTCCATGACTACACCTAGATTTCTGGCTTTATCTGTTGTTTTGAACATTGCAGACTGAAGCTCAGCGCTAACTTTTATACGTTCTGCCTTGGCTCCAAAAAAAAAAACCACCCTTATCTATTTATTGCATTGACACATCCAGTGTCAATGCAATAAATAGATAAGGGTGGTTTTTTATTACATGTTAAGCCTTACATAGCCAAGTATACAAATGTTTAAATAGCATAAGAAAGGCAATATTAAAATATCAACCGTACCGTGAAAAAAACCTACCGGCCAATTCACTGGATTATTTTTGAAGTAAAATAAAAAAACACTTAAAGTACAACATGATAGGCAACAAAATCTTATTTACCCGTAAGTACAACAAGTAATGATATGATATTATTGGATTATTCGCATTTATGTATTAGCTTGAGCAGAAAATGACGTCTATCAATGACTAACTTTAACATCCAGTAAAGGGAAAACCCCAACGAGCATAATACGGCCACTTTAAGGAATTGTTTGCAATGGTAGACGTTTTATAGAAAGAACGATTACTCAATTAACATAAAAAATAATGCTCGACAAATCCACAAGTGCCATAGAAATTACATCGTGTATTTACTTACTTCAAATATACAGCAGACGTTCTGGAGATTTAAGCGTCTCGATGCACATTTTGTTCCATCGATCATTTCATTTTACAGGAGGACGGTGTGAAACCGCCAGTTAAAACAAACGACATTCAGATATCTGCCCGACTGCAGACAGTAGAGGCCTCCTGGGTCGAAGTACCATGTATTTATTTCTGTGTTATTATATACCATCATTTGGGAATGGCCTGGCATCGTTCCTCTGACTGTAGCTGCTCTCCGTCAGAGAGGCCACAAGTACACATCCTTTCCTTAAGTAGAAGTACAGATACTCGTGTTTAAAAATACTCTGGTGAAAGTAGAAGTACTGACTAAACTTCTTTACTCAAGTCAAAGTAAAGAGGCTTTGAAATGTACTTCAGTAAAAAGTACCCATAACTAGCAGCTGTTTTAAAGAGTACCTGACCTCCCTTTATATTAATAGAACAATAATGTCATTGTTAGCTAATGAATGTTTCCATGCTGAACAACGGCAACATGACAACGTTTCCATTGGTCCCTCTTCTTTAGAGAAGACCAGGAAATGATGGATACACGGATCGTGTTCAAATCAATAGGCACGCAATGACTCTAAAGAATAATGATCACGCATCAAACACACATTCAGACTAAAGGAACCAGCTGTTTGGGAAATGAGAGAAGTAGAAAGTACAGGTATTTGGGTTCAACATGTAAGAAGTAGAAAGTACAGGTATTTGGGTTCAACATGTAAGAAGTAGAAAGTACAGGTATTTGAGTTCAACATGTAAGAAGTACAAAGTACAGGTATTTGGGTTCAACATGTAAGAAGTAGAAAGTACAGGTATTTGAGTTCAACATGAGAGAAGTAGAAAGTACAGGTATTTGTGTTCAACATGTAAGAAGTAGAAAGTACAGGTATTTGAGTTCAACATGAGAGAAGTAGAAAGTACAGGTATTTGAGTTCAACATGTAAGAAGTAGAAAGTACAGGTATTTGTGTTCAACATGTAAGAAGTAGAAAGTACAGGTATTTGAGTTCAACATGAGAGAAGTAGAAAGTACAGGTATTTGTGTTCAACATGTAAGAAGTAGAAAGTACAGGTATTTGAGTTCAACATGTAAGAAGTAGAAAGTACAGGTATTTGAGTTCAACATGTAAGAAGTACAAAGTACAGGTATTTGGGTTCAACATGTAAGAAGTAGAAAGTACAGGTATTTGAGTTCAACATGTAAGAAGTAGAAAGTACAGGTATTTGAGTTCAACATGTAAGAAGTAGAAAGTACAGGTATTTGAGTTCAACATGTGAGAAGTAGAAAGTTCAGGTATTTGAGTTCAACATGTTAGAAGTAGAAAGTACAGGTATTTGGGTTCAACATGTAAGAAGTAGAAAGTACAGGTATTTGTGTTCAACATGTAAGAAGTAGAAAGTACAGGTATTTGGGTTCAACATGTAAGAAGTAGAAAGTACAGGTATTTGGGTTCAACATGTAAGAAGTAGAAAGTACAGGTATTTGGGTTCAACATGTAAGAAGTAGAAAGTACAGGTATTTGAGTTCAACATGTAAGAAGTAGAAAGTACAGGTATTTGTGTTCAACATGTAAGAAGTAGAAAGTACAGGTATTTGGGTTCAACATGTAAGAAGTAGAAAGTACAGGTATTTGAGTTCAACATGTAAGAAGTAGAAAGTACAGGTATTTGGGTTCAACATGTAAGAAGTAGAAAGTACAGGTATTTGTGTTCAACATGTAAGAAGTAGAAAGTACAGGTATTTGAGTTCAACATGTAAGAAGTAGAAAGTACAGGTATTTGGGTTCAACATGTAAGAAGTAGAAAGTACAGGTATTTGGGTTCAACATGTAAGAAGTAGAAAGTACAGGTATTTGGGTTCAACATGTAAGAAGTAGAAAGTACAGGTATTTGGGTTCAACATGTAAGAAGTAGAAAGTACAGGTATTTGGGTTCAACATGTAAGAAGTAGAAAGTACAGGTATTTGAGTTCAACATGTAAGAAGTAGAAAGTACAGGTATTTGGGTTCAACATGTAAGAAGTAGAAAGTACAGGTATTTGTGTTCAACATGTAAGAAGTAGAAAGTACAGGTATTTGGGTTCAACATGTAAGAAGTAGAAAGTACAGGTATTTGTGTTCAACATGTAAGAAGTAGAAAGTACAGGTATTTGGGTTCAACATGTAAGAAGTAGAAAGTACAAGTATTTGAGTTCAACATGTAAGAAGTAGAAAGTACAGGTATTTGTGTTCAACATGTAAGAAGTAGAAAGTACAGGTATTTGTGTTCAACATGTAAGAAGTAGAAGGTCCGGGAATTTGGGTTCAACATGTGAGAAGTAGAAAGTACAGGTATTTGGGTTCAACATGTAAGAAGTAGAAAGTACAGGTATTTGGGTTCAACATGTAAGAAGTAGAAAGTACAGGTATTTGGGTTCAACATGTAAGAAGTAGAAAGTACAGGTATTTGGGTTCAAAATTTAAGAAGTCAAAGTAAAAAGTTGTCAGAAAAATAAGTAGTGGAGTAAAGTACTGATACTAGAAAAATGTACTAAAGTAGAGTAACGAAGTCTTTGTACTGCACTACTTCCCACCTCTCTATATTCCCGTATGTAAACCACAGGAATGATGAGTGTTGCCGGAGAGCTGAGATTATCCATCTCCTCACAGACTCATCCATTATCCCCTCTGCACTCACCCAACAAAACAAAAACCACCGGGCCGTCCTTCCTGCTTCAAGGGAAGAGTAATATTTCAGCTGGTTTCTTTTCTGCTGATATGCTTATTTGGAGTCTGAGGATGGACGAGCGGCTGCTGAGAGTCGGTGTCTCACTCAAGGACACTTCAGCACAACATAGAGCCATAGTGGGGGTGAGCTCTATACTTAAAGGACAGAAAGGCTCATCCTGGCTGCTGTGACTGTAGACAACCATTGTGTGCATATAAAGTCTGAAGTGTGCACACTCCTGGAGGTCTCTTGGAAGCAAGTGCAGATCAGATTCAAGTCTTATAATAAACATTGATAAATTATATTGTCCACATTCAAAGACTCTCAGACTTTCCACCAGTTCATAGCGCTATGACATAAAAAACAGACGACAATTCCATGTTTGTAAATTCGTGCCTTGAAATCATCCATATTCAGCAGGTGACGACTCGTCTGGTTGCAAGTCAAACTGTATAGAAGTCTATGAGACAATCACTCGACTTTAAACTTGATTTATTACCTTGGTAAATATGTCTTTGTTGTTGTTGTTGTCCACGTATTTGAACTTTAACCCTTTAACATTTTCATTGGAACATTTTCGGTTGCCCAAAAATGCCCTTTTTCATCGTTTTGGTTTTACTTTGCTCCATCCTGCCAAGTAACCTCTAGTTGCACAAACAAAGATGGCGACGGCCAAACGTCAAAACTTGAGGGTTAAAAACTGTAGTCCATAAACCAATGAGTGACGTCATGGTGATAACATCCACTTCTGATATACTCTAAGGTCAAACCCGGAGTTACCATGAAAAGCCAAGTAAGACTGGTACATATTCGTTGCTCTGGTAAGCCTATATTTAAACACAAGGACCTACATACCCCAGTACATTAAACACATCAAATCATATCACTATATTACAACCCACATTTTTTCATCAGCTCTCTCTCTGCTGCTATCTTACCATGGATATGTACCTATGTTTTTTATTTCCAATGCGTGCTTCCCTCTTCATTTAATGTTCTTTTTTTACTTCTGCCTATTATTTGCACCAGAAGGACCAATTAGGTTCCTTGGCCTTGAACGTACAGTAGCATGTCTTGGTGTCATTTTTATTTACATTAGTTTTAAGCCCATGCACAGTTTAAGCCTCAAACTCGGACAGAGTAAGGCCTTAGGTTTGTTTTCTTAAAGCATTTTCAAGAATCAAGCATAATTTACGTACCCGTGTTTGATTTAGCTAATTTATAACTTAAAGGTGGGGTAGGTAATTTTGGAGAAACCAGCTCGAGTGCGCCAGAGCCCCTCCTCCAACACACACGAACGCGCACATGACCAATGAGGGCACGAGATAGGTTTGTGCCCAGATTGAAGGCTGACAGGCAGGTAGGCCATCCAGTTACTTTAGCCGGCTCAGATGATTGGTCGTGCATCTCGAGCCGGTTTCTCAAACTTACCTACCCCACCTTTAACGTATGACGCAATATACTTCATCCCTAGTGAGCGCCCAATCGCTTAGTATATTTTTCTGTAAGTGGCCCTCGTGAAAAAAGTTTGGACACCCCTGGATTAAGGCCTTGGTTTGGACATTGGGATTGGGCCTCTCTCCACAGTGTGTACTTCCTATCAGTGGATCCTTCCTGTTGCTCTTTACACTGGACGGACTGTACCAATGCGTCCCAGAGGTGGGGGGGTTATTTCCGGGGAGTTTCCGGTGGGGATGAGCCCTGGTGGGGGGGGGGGGGGGCAGGTTGTGGGGGATTGTGATGTTGGATCCTAATCCCTCAGCGTTGGCTGCAACACGGCCTTAGTAGGATAAACTGATGGACATTTGAAAAATGCTACTTGGACGTTAGCAATTATTTAAATGATTAAATCAGAAGTCCTTTTTATCCAAAGGGAATGCCAACTCTGGTAAGGCCGAACACTTTATTCTTTCTTAAATGTTTGCTGTGTTTGCTCTTTAATTTGTTGTTTTAAAAATTGAGGGGAGGACGTCAGAAAAAAAATAGGCTGGTGATGTAACATCAGTCAAACCCTCTGCTTCTCATTATAGCTGATGTGTAGAGATATGTAGGAAAGACAATACTTTAAAAACAGTTTCTTGTCTTCAATTGCTTTTAAGAGAAATGTAAAGTCTTTGGAATCAGGATTATTTCACATTACACGTTTGATACGGCCCAGAAAGGCTGCTTTTGCTTTGTAAATTACGTGGTGAGAATATTTAACTCATAGATGTGTAGCTGATGAATGAACGTGGCTGGTGAGCGGACAGGAAGTCACCGAGAAATCATTAAAGACGGTCCTTTGACCTCTTTAAAGTCACGGAGGAGCTGAGATGAATGTGAACTCGCTGCTTTGACAGCTTGTAGTAGATCCATGCAAAATGAATCAGGGTATGTTGGTAATTCATCTGACCTCAGTGGCATCTACCCCTGTGATCATCAGCCATACGTGTACCAGGACAAACAGAAGTCTAGACGTTCTAGTTGTTCAATTTTGCTTATTTTCAAGCAAAGAAACACGTTTGCATTGTTCAAAAAGTGCATTATGTCCCAATGCACATCTCACAAATCAAATGAATTGTCAGGTTATGATATGTCTCCTTCAAATCAACTCCCTTGGAGCACTTCCAAGTTTAGTACAGTGTGAGAAAACCTCAATAAAAGCAGATTGAGATTAAGAGAAAAAGTGTGACTTGATGAATCTGAGGTTAAATATTTAATCACAACCTTGAATGTGGTCGATCTTACATAAATAAACTCTTCTTCCTAATCTCTCTCTGATGGGAAGGCATGAGCAAAGTCCAGGTGAATATGAGGCTAAAGCTGACCCCAGATCAGCTGAACCGTGTGTTTATACAGCGTAACTTCAAAAGTCATGGTATTTGACTGCACCATGTGTCGGTAGAACGATCTACAGAAACGCAGGAAGCTATGAAGACAGAGTTTGGCTCGTTCCCACTCGTAAATTATCCAAAAGGTCACTTGAGAAATTAAGATATCTCTCCTGTAAATTACAGAGTGACCTATCTGCTTCCTGTTCAAACTCAGACTGCCATTGATTTTCATGATTCAAGGGAAGCTCGTTGACTTTTCAAACTCCAGGGGAACACTCTCACAAGGAGGCAGATCGTGACCTTTTCTGCACAGCCATAAATGCTGATTTGACATGTGAATTATAAACACAGATCAATAAGTGAGAGGAGGGGGGAGAGAGGGGAGAGGGGGACGTGTTATGTAAGCGCCAGCTGTGTGAGTAAGAGCTCTGAAAACCCTCTCCTGAATCTGCTGCATTATTCATGTTAGTGGAGGAAACAAACGGAAACTTGCTCAGATGATTGTGAAACTGCGATTGGGTTTATTGCTCTCCAGGCAACAAAACAAATCAATGCATATATATGGGATTTTAACATCAATGCAAACTCAGTAATCCTCCGTCAGCCACCTCTGCGACTCGTGATGGTGAAACAATAATGTGAGGGAAAATGAAAAAAATCTGCACTCTTAATCTGGATTAAATTACTGTGTTCGTCATCGCGGCTCCGAACCAGGACACAGCAGCCCAGACACGGCAGCATGTCAGATGAGAAGAGTGTTTCTGGGGTGAAATGTTGATGTCACAGGAAATACCGAAGAATAACCGTAAAATGGAATTGGATTATTAAAGGGTGTATTCATTCAGAAACGACATGTACTATGGAAACCTTTACCTCATTAACCCTGTATGACTGATAACATGTTAACAAGTCTTTTAGAGATACTCGGAGGATTAAATCAGACGAAGTCCCTGCTGTCTTTCATTTGATTTAAAATATTATACATGTTTTTGAGCTTGAGGTTTTTCAGTTTGGTGCCGTAAAAGCAACTACTTTGCATTCACATTTAAATACATTTAAATTGCAATACCCAGACCCAAATAGTATCGAGTCCTTCAGTATACGTCCGCAACATGTTTGGCAAAGTATTAGAAATAGTGTTTTTTAGTCAAATGTGTCAAAAGTAAGTTTTTTAATTATAATACAGTTTATTCAGCTTCTATCAGCAAACTTTAAGATAGAGATTGTTGTGTTGCTGACATCACCGATCAGTTGATTTGATTCATCTTCCTTAATGTGCAGTTACTGTTCGTTCCCCAGCTGCGGCGCAAATACAGGATTTCTGATTGTTACTGTCAGTTTTAGCGTTTTCATTATAAGCATTTTTCGGTCTAAAACGCTAAAAGTATTCATACAGATGTGTGCATAACGTGAACAGGTAAAAGAGACGATATCAGAAAAAGCAACAGAAAAGTTTAAAATGAGGAAATGAAAAGGTGTTTCTAAGCAGCCTCAAATCCATCAAAGGCTGGCTAGCTTCAAAGCTAACTGTCAAGGTGCCTTTAGCAGGGGGTGTAGAGTAGTTGACAAGTGATTTAAAAAAGACACAGCTGCTCCAGATTGAGCACCTGAAGGTTAAATACAGGTTTACAGTCAGACAGTGTTCCTCATTCCTCGTGAGCTGTGAGTTTAGCATCTCTGCAGCTTAATATCATTTGTCTCCTTTTGCAATCTGTATAAAACACAAGATCCAGCCGCAGGTTGAACCATGTTTGATTTGAAAGACTGACATCAGCGTGCACTCATCTAATGATGTCAGCAAAGCAGCCAGCGATGTTCCCAATATGCAAAGTGTGTTATTGTGGTCCTGTTGGAGCCTCCGGTCTCCACACAGATAAAGACGGATCTGAACGTGTCACTGCTGCACAGCGCTGTGTGACGGATCAAAATGGCGTTACGGCATCTGAGCGTAGAGACAATGAGATTATCTGCTAGTGAGGAAGGACACGCAGCCTGCAAGGCATGCTGGGAGTCCTGCACTGATTTGTCCTGTATAATGTCCCTTTGAATTTCTGATTTAAATACAATCCTGCATTTATGTATGACCTGAAGTCCTTTACAAGAAGTTAGAAACCTCATGATTGGATTGATAGGGAAGTAAAGTTAAGCAGCAACAGAAGTTCAATTAAAAGCAATAAAGAATGTCTTGCTCAGTTACAATGGCACGACATATTTAAGGCAAATCCCGTGCATTTTTTCTCTATCTTTTGGAGGATTTTTCCAAAGAGAGTCAAAGGTCATACTCCTAAAGCTTTGTTGTGA
Organism: Harpagifer antarcticus; assembly: GCA_902827135.1. NCBI lineage: Eukaryota > Metazoa > Chordata > Actinopteri > Perciformes > Harpagiferidae > Harpagifer > Harpagifer antarcticus. Next base: position 285,847 of record CADEHL010001070.1, read on the forward strand.
ATCCCGTCGAGACAGTAATTATGACTTCTGTCCCGAAGGAGACGTTGCATGGTGATGTCTCTGCTCCACAAGTGATTACTTAGATAATGTGTGATGTGCACTGTGTGTTTCAGGTTCAGCATGCAGCGCTGTGCACATCAACGAAGGTAAAGGCCTTTCGACGCAGCCGTTGAGGACTTAAAGTCGAGACTTACGCTCCTCAGAAGATCTCACCTGCAGCAGCACTGAGAGGAATCTACGGCTCCTTGGGAGGATTATGCCATTATAGGTTACAACTTGAGCTTTTCTTAGAGTACCACGGCTACTAGTCAGTCCTGCTTTGCTAACACCAAGCAGGAACCATGGATGACCCCTATCGCAACAATGTGACCCAGCAGGGGACAGGAGGTGGAGAATACACCTACACCCAGGAAGGAGGAGGAGGAGGAGGAGGTCAAGATGGCTACCCTTACCAGGCGGACTACCCTCCTCAGGAAGAAGACGCTCGAAGCGACGCCACCGAGGGCGCGGACGATGACGAGCAGATGTACGAGGGCGAGTATCAAGGCGTTCCCCATCCCGATGAGATCAAGGAGGCTCGGAGGGCGGCTCGGTTGGAGGCCAGGAGGAAAGCTCGTCAGGCTGCACAGCAAGAGGAGGAGGAAGACAACCTGCCGGAGCAATACGAAACCCTGATGGAGGATTGTGGCCACGGGCGATTCCAGTGGATGCTGTTCGCCGTGCTGGGTCTGGCGCTGATGGCTGACGGCGTGGACGGCTTCGTGGTGGGCTTCGTGCTGCCCAGCGCTGAGAAGGACATGTGCATATCCAACTCTGACAAAGGGATGCTGGGTAAGTGACGGCAACGGGAGGGAAGGTGGGGAGAACTTGATGCATGTGGTGCGATGGAAAGTCACAACAATGCCACTGAATGGAGGTTATTACTAAAAGAAATACCCACTTGTTACTTAAATGGTCATTTGTCCTGACGTGTGTATATCCAACTGCTGGGTAAGTGACAGCAATACATCAAACTAAATCAAAGTGCTGAGAAGGACATGTGCATATCCAACTCTGATAAAGTGATGCTGACGGCAACGGGAGGGAAGGTGGGGAAAAAACTTGATGCTTCTGGTGTGAATTGTATTTGTACATACCGGAGTAAAACCGCCAGACTCAGCTTTATCCCACAGCCATAAGAGAGACTTAAACTCCTTCTGCAACCAGCCCATTCTGGAGAGCATACTGGCCTCTCCAGGTCATGTTGTTGCTGATTAATTTCATCTGTTACCATCAGGGTGAAGATATGCTCTCAAGACAAATCCCCTCTGCACTCAAACTTTTAAATTCTTGACAGGTTTTTTAACTTGATTATTTATTTACTTATTTATGGTGATGCTATGAACTATTTATCGTGTAAATTGGAATGATCCACATCCAGGCTGTAGCTTATGGGCATATGACCATAACACTTTTTAATCTTTTATGGAATCAAAGGGAGGGAAGGTGGGACAACTTGATGTGTGTGGTGGGAATTGTATTTGTGCCTAAATGAAATGATTAATCTTGAAAAAAAGATATTTCGCAAACAGAGAAACTCGGTTAATGTCAACCAGTATTGTTCTGAAGATGTAATAGTTAATGCATAAAGGGTTAACAATAATACAAGTCTACAGTTATGCTAACCCTAACCCGTCCTCCAGCAACTCTTCGAGCTAAATGCTAACGTAAGCATGCTAGCAAAGTGTTCATTATCTAAGTTTAGCTTGTTAGCATGCTAATACTTGCTAGTAATAACCAAACCAAAAGTAATCCCTAATAGGATGGGAATGTCATTTATTGTGGAGTTTATTTAGTCATAAAGTACATTTTGACGGACGATGTTGTAAGGGGTAAAGTTATAGGATGATTTGAGTTGTATTTCAAACTACATCAGAGTTCATTGTAATCCAACCGATAGTTAAGAAATGTTCACTAGCAGGAACCACGCCACAACAGTGTGATGTTTGTAGGTTTATTGAAGTAACATGTGAATGATATGAGGGGGGTGAAGGGATGATCTGGGAGGACGAGCTATGGTCCGTGCAGTGGGAGACTCAGAGTGGGGGTTCCGTCTCCGGCATGATCTGCGTGGGCTGATTACGGGCCCCCCAGACGATACCTGGAATTAAGGTGTTAGTATATACGGTATATAAACATGCACCGTTTAAATATGAATGGTGACGGGCAGAGGATGGAGGGATGAGGGATGGAGGATGAGGGATGATGGATGAGGGATGGAGGGATGTTGAGGGAATGGAGGGATGTAGGGATGAGGGATGTAGGGATGTTGAGGGGAGGGAGGGAAGAAGGGATGGATGGATGTATCGCTCGGTGTGAGTCGGAGGGGGAACTGTGTGGGTAGAAAGGGAGAGGGAGGGTGGGTTGAAAGGATGGAGACGAGCAGTGGCCGGAAGTTCTGCCGGATATAAAGAGCGGTGGCCGTGGTTCGAGGTGGAGTTTTAGGCGTGGCCATGCTCCTGAACCTATGTTAACATTTTAACCTCATTTAACGGCACGATGGCGCTACAGGACATTTCAGGGGATAGCAGGTTTACAGAATTTATCCTCTCGTTACCATGAATGCCGATATATTTCACTCTGGACTTTGGTGAACTAAGTGACTGACAAGCATTGCTATTACTCCGACTCCAATGTCCTATAAACGGATATACACCCTTTTGGTAACTCTAATGATCCAATCTATCCAGTGAGGATGAACCCCATCAGAGAGATGATTGGCTGCAGTGCTTTGCAGAAACAAAATGCTGCATTTGGCTTTTCTTGTTGGCTCATGGTTTCAGAACAGTGCGTCAGGCAGAAATACCCAAATGCTAAAAATGAGAACATACCCAACAGTGTGAATCCTAAAAGATGGACCATAGTGGAACCACTATGCAGTTACTGGATAGTGAGGCTTGGCGTTGGTACCACACCCGTCTGGAAGTTGACTTTAGGCACAGCACACCACATGCTAACTGTTCAAATATGTTAAATGCCAGACATAGCAATGGGCAGCTGCTTTTAACATATAATCAATGTTGAGTATTGTGTATTAAGAAACCATAAACAGTTATAGAGAGGCGAAGTCACGCCCATCTACTTCCGGTCCATGGAACCTTATTTCGGAAAAATAATGTATTGAAGTCAATGGAGAGAGAAAACGTATCTTTCGATCCCGTTTGAATTGTGCCACGAATTACACATATGATGTTTGTCAATCTTAAAAAAATAATTTCCATGTCAAAAAAGTCACAGTTTGTCGTAAAACTGTTGAAATATAAGACTATGAAAAATACGCAACTAGAAAGACTACAAATCCCAGAGTCTCGTATGTCACAATTGTTTTCCTCCACTAAGAGATAGCTAAGATCAGCGTCATATAGATATAATCTATCTATATGGCGCTGGCTAAGATAAGATAACTTTAACAAGATGCCTGTGTGCTTAGTACCAGGTTGTTATCATACCAGCAATGGGTCTTGCTCGTTCTTTCGCTTCCCGTCTGATGAAAGGACCAGGAGTGGCTGGATCAAGTTAGCTACCTAGCTAGTAGCTAGCACGTTAGTTAGCATTACAGCATTGTCATTTTTATTAGCCTTAATATGAAGTAACATTAAGTAACCCAACATGTTAAACAGTAAGTGTAGTAGTCATATTTCGTGAACCCTTTGAAGAGTACTGTCACACCGGGGTGATCATTCTATAATACACAATTTAAGCCCGGGGAAGAAATGCTAACGCTACATTAGCATCTGCGATCTGTTCTACTTCATGCTATCTGCACAAATGGTTGACATTAAACATTAAAAAGACCAGGCAGTTCAGAGGGAATCAAAGGCAGGCAGGCAGCTGTGCATGTCCTTCTGGACGTGTTTCCTTGTGGTGATAGTGAGGGTAGTCAATCGTTTTGTTGACAAGACAGTAGTGACGGCCATCTTGGTGACGTGTGTTGTTCTGTGAGACCAGAGACGTAGTTCATTGAGTTTTTCACACAAACAAATGTGTTACTTCACAGTTTTACGACACATTTTTATTTTTTTGACTTGCAAGATTATCTTTTAAATTGACAAACATCATATGTGTCATTCGTGGCACAATTCGAACGGGATCGAAAGATAATCTTTCTCTCTCCATCGACTTCAATGTATAATTTTTTCGAAATAAGGTCCCATGGAGCTCCCCCGGAAAGGGAGGGACTTGGCCTCTCTATAGCAACTTTGTTGTGTCCGGTCAAAAGAGTTGAGTTTGGTCTTTTTTCGGTTCACTTTCGTATTGTGTCCCACTTCCTGTTTTATTTTGACACTCACCTGTTATGCATCATGTCATTAGTTAGACGCTTTTATCCAAAGAGACTTACAGACATTCAGTACTGTGGACAATCCCCACAGGAGCACTTTGGGGTGAAGTGTCTCAGGGACACACCGACATACTGACTGCAGTGGGACTCGAACTTGCTACCCCCTGATTCAAAGTCCAGCACACCATTCACTGAGCCACAGCCTCCCATTATGCTTCCTTCCAGGTCCCTTGACTCCCTACCCTTGTGTGTGTCTCCCGCTCTCATCAGCGCCAGCCCCGCCCCTGATTGTTTCCACCTGTTACCTCTTGTTTAAATTCCCCAGTCTCCCCTTGTCTTGTGTCAGTTTGTCTTGTCCTGTCTCCATGCGATTACTCACCTTGTCTCAAGCCTGATTTATGCTCTGGAATTATTTTGTTAGTTTGTTCCTCCCTTAGTGAGCAATTTTCTTTTGTGCCCTTTTAACCTTTTTGTCCCCTCATCAAGAGTGTCAATCCTTATTTATTATCCTGTTCTTTGGAAATAAAGTATCTTACTCATACTTTACCTCTGTCGAATAATAATACCTTGTGTTTCCAAGTTTGTGACAAACTTAAGGAAACAAATTCAATCGGGTTGGGCCTGGCTGTACTTATCTTGTACGCTAACAACACATTTATTGTTGAGATCAAAATGTAATTTAATGAGTAATCAACTTATTACAACGTTGACAAAGACGTTTAAAGGTGGGGTAGGTAAGTTTGAGAAACCGGCTCGAGATCGCTAGAATTTGAAAATACACAACCGGAGAAAATCTGCCACTTCCTCACAGAGCCCCTCCTCCAACACACACGAACGCCACATGACCAATGAGGGCACGAGATAAGTGTGTGCCCCGATGGAAGGCTGACAGGCAGGTAGGCCATCCAGGTACTTTAGCCGGCTCAGATGATTGGTCGCTACGGGTTCCACAGATGATATGTTTTTATGGATTTGTTGTCAAAGCACTTCAGATATTCATTGCTATCGGGATGTTAAGAGCACTCCATGGAATATAACAACAAGAGTATCTCGAGCCGGTTTCTCAAACTTACCCCGCCTTTAATTAATAACCCTATAAGTTTGCAGTCGTCTCACCCGCTCTTCCACAGGTGTAGTGTTTGAAATCTGATGACAAAATACATTTAATTAAAGTCTAATTTGTTCAGTGCATAATCCATACAAAACATATAATCAAGTACAAACTTAATTACTATTACAACTAAATTCCCCACTTTGTAGCTTTCATGGCTCAAAACGTTGATTACAGTGAAATCTGTTGACAGAAAACACGTAATTAAAGTTTCAGTTTCCTCCGTGCAGTAACCACTGAGATCTGTATGCAGCAGAGTCAACTTGGTGGGAAATGCACCTTGAAAGCTCCTGACTTTCTGTGCAGACAGCCATGCTGCAAATTAAAGCCCCTCACCTTATTTCCCAGGCTCCGTGTGTAGCCAGGCGATGTGGCAGATTGCACATTCGCTCATTTCATCGTAACAACGGGCTCCTGGGATGAGGCTTCGCGAGAGATTGATGAGGATCCCGGCGGTAATAGTATTCGGTGTGTGTTCCCGGGCTAATATGGAGCATGTTGCAGCAGTCGGAGAGCCTTCAGGCCTCTGACGGGGTGTGTCAGGAGAACAGGACGGAGAAAATGAAATCACAGGGTGTGTTAGTGCGGAGCGGGAAGGGGGGCTGATCGCTGGCTGAGAATATGAAGTAGATCTGCAGACTCATGCTCTGTTCAACAACATGTGTCCCCTCTTCTTCACGTCTCTTCTACATCAACATGTGCCCCTCTTCTTCATGTCTCTTCTACATCAACATGTGTCCCCTCTTCTTCATGTCTCTTCTACATCAACATGTGTCCCCTCTTCTTCATGTCTCTTCTACATCAACATGTGCCCCCTCTTCTTCATGTCTCTTCTACATCAACATGTGTCCCCTCTTCTTCATGTCTCTTCTACATCAACATGTGTCCCCTCTTCTTCATGACTCTTCTACATCAACATGTGTCCCCTCTTCTTCATGTCTCTTCTACATCAACATGTGTCCCCTCTTCTTCATGTCTCTTCTACATCAACATGTGTCCCCTCTTCTTCATGTCTCTTCTTCATCAACATGTGTCCCCTCTTCTTCATGTCTCTTCTACATCAACATGTGTCCCCTCTTCTTCATGTCTCTTCTACATCAACATGTGTCCCCTCTTCTTCTTGTCTCTTCTACATCAACATGTGTCCTCTCTTCTTCATGTCTCTTCTTCATCAACATGTGTCCCCTCATCTTCATGTCTCTTCTACATCAACATGTGTCCCCTCTTCTCCATGTCTCTTCTACATCAACATGTGTCCCCTCTTCTCCATGTCTCTTCTACATCAACATGTGTCCCCCTCTTCTCCATGTCTCTTCCACATCAACATGTGTCCCCTCTTCTTCATGTCTCTTCTACATCAACATGTGTCCCCTCTTCTTCATGTCTCTTCTACATCAACATGTGTCCCCTCTTCTCCATGTCTCTTCTACATCAACATGTGTCCCCTCTTCTCCATGTCTCTTCTACATCAACATGTGTCCCCTCTTCTTCATGTCTCTTCTACATCAACATGTGTCCCCTCTTCTTCATGTCTCTTCTTCATCAACATGTGTCCCCTCTTCTTCATGTCTCTTCTACATCAACATGTGTCCCCTCTTCTTCATGTCTCTTCTACATCAACATGTGTCCCCTCTTCTTCATGTCTCTTCTACATCAACATGTGTCCCCTCTTTTTCATGTCTCTTCTACATCAACATGTGTCCCCTCTTCTTCTTGTCTCTTCTACATCAACATGTGTCCCCTCTTCTTCATGTCTCTTCTACATCAACATGTGTCCCCTCTTCTCCATGTCTCTTCTACATCAACATGTGTCCCCTCTTCTTCGTGTCTCTTCTACATCAACATGTGTCCCCTCTTCTTCATGTCTCTTCTACATCAACATGTGTCCCCTCTTCTTCATGTCTCTTCTACATCAACATGTGTCCCCTCTTCTCCATGTCTCTTCTACATCAACATGTGTCCCCTCTTCTTCATGTCTCTTCTACATCAACATGTGTCCCCTCTTCTTCATGTCTCTTCTACATCAACATGTCCCCTCTTCTTCATGTCTCTTCTACATCAACATGTGTCCCCTCTGTGGAAAGAGACTCTGAAAGTTTCAGGAACAAAGATTTTCTCTCTTTTTGATCCATTTCTATAAAAACCTGTCTGAAAATGAGCTGATCAGATTTTGTCCACTTGATGATGTCATAACGATGTTTGGTCTTGTGTAGCCATTAGCCAATCAGCAACCAAGGTACCCACCCCCCCCCCCCCCCCCCCCCCCCCCCCCCCCCCCCCCCCCTCCCCCTTATCACCTGAATCTCCTCCTAGAGCACCACTGAGTTCTTTGTAACCAAATGTCTCTCAGAGGGGCGTGGGGAGGGGCTCCTTATTTTCATCTGAAGTAACAGACAGAGAATCAGCACTTTGGAAACAGGGCTGAAACAGAGGGGATTATGGGTAATGCTGCCATGATCTGTTTGGTGTTTCAGCCAATCAGAGACAGGTTCTGGATATATCTGAGACCTGTGATATATTGATGAGAAACAGTATAATAGGGGACCTTTAAAACTCTGAGAAAGGGATGCTGGGTAAGGGACAGCAAACGGAGAGAAAGGGGGAAACTGGAAACCTGTGGTGAGAATTGAAAGCTATTTGTTTCAAAATGAAATAACAATCTGGAAAAAAAGATATTAATTTCAACCAGTATTGTTTTGAAGATGTAATAGTTAACACAAAAAAGGGAATCAATACTAAAAGTCTACAGTTACCCTAACCCGTCCTACAGCCATTCTTAGCGCTAAATGCTAACGCGAGCATGCTAGCAAAGTGTTAACAGACTCACAGGAGCAGAAATGTGTTCAATCTGAACCGTAGTCTCTGAAAGCAGACTCCCAACACTTGTGTTAAAAAGAGGAGGAATAATTGTGGGCGCCCTTCCCCTTGAAGGTGGAGTAATTGTTTATCCTTTAGGGTGAAAATGAAAGAGGCGTATAGTGGGAGACTCTGGGGACAAAGAAGAGGAAGTTCAGGCAGCGTGTGGTTGCATTTAACGAGTTCTCTCAAGGATCTGCTAAACTTGCATTTACAAAGGTCTTTCACAACACGCAAGATGGCTTGATGATGTTCCCCTGCAACTATCAAAGGGACATATATTTGGTGTTTAACATGAAGACAAATAAGATGTCCAGTTCTGTTTTACGTCTTGTAGAGATTTTCTTTCTTTGATGAACTCTAAACAAACTACTTTTACCGTTGCATGATAATAATACGTCTCCTCTGGTGTATCAGACTTTGATCTCTGGATGTGTCTGCGCTAGCGTGTCCGAGGTCAAGGTGTTTGAAGCTGTTCCTAAGTCTTTGTGAAACCGAGCTGATTTGCTAAATCCAGTTGCCTTATTTAAACTAAAGCAATGTATGAAGTTGCTATAACGTCCTTTAATGCTGACCAATGAGAAGCAAGAACAGATATAACACGTAAGCATCCATGGCACCACCTTCCATCAATACCAATCACCTATCGATTTAACCTTTTACAAGAAGCTACACAGGTTTAATTAATGTATAGAGATTAAACTCATATGTTTAAGAGTTAGTAGCATTCTAGTAGTTTAGAGCAGTGCTTCTCAAAGTGTGGTCCGCGGACCATGGTGGTCCGTGAGTATATTGGTAACATTTCACATTTGAAATTAATTAATTAATTTGAGTTTTCCGCACTCTCGCGGGAATATCTCCGCAATGGAGCGAGTTTAAGTTTCACTTTCAATTGCATGATATAGCCCCGCGCAACACCTTCATCACACATGTGGCCACTTGTTTCTACCATATTCAGGCGATTTGTAATCTGTTCTAGAAAAACGATGTGATTTTGGATATTTGTGAAGTTAGGTGGTCCGCGAGTGTTTTTTTATTGGTTAAGTGGTCCTTGGTATGAAAAAGTTTGAGAAACACTGCTTTAAAGTGAGAGGGTAATATGTTTTAAAAACAATGTTTAAAACAGTGGTTCTCAACTGGTGGGTCGCGACCCAAAAGTGGGTCGCGGACCCGTTTCGAGTGGGTCGCGGATGTGTGGGTGAAGAAAAAAAAATTAAAAAAAAAAAAATTGGAATCTTTTTTTTTTTTGGGGGGAAAAAGTCAAACTTTTATTTTGAAGGCCCGATTTTCTAACGCTGTGCAAGCAGTCGGTTGGCGTTGGACTGGAAGTACCGGAGACCATAAACGGTTTTGAAAACTTCTGTCACGTAGTGATCATCTTCTCAATAAAATATCTTTGCTGATGTCTTTTCGAGTCTTCTGGCCAATCAGAATCAAGAGTGTTGCCGGAAGTCCCCACGGAGAATAACTTAGCGGTAGAACTCTTCTTTATACATCCATGGGTACAACTTCAGATAGAAATGAACACATAATTAAATATGACCCCCGGTCTGATGATTGACAGGTCACAGAACAATGGGAGCTATCTCCCCTTACCCACAATTTAAAGTAAGTCACACAGACTCTCTCCTCTTTGCTCTTCTCGCAGCAAGATGTCAGAACAAAGTGAAAAATAAACATTGGAATAACATATTATTAATATGTCGGGTAGTAATAGATTTATTTATTTTCTTCTCAGAGTACCAGAATGCATAGTTTATGTTAGTATTTCTAAAAATCTCCTGGGGGAGAATCCCCCCAGACCCCCTGCTGGGGTTGGTTTTTCAGCATGTGTGCCTTTTTATATAGTTCAGCTTTGATTCCATCATCTCATTAAACCTTTTTTAAAAGCATACTTTAGTTCTGTGAAGGGATATAAGGGATATATGCACTGTACTTCACTTTAATTGATATTGTATGCTGAAAAGCGTTTATATTACAGCACGTTTTTTTGTTGAATAGATTTGAGTGCTTCAAAATGTTGGGTCGCGATGTATTGACCAAGTAAAAAGTGGGTCCCGAGGCCGGACCAGTTGAGAACCACTGGTTTAAAATATACTTTTTATCAACTGTAAGGTCACATGTATACCACATTAAGTTTCTCGATATTAGCAAGCTAACATAGAATAAGACACCACATATGAATGTTATTGGCCAACTAGATTAGCATAATCAGCGGAGCGTCACAGATTTAATGTAAGTATGCACTCGGTTTTCACAATTGATCATTGCAAATAGCCATACAACAGATAACATAGACTCTAGCTGCTGTTGTTAGGACAAGATACAAGTGAGTTGATGTGATATACAGAGCAACCAACTCCATGATAGGAGGAAGTTATGGGCGAAGCGTTGGACACAAAACAGAGGAGGTCAGTTTTGGCGTCTTTGTGTTCCAAACATTACGTTTCCCTTTCCTTTATTTCAACACGGACAAAATGTGAAGATTTAGTTTCAACGTTCATTTAATTTGTGACAACATTCAAAATAGGGTTTCTTAATTTTGAATTTATGAACAGATGGTTCAGGCTGCAGACCAACACTTGAAACTCATTGAATTGCTACTAAATCAATCAATAGTGAACCAAAGAAAAGCAGAACGATTGGTCAACTGCTCCAGAGTTTCAATGAAGTGTAATCAAGCTCTTCTGGCTCGACCTGTGCAGGGTGCATCGCTCAGTGGGCATAGCACTCTAGAAAAGCCTCTTTTTCTTTGATAATGCACACGGTAGATATTGGACTGATGTGGAAGGCATGCTACTCCAGTGCCTGAGTCATTATCTCTTTATCCAGATGTCCGCTTCCACTTTTAATAATGCAAGAAATGACAAAATCCCCATTTCCCCTGCAGGGATTCGTTGTCTTCCCTGTTCTCAAGGACACTAGCAGGTGCATGGCGGCTTGTTTCTGCAGAGTTTGATCCTCCACCTGAAGGACAGGCTGTCTAATCACAAGGCCATCCTGTCAAACTGTCCATGTTTGCACCTTAAAAGCATGCACATTGCCTTAAGCAACGACTTGGTCAAGATAAGAGGTGACATATTAGCCTTGAAGCTTTATTTCCAGGTGTCCTTATCGTTGTCTTGTTCGTTTTCTTGCGGCTTGGCGTGTTGGATAGTCGAGTAATCCACAAGGTGAACACTATGGCTCCTCGTGCCGTTAAGCAGCTTATTCCTGCTGTAATTAGGGCTGTGTAGTAAAAACACGGAGCAGGCAGCAGGTAAAGATTTAAAACTGCACGGAGAAGAGAAGTGCCCAGGTTGTAGGTTTTAAATCCTGACACCGAGCGCCTCTCTCTCCCGGAGAGTCGTTAGAGAAAGCAGGAACATAATCATTGTTATCTCCTCGCAGCAGTAACGGGCAGCGCAGTTGGAGGCTGGTAAAAAGCTGTTGCTTCACTACGACATGAAATGCCAAAGCGGACTTTCTGCCTGGTGCATGCTGGGAAAAGGCTCCACCTCGCTGTCACTCAGAGCGTAAATCTGCAGATAAAATGGCGAGAAGAAATCCATTTTGCATTGATAAAATGAAATGTCAGATTTTAAAGGTAAAATATTGTGGAAATGATGCATTCAATGACCTTTATGACTCAGCTTTTCTGGGAACGCTATTATCAGGCAAACGTGGATTTATTGTTCTCCGTACATCATTATGAATATTCAGATTATCAGAGCATCACAGTGACTTCAAGCTGAGAGGGTTTTATTATTGTTTCTCTCATACAACTCATACAAGGGTAAAGAGAGCCCCCTTGTGGAAATCAGGACTCATTTTTTACTCTTTAAAGTAGAGACACTACATACTGATATACACCTGAACATCAGCAGGAGAGGACTCTTTAAAGTAGAGACACTACATACTGATATACGCCTGAATATCAGCAGGAGAGGACTCTTTAAAGTAGAGACACTACATACTGATATACACCTGAACATCAGCAGGAGAGGACTCTTTAAAGTAGAGACACTACATACTGATATACACCTGCACATCCGCAGGAGAGGACTCTTTAAAGTAGAGACACTATATACTGATATACACCTGAACATCAGCAGGAGAGGACTCTTTAAAGTAGAGACAGTCAGTGGCATTTTTATATGTACAAAAGTGGTGGGACACAAACAACTTAGATGTCTATAGCTTCTGCAGAGAGGTTCATGGCTGGTGACTCTTCAGGTTTACAAATATTATATTTTAACCTAAATCAAAATATAATGTTATTTTCAAAGCCTCTTTAGTCTGATGCTTCAATTAATTTTAAACAGACAGTTCAACAAAAGGATACCCAAAAAATGTAATTTTATCATTTAAATATTGAATTGCTCTCTCTTAGTAAGATCCCATTTTCAATAACATTGCAGTCTTACCTTGACTTGAAGATGAAGTCCATTGGCCTATCCTTCTGGACAAAAATTACTTTTTTGTAAAAGTCCTCCTTATCTTCTTGTAGTTTCAAAAGTCTATCATAAATCTAATCTAATCAATAGATTTATGATTCGAAAATGATAAAAGTAGGGTAGACATGTGGATATTATCCGGCTGAACAAAACGTGCATTTATCTAACAGCTACGTTTCCCACAGATCTTATTTGGAGCTATTTTCTAAAATCCTATGGAGAAATCTCATTGCTTTTTTGTGGAGGGAAGCCATGCGCAGCTTACTTCCGGGTTTTAGGACGCGTCACTGCAGCTCTCTCCTCTCCTCTTCACACACACTTGTCGCGGCACACCTACTTACAGCCAATCAGCTCTGAATTATGTGAGATGACGTATGGTGGGGATGGCAGCACTATGCCCCTATGGTCATTATTTTTTTGCCACACACATTAAATAGGAAAATATTCTGAGCATGCGCAGTGTAGTTTTTACAGTCACCGTTCACTTAGACAGTGAGAGGGAGGGGCAGGATCGGGTTTTGTCCCACATGGCTCTAAACAGCTAAATAGGCACACACTGTAGACACTAATTAGAAGAACACAGACTAAAACAGCAATGAGACGAATCAGACGATTAAACATGATCTTAACATATATTTTATATATTTTTTTATTTATTTTTTGCATTTTTTTGTAATCATTATTTTTTAAATTATTTTGTAATACTAGAGGGACCAATGGAAACTGATATACACCTGAACATCAGCAGGACAGGACTCTTTAAAGTAGAGACACTACATACTGATATACACCTGAACATCAGCAGGAGAGGACTCTTTAAAGTAGAGACACTACATACTGATATACACCTGAACATCAGCAGGAGAGAACTCTTTAAAGTAGAGACACTACATACTGATATACACCTGAACATCAGCAGGAGAGGACTCTTTAAAGTAGAGCCCCTTTAAGTCCATAGTATCTTTACTTTAACTTGGTTTGTGTGTTTTGTGCAGGTCTGCTGGTGTACGTGGCGATGATGGTGGGGGCGTTGGTGTGGGGGGGTCTGAGTGATAAGATGGGCAGGAGGAAGTGTCTGATCTACGTCCTGAGCATCGACCTGGTCTTCTCCTTCCTCTCCTGCTTCGCGCAGGGCTACGGCTTCTTCCTCTTCTTCAGGATCTGCTCCGGCTTCGGGTGAGACGGCACATTTACATGAATATAAACATCAGTCCACCGGGAGCACAAATAGGGCCACTTTCTGGTTAAAACTGCGACTTACGATCCTGAAAATGTATCCCCTTACCCCCAAAACATCTACAAAATGGTCCAAATCGGTCTAGCCATCAACCTATGCTAATTGTGCAAGTTGAGTTTGTGTTATAATAACTGTCATTATCCATAATGTATCCTTTTAGTTTGTCACAGTTTGACGGGAAAGCACATCTACCTTTACCACCGGAGTTGATTTTATAATAACTGTCATTTTCCATAATTGATCCTTTAGTTTGACGGGAAGCATAAGAATAAGACGCCTGACATTTAAAGTTTGATGAGTAATGAAAGTCAACTTTATTGTCAATCTTTCAGTTTGTGTACAGACAGAGGGATCGAAATACCGTCTCCCACCATCCTGAATACAAAAACACAAATATATATACAAATATGTATATCCTATATATACAATCCCATTTATACACATGCACTGAATAATGACGCTGAATCAATTAGTTTTCCTTCAAATATAAATCACATTTACATATAATAATTTGGGGCAACACAGAGGGTGTCGTAGACTGTAAAGCTCCATGAAACAAACTTGTGATATTGGTCGTTATTGATGACATTTGATAGAAGATGTGAGTAGTTTTTATAACAATGGCATTACTCGTTTTTGATTGGTTGGCAGCACCTGTCGAATTTGCATTTGTAATTCTAAGTTAAACAGAATACAAAATATATTTAATAAATGCTAATTGACATTGCAGTGAAGTCTTAAGTGTTCACTTCAACAAACCTGCAGATCTGAAGGCTGCCCTAAATCTCCAGGAGCTTAAAACACATTAATAATAATAATAATAATAATAATAATGCATTACATTTTTTATTAGAGCACTTTTACAGGTGCTCAAAGCGCTTTACACATTACACATATTAGACATGTAAGAGTCATTACTGCGGACATTACCCACATTAAAGTGTCTTGCCCAAGGACACAGCGGCCTGACGCAGTGGCGGCCGAGCGGGATTCAAACTGGAGTTCACCAACGCCCCTTGATCTGATGACCAACGCTCTGAATGTGCCACATCTGCCTCACAACAGGAGATGTCTGTGTGTTTACTCGGTTCATTATCGCACCAATTAGTGAACAATGCTCTTGTTTTTCATGAGCTTTTTATTGCGGACTTCCAGCTGTCTCGAACACCTCGGGGTGAAAGCGTTGCTGTGCACAGATTGATGTTGCTGTCACACTTTGATAATGATACCAGCCTGAGTGTACCTAGACATGTTTATGTTGTTGATGAGCCAAAGCATAACAAGTCGTCAAAATAAAAACTGTTTCTGAGGCCCTTGATAGTCATCAACTGTCGCCATGTTTCTTCACTAAACACAGGGAGCATTACGTGATTGTCTTGAAGTTAAACATTTGATTTCCCTCTTGGATAGCAGCCGTATTTTCTGTATAGCTAGATATCAGGGTGTAAAGGTAAAACTTCCAGGTGAAGTCAACAGAGCAATGGGCAAACAATGACAGCATTAATACAGTAGTGTTTCCCATAGGTGTCCTTTACACTGGTGAGCTTTTAAAACAGCAGACTTTGTCCCTATCATTTTTTAAACACACTATCTGTGTCAGGAGTTCAGGTCCAATACATGTTGAGAAATAACAAACGTGTATTTGAACCATAACACAATGCACATTCAATCAGAAGTAACAAACGTGCCTCGTCCATAAAGGAATGCAAAGCAGGGTCTAAGCCACAACAAAACCAAACACAAAGATATCATCCTAAAATGACCCAACAGTGACTTCACATAATGTTTGACATAGCTCCTTCTTTATACACCTTTATTCAAATGCCAGACAGGAAATGATCCACTAAGTCCTCCAAACGATTACGTGTTGTTTTAGAGATTTATATGTGCGTGTCCTCTCCAGAATTGGCGGCTCCATCCCGATCGTTTACACCTACTTCACTGAGTTCCTGCAGATGGATAAACGTGGAGAACATCTGAGCTGGCTCTGCATGTTCTGGATGTTGGGGGGGCTTTACGCCTCTTTCACCGCCTGGGGAATCATCCCACACTACGGTAACACACACACACACACACACACACACACACACACACACACACACACACATACACACACACACACACACACACACTATTAAACAGAGGTGGGAAGTAGTGGAGTACAAATACTTCGTACATTTTTCTGGTATCAGTACTTTACTCCGCTACTTATTTTTCTGACGACAACTTTCTACTTCTTACATGTTGAACTCAAATACCTGTACTTTCTACTTCTTACATGTTGAACCCAAATACCTGTACTTTCTACTTCTTACATGTTGAACCCAAATACCTGTACTTTCTACTTCTTACATGTTGAACCCAAATACCTGTACTTTCTACTTCTTACATGTTGAACCCAAATACCTGTACTTTCTACTTCTTACATGTTGAACCCAAATACCTGTACTTTCTACTTCTTACATGTTGAACCCACATACCTGTACTTTCTACTTCTTACATGTTGAACCCAAATACCTGTACTTTCTACTTCTTACATGTTGAACCCAAATACCTGTACTTTCTACTTCTTACATGATGAACACAAATACCTGTACTTTCTACTTCTTACATGTTGAACACAAATACCTGTACTTTCTACTTCTCTCATGTTGAACCCAAATACCTGTACTTTCTACTTCTTACATATTGAACTCAAATACCTGTACTTTCTACTTCTCACATGTTGAACCCAAATACCTGTACTTTCTACTTCTTACATGTTGAACCCAAATACCTGTACTTTCTACTTCTTACATGTTGAACCCAAATACCTGTACTTTCTACTTCTTACATGTTGAACCCAAATACCTGTACTTTCTACTTCTTACATGTTGAACCCAAATACCTGTACTTTCTACTTCTTACATGTTGAACCCACATACCTGTACTTTCTACTTCTTACATGTTGAACCCAAATACCTGTACTTTCTACTTCTTACATGTTGAACCCAAATACCTGTACTTTCTACTTCTTACATGATGAACACAAATACCTGTACTTTCTACTTCTTACATGTTGATCTCAAATACCTGTACTTTCTACTTCTCTCATGTTGAACCCAAATACCTGTACTTTCTACTTCTCTCATGTTGAACTCAAATACCTGTACTTTCTACTTCTTACATATTGAACTCAAATACCTGTACTTTCTACTTCTCACATGTTGAACCCAAATACCTGTACTTTCTACTTCTTACATGTTGAACTCAAATACCTGTACTTTCTACTTCTTACATGTTGAACTCAAATACCTGTACTTTCTACTTCTCTCATGTTGAACCCCAGGAAGCAGAATAGCGCCTCTTTAACAGACTCTTCTCCGGATTGTTTTCCAGGTTGGGGATTCGCCATCGGGACAGAGATCCAGATCCACAGTTGGAGATTATTCATCTTCGTGTGTCTCTTCCCTGCGTTGGCTGCTCTCATCGGAGTCATCTTCATGCCGGAGAGCCCTCGTTTCCTCCTGGAGGTCAGAGCCAATGTCTCCAAATTAAATCAAACAAGTGGTTTTATTTTCTGCAAAACATAAAAACACTGAAAGCAAGATTAACATCAAACACAATAACACGTAGCGTTTCTATCCTAATATGCATTATGCTGTAAATCTAGTGGACGGCTCAGAGTCTTGTTGTGAACCCAGACATGTTGAGTACCAACGTTTTATGTTAGAAATGTATAGTACGGGTCCCCAGCTCATAGAAACTGCCGGATTATATCAATATGCGCTATTAGCACAAGTTGCGTTAATTAGCATTAATTACCACTATAGCCTACAGTATGTGGACAATAGTTTGGATGTGGCTTGGCTGATTTGGACAATTTTGGAGGGTTATTTAAGATTCTGTCAGTTTCTGACATTTTCAGGATCCGTAGTGGCAGTTTTAACCAGAAAATTGCCATATTTGTGGACTACTTTTTATAAATTGTGTGTCTATTTTGCGATTTTAGTGGATTCTGGATCATTTGAATTGGATAGATTGCTTATTTTTTGGAAGAAAAGTTGTCATAATAGCACAATCATTTCCATCTTGTGCTCTCTATATCCAATGGTTGCAACACTGCTCATGGTAGTAAAAATCAGTCCACCGAGAGGACAAATATCGCCACTTTCTGGGAATAATATGGCCATTTCTGATCCTTAAACCGTCAGAAATGGATTCAGCATCCTCAATGACCCCCAAAACCACTCCACAAGTCTTGTAATCGACCAATCCATTTTCAACTATTGCCCACAATTTATGCTAATTGTGAGAATCTTGGGGTACTCAACATTTCACCACGGTGCCAACTCGACTATATATGAGTGTTAAACATTGGTTATGCTGAGTCATCCTCAGCAACATGCCACTGCTGTGCTAAGTTAGCGACAGGCTGCTAAGGCGCCACCACCCACCCAACGTTTCTCTTCCAGGACAAAGACCTCTGACCACATGTGGTATTGTGTTTGTATGTGACTGCTCCAACATGTTCACACACACACACACACACACACACACACACACACACACACACACACACACACCAAAATGATCACACATTTCCCCATCTGATCAGAGGCAGCAGACCTCATGGGAACAACTCAACTGGTTTTAGTGTTTTTGGGAAGAACAGCTGAGGTGGAAAGTAACTCAGTACATTTACTTAAGTACAATTTGACATACTGTTACTTTACTTGAGTATTTCCATCTTATGCTACTTTTTACTTTTCCTCCACTACAGTTCAGAGGTACATGGTGTACTTTTCCTCCACTGCATGTATTTAATACCTTTAGTTACTTTACAGATCTGGTTGAATGATGTGAAATATAACCAAGTGTTGAATCAGACTTTAGTTCCACCTGGAGTAAATCCACCAGCTACCCTGCAGTCTACAAAGTACTTCAGACTAGCTGCACCTTCACCAGCTTTGAGAACACTTTCATGATCAATCATTATAAAACATATCATATATATTATTCTGGAATGGACCAATCTGCACAACGACTACTTTCACTGTCTTTCACTATATTCTGATGAGAATACTTTCCTACTTTCACTTGAGGAACATTTTGAATGCAGGACTTTTACTGTGACAGAGTATTCCTACACTCTGGTACTTCTACTTTTACTCAAGTACAAGATCAGAGTACTTCTACTTTTACTCAAGTACAAGATCTGAGTACTTCTACTTTTACTCTAGTACAAGATCTGAGTACTTCTACTTTTACTCAAGTACAAGATCTGAGTACTTCTACTTTTACTCAAGTACAAGATCTGAGTACTTCTACTTTTACTCTAGTACAAGATCTGAGTACTTCTACTTTTACTCAAGTACAAGATCTGAGTACTTCTACTTTTACTCAAGTACAAGATCTGAGTACTTCTACTTTTACTCAAGTACAAGATCTGAGTACTTCTACTTTTACTCTAGTACAAGATCTGAGTACTTCTACTTTTACTCAAGTCCAAGATCTGAGTACTTCTACTTTTACTCAAGTACAAGTCTGAGTACTTCTACTTTTACTCTAGTACAAGATCTGAGTACTTCTACTTTTACTCTAGTACAAGATCTGAGTACTTCTACTTTTACTCAAGTACAAGATCTGAGTACTTCTACTATTACTCAGGAACAAGATCTGAGTACTTCTACTTTTACTCAAGAACAAGATCTGAGTACTTCTACTTTTACTCAAGAACAAGATCTGAGTACTTCTACTTTTACTCAAGAACAAGATCTGAGTACTTCTACTTTTACTCAAGTACAAGATCTGAGTACTTCTTCGACCTCCAAAGCTAAATAAAAGCGTGTTGTGTTTCAGGCTGCTCGACATGATGAAGCGTGGATGGTTCTCAGGCGAGTTCACGACACCAACTGGAAGGCAAAGGGGGAACCGGAGAGAGTTTTCACGGTAAGACTTTTAATAGATTTATTTACCTTTTCAGATTTTCATTAAACCGGTTTAAAATCTATATATTTAATGATTTGTTCTTTTGTTACAATACACCGTTATTTATAAAGAACTTTAAAACATCCAGACCAAAGTGCTGTGAAATAAACACCAGTATCACACAGCTCAGCTCACACACCATAAAACAAGTGCAAGTCAAAAACAATAGACAATTTAAAAGCAATCAAAGCTTCAATCTACTGTTTAATGTCTCGAAGATATGTGTAGGGACTGGTACCCAGTAATAGCATTATACATGACGTTCCCTCTCTCTCGGTCACATGACGTTCCCTTTCTCTCGGTCACATGACGTTCCCTCTCTCTCTCGGTCACATGACGTTCCCTTTCTCTCGGTCACATGACGTTCTCTCTCTCTCGGTCACATGACGTTCCCTCTCTCTCGGTCACATGACGTTCCCTTTCTCTCGGTCACATGACGTTCCCTCTCTCTCAGTCACATGACGTTCCCTCTCTCAGTCACATGACGTTCCCTTTCTCTCGGTCACATGACGTTCCTTCTCTCTCGGTCACATGACGTTCCCTCGCTCTCTCGGTGACATGACGTTCCCTCTCTCTCTCAGTCACATGACGCTCCCTCTCTCTCAGTCACATGACGTTCCCTCTCTCTCAGTCACATGACGCTCCCTCTCTCTCAGTCACATGACGTTCCCTCTCTCTCAGTCACATGACGTTCCCTCTCTCTCAGTCACATGACGTTCCCTCTCTCTCTCAGTCACATGACGTTCCCTCTCTCTCGGTCACATGACGTTCCCTCTCTCTCCGTCACATGACGTTCCCTCTCTCTCTCGGTCACATGACGTTCCCTCTCTCTCTCTCGGTCACATGACGTTCCCTCTCTCTCAGTCACATGACGTGCCCTCTCTCTCTCAGTCACATGACGTGCCCTCTCTCTCTCTCGGTCACATGACGTTCCCTCTCTCTCGGTCACATGATGTTCCCTCTCTCTCTCAGTCACATGACGTGCCCTCTCTCTCAGTCACATGATGTTCCCTCTCTCTCTCAGTCACATGACGTTCCCGTTCCCTCTCTCTCTCTGTCACATGACGTTCCCTCTCTCTCTCAGTCACATGACGTTCCCTCTCTCTCTCTCTCTCAGTCACATGACGTTCCATGTCTCTCCCAGTCACATGACGTTCCCTCTCTCTCAGTCACATGACGTTCCCTCTCTCTCAGTCACATGACGTTCCCTCTCTCAGTCACATGACGTTCCCTTTCTCTCGGTCACATGACGTTCCTTCTCTCTCGGTCACATGACGTTCCCTCGCTCTCTCGGTGACATGACGTTCCCTCTCTCTCTCAGTCACATGACGCTCCCTCTCTCTCAGTCACATGACGTTCCCTCTCTCTCAGTCACATGACGTTCCCTCTCTCTCAGTCACATGACGTTCCCTCTCTCTCTCAGTCACATGACGTTCCCTCTCTCTCGGTCACATGACGTTCCCTCTCTCTCTCTCGGTCACATGACGTTCCCTCTCTCTCAGTCACATGACGTGCCCTCTCTCTCAGTCACATGATGTTCCCTCTCTCTCTCAGTCACATGACGTTCCCGTTCCCTCTCTCTCTCTGTCACATGACGTTCCCTCTCTCTCTCAGTCACATGACGTTCCCTGTCTCTCCCAGTCACATGACGTTCCCTCTCTCTCAGTCACATGACGTTCCCTCTCTCTCAGTCACATGACGTTCCCTCTCTCTCTCAGTCACATGACGTTCCCTCTCTCTCGGTCACATGACGTTCCCTCTCTCTCTCGGTCACATGACGTTCCCTCTCTCTCGGTCACATGACGTTCCCTTTCTCTCGGTCACATGACGTTCCCTCTCTCTCGGTCACATGACGTTCCCTTTCCCTCGGTCACATGACGTTCCCTCTCTCTCGGTCACATGATGTTCCCTCTCTCTCTCGGTCACATGATGTTCCCTCTCTCGGTCACATGACGTTCCCTCTCTCTCTCAGTCACATGACGTTCCCTCTCTCTCAGTCACTTGACGTTCCCTCTCTCTCGGTCACATGACGTTCCCTCTCTCTCGGTCACATGACGTTCCCTCTCTCTCAGTCACATGACGTTCCCTCTCTCTCGGTCACATGACGTTCCCTCTCTCTCAGTCACATGACGTTCCCTCTCTCTCTCAGTCACTTGACGTTCCCTCTCTCTCAGGCACATGACGTTCCCTCTCTCTCAGTCACATGACGTTCCCTCTCTCTCAGTCACATGACGTTCCCTCTCTCTCGGTCACATGATAGTAAAAGACTATTTATTTTTCCAAAACTCTAATTTCTTAATCTAAAATAGTTCATATATAAAGTTATTATTTATCGTGTTGGACTGAAAAAAAATGATGAACCTTTGCACTAGAAATGAAAGCTTCACAAAGAGATAGAATAAGCATGTGTGTCGACATACCGGGAGGTTATCACGGTGTTCATATCCAAACTTCTCTTTTTGTGAAGGCGACCAACATCAAGACTCCACAGACTGAGGAGGACGATTTCATCGAGATCCAGAGCGACACGGGGACGGCTTTCCAGCGCTGGACCGTCCGTCACATGACCATGCTGCAGCAGGTCTGCACTTCATACATTATAACACTTACTTGTGTCTCAGGGGATCTTAATATTTAAGAACCTATTAATGTGTTATACCAGATTAACGGAAATAATCTCAGCTAACTGACGATACAAACCATTGTTACCAAAACAAAAACACAAGTCTCATAAGAGGCATCTAAATGACCCCTTAGCGAAAAATGCTAACGGACATTGGCACAGAACTCAAGATAAAAGTACCCTTATTACTTATCGTAGCTCCACATACAATATATCCGATTAAAGCTGAGGTTCCACAGATTATTTAGGTATATAGTATCATCACTGAGTGATCCGGACTCGCGACAGGGGAAGCAAACTCAGACATCACAACATGTACCTTTACGGAGCTTCTAGGGAGATCGTCTCACCGTAGCTGTCAATCTGATCAAAAGACGTGTTCAATGGCATTAAAACGAGAAAAAACACGGCTGAATCTGTTAATCCACAGGTTTGTAACGTCTCTGTATAAAAAAATTATTTCATTTATAATCCATAATTCCATTTTTATGTAAAAATCGCAGAGCAAACGTTAGCTGCTAATGGTAGCCACCAGAGTGGCTGCTGCTTCCGGTCTTGGCTATGCAGCAGTCTATCACACACACATTACCAAATAAGGACTAGGTGGGAGTTCCCCTCCATTGGCTCTGACGGTTAGAAAGAGATGTCACATGTCAAAATCCAGGAAGGGGGGCCAGAGATATGGAAAATCCACCCAAATGGCCCCAGAAGAGGTTTTGTTTTTGCTAAATCTGTCTAAAAAGGTCACATTTAACTTGTTTTGCATCAATCTTGATACAGGGTACTATGTACTATCTACCTGTGTGTGTGTTTCAGGTGATGGCTAACATCATGTCGCTCTCTGCCGCTGAGCTCCGGCTGCAGGGCCTCTTCCTGCTCATCGTCTGGTTCTGCCTGGCCTTCAGGTAGCTCTTTAAAACACGTCATATGACTCTAAATAATCCACAAGTGTAACGACTGAGTGAACACAAGTAGAGGACTCAATAGCACGATTTAGGGACAGAGGCTTCGGTTACAAAGAAGGTCTATACAAGCAAAGGTTCGGTACACGGTAGGTCACTCAGGAAGGAAACCAATACAGGCGAGGCCGGAACAGGGTCAGGTCCACGTGGAAACTAAATACTAGAAAAAAAGTACTGCTGGAAAGAACAAAGATAAACTGGCACTGAGGGCAATGGGAACACAGACTAAATACAGACGGGGGAGTGATGATAACGGGACACAGGTGAGACTAATTAGGGATGGTTACACAGGTACACCGTACATTTTCATACCCTTATACCATGATACTACATATATAATAACATGCACTATATCGTTGAGATTTAAGGCATACATATCCTAATATAATACATATACATCCCTTCTAGTGGATATTCATTCGAATCATGTATTTTAAGTATATGGGTGGATATTCTTATACAGTCACTGGAAATGTCCAAATCACAAAAAGAGGTTTTCTCACTTGATAATATCTAGATTTTAACATTGTTTTTGTTTATTTTGCTTAAGTATAGAAGTGTAAAAGTGTATATATGAAGGTTATTTAGTTTGTTTACATATGTTTTTCTGTGCTTCAGCTACCACGGGCTGGGAGTGTGGTTTCCTGATATGATCAAATACATGCAGTACGAAGAGTACGAGTCCAAAGTCCGAGTGTTTCACCGAGAACGAGTCGAACGCTTCCACTTCAACTTCTCTTTAGTCAACCAGATCCACCGTGAGGGCGAGTACATCCACGACAAGTACGTTTCCTTCTCTCCGTCCCTAACATACTGCATATATTCATATTACATTTGCTCTTTAAAGGTCTCCTATCATGCGAAATGCACTTTTTGATGTCTTGTATACATAAATATGTGTCCCCGGTGCGTCAGGGAACTCCCTCTCTCTTCTCCTCCGTACCCACATCTTTTAAAAACTGGGCTAGAACGGAGCTGATCCAGATTGGCGTCCGATATGACGTAATATCTGAAATGTTGGCGGGCTTTAGACCCACGGCCCAATCAGAAACGTTGCTATCAGAAACAATGCCTGACGTGTTTTGGACGTAATATGGTCTTTGTTTACATTAGCATCGCTAACACTCAGAGCTAACCTGTACTGGAGAGCATGTGTGTGAAGAAGCAGGAAATAAAAAGGAACTCACCTTGTGATAAACCTGAGAGAGAAAAAGAGTTTGAGCTCAATGCTGTTTCAGAAATAATCCTTGATGTGGTTTGGAACATGATATGTTGTTTAATCACGGCAGCATTCAGCTGGGAATCTGCCGGTAGAATTCTGAGCAGGCATTGGCTCCACCCCCTATTATTATTATTTATTAATTTTAAAGCTAAGGACACACAATCAGCATTTTAAATAGAGGAGTATGAGGTATGAGTCGCTTCCAGAAGTTGGGGGAGCTTCAAAGACAGTGGACTGAAGCTGGAGTCCAGGTATCAAAAGTCACTGTTCACAGACGTGTCCGGGAAATGGGCTACAATAGCCGTATTCCCATGGTCAAGCCACTTCTGAACTCAAGACAACGGAAGAGGCGTCTGACTTGGGCTAAGGAAAAGAAGCACTGGACAGTTGCACAGTGGTCCAAAGTCCTCTTTTCAGACGAAAGCAAGTTTTGTATTTCATTTGGAAGTCAAGGCGCCAGAGTCTGGAGAAAGGCTGGAGAGGAGCAAAATCCAAGTTGCTTGAAATCCAGTGTGAAGTTCCCACAGTCAGCGATGGTTTGGGGAGCCATGTCAGCTGCTGGTGTTGGTCCACTGTGTTTCATCAAGCCCAGAGTAAATGCAGCTGTGTACCAAGAGATTTTAGAGCACTACATGCTTCCGTCTGCTGAAAAGCTCTATGGAGATGAGGAATTCATTTTCCAGCATGATCTGGCACCTGCCCACAGTGCCAAAACCACCAGTAACTGGTGTACTGACCATGGCATTACTGTCCTCGATTGGCCTGCAAATTCCCCTGACCTGAACCCCATAGAGAATATGTGGGGTATTGTGAAGAAGAAGCTGAAAGACACCAGACCCAACAATGCTAATGAGCTAAAGGCCGCTATTGAAGCATCCTGGGCATCCATAACACCTCAGCAATGCCACAGGCTGATTGCCTCCATGCCACGCCGCATTGATGCAGTAATCCGTGCAAAAGGATTCCCAACCAAGTACTGAGTGCATTAATGGACATTTTCAAATGTTTGATTGTGTTTTGCTGTTATAAATCTTTTTTTTTTACTTGGTCTGAGGAACTATTCTAATTTTTTGAAATAGGATTTTTGAGTTTTCTTAAGCTGTATGCCATAATCAGCAATATTAAAATAATAAAAGGCTTGCAATATTTCAGTTGATTTGTAATGAATCCAGAATGTATGACATTTTTGTTTTTTTAATTGCATTACAGAAAATAAAGAACTTTATCACAATATTCTAATTTTCTGAGACAGTCCTGTATATAAGCCTAAAAATGGTATAACAGGAGACCTTTAAAGTCACTTTAGCAGTGGTGGCTCTTGACCAATTTTACTGGGGGGGCCAGGCTGGGGCCAGTTATTTCATGAGAGGGGCACAATAAAAGCGGGTTAATAAGACAAAGACAGTATAAAGTAATTGTGTAAAATAAATATAAAATACGTAATTGGTATTTGTTTTTGTTTCAGTACATTTAAGTTACAATTTAATTAAAAAATAAATAAACAGTATTTGCTATTATAAGGTAATGAACAGTTTAATCTCCACTGTACATCCGGGTCTCCGATTTTAGTTCCAATAAATCGTAATATTGTAACCTTTTTTTTGGAGGGGGGCCACAGGGGGTTCCCTGGTCATTGTTACGGGGGCCCCGGTTGCCCCCCCTAGAACCGCCCCTGCACATTAGATTTATGTTTGATGAGATTCCTTTTCCTTTCATTCAGGTTTGCAGACATTGAGATGAAGTCTGTGAAGTTCGAGGATTCTCTGTTTGAAAACTGCTACTTTGAGGACGTCAGGTCCACCAACACCTTCTTTGAGAACTGCACCATCAAAAACACCGTCTTCTATAACACAGGTAGCATGCAGAATTAGTCAAAACATTTTAATATTACTTTTACTTTACGTGGATTTCTTAAAGTTTAAGGCTCTATAAATGTACTTATAAAAGACAAAATAAAGAGTTAACTGAAGGTAATGGATGGAACAAATATTCATTTTGTGGGATCTTTGTTTGGTTTGATTTTATATTAGAGAAACAAAACAAATAGCTTTGATGTGTTAATGTTAATGGTAATATCCACAATTCATTGGATGTATTTTATTTTTAAAAAATGTTTAACTCACGGTTGCGAGATAAATAAATCTGGATATTATGATGATAGTTTGTTACAAAATATTTCACTAACTTTGCTGCTCTCAGCATCAGCCAGAAATGTTGATTTAGTTAAAATAAAAAAATATATATAGTTTGAAACTTTAATGCTGCCATAAATGAGAAATAAAATAAAAAGTATTAATACTTTGCAATGTTAATCATCCAGCTCTAAGAGTTACAATCATTTGTTTACAATGTAAATCAAAAATTGTTATCCTTTAACATCCCTGTGTTCTCTGCAGACCTCTGGGAGGAGAAGTTTAAAGATTGCAAGATGGAGAACACCACCTTCCTCCACCCGAAGAAAGGCTGCCATCTGAACTTCCAGGAGGAAAACGACATCGTAATATATATGGTCAGCTTCCTGGGGAGTCTGGCCGTCTTACCGGGGAACATCCTCTCTGCTTTGTTCATGGACAAGATAGGAAGGATCCGAATTATAGGTGAGATCATCATGTGGAAACATTATAATTAGCATCGCAAGCAAGGGATTTTTACATTGGATTTTGGAAAATTTCAGAATATAAACTCTGTGTCGAACATTTATGACGCTTAAACTTTCTGTTAAACCGGATAATCTCCACATATTAACACCACTTTATGATTATTGAAGTAAAAAGCGAATGTTGGGACCACCGCTAAGCTGAAGGCGGCTAATGTTGGGCTATAAAGGAACTACAGCACGGTCACATGACTTCATGTCACCACCGCTAAGC
Source organism: Harpagifer antarcticus (assembly GCA_902827135.1). Lineage (NCBI taxonomy): Eukaryota > Metazoa > Chordata > Actinopteri > Perciformes > Harpagiferidae > Harpagifer > Harpagifer antarcticus. The sequence goes on from CADEHL010001070.1 coordinate 313,452, forward strand.
TAAAGGTGGCTAATGTTGGGCTATAAAGGAACTACAGCACGGTCACATGACTTCACGTCACCACCGCTAAGCTAAAGGAGGCTAATGTTGGGCTATAAAGGAACTACAGCACGGTCACATGACTTCACGTCACCACCGCTAAGCTAAAGGAGGCTAATGTTGGGCTATAAAGGAACTACAGCACGGTCACATGACTTCACCTGACCACCGCTAAGCTAAATGTGGCTAATGTTGGGCTATAAAGGAACTACAGCATGGTCACATGACTTCACGTCTCCATCGCTAAGCTAAAAGCGGCTAATGTTGGGCTATAAAGGAACTACAGCACGGTCACATGACTTCACGTCACCACCGCTAAGCTAAAAGCGGCTAATGTTGGGCTATAAAGGAACTACAGCACGGTCACATGACTTCACGTCACCACCGCTAAGCTAAAGGAGGCTAATGTTGGGCTATAAAGGAACTACAGCACGGTCACATGACTTCACGTCACCACCGCTAAGCTAAAGGTGGCTAATGTTGGGCTTAAAAGGAACTACAGCATGGTCACATGACTTCACGTCACTACCGCTAAGCTAAATGCGGCTAATGGTGGGCTATAAAGGAACTACAGCACGGTCACATGACTTCACGTCACCACCGCTAAGCTAAAGGCGGTTAATGTTGGGCTATAAAGGAACTACAGCACGGTCAGATGACTTCACGTCACTACCGCTAAGCTAAAGGTGGCTAGTGTTGGGATATAAAGGAACTACAGCACGGTCACATGACTTCACATCACCACCGCTAAGCTAAAGGTGGCTAATATTGGGCTATAAAGGAACTACAGCATGGTCACATGACTTCACGTCACTACCTCTAAGCTAAAGGTGGCTAATGTTGGGCTATAAAGGAACTACAGCACGGTCACATGACTTCACGTCACCACCGCTAAGCTAAAGGTGGCTAGTGTTGGGATATAAAGGAACTACAGCACGGTCACATGACTTCACATCACCACCGCTAAGCTAAAGGTGGCTAATATTGGGCTATAAAGGAACTACAGCATGGTCACATGACTTCACGTCACTACCTCTAAGCTAAAGGTGGCTAATGTTGGGCTATAAAGGAACTACAGCACGGTCACATGACTTCACGTCACCACCGCTAAGCTAAAGGCGGCTAATGTTGGACGTGATGACGTTTAGTCGTCTCATTTAGAAACTTTTTCACTCCGTTTTTAAATTCAACAGTGGTGTATTTACTGACAAACTTTATGTAGTAGCTTGTGTTAACCACAGACCTTATTTCAGGCTGACAACAACAAACAAACTTCCAGATGGGGGAACAGAACGTGCTAAAGTGCTATCACATTTCCAGGTTTCAGGGCTAAATCCTGCAGCATTTTAGAGGGTTTTTAAAGTGTTGTTTTTGATCTGTGTTTCCAGGTGGTTCTATGTTGGCGTCGGCCGCCTGTACTTTCTTGCTGCTGCTGAGTTTCAGTCAAGGAGCGGTAATATGTTGGCAGTGTCTCTTCTACGGCACCAGCGTGGCGGCATGGAACGGCTTACAGGTCATTTCTGTGGAGCTCTACCCCTCCGCCAAAAGGTAATGTACAACTATCCCAACGGGAAAACATAAGATAAGACATTATTCATCCCGAAGGAAATTGTTGTGCCAAAGTTACAAAAATATAATAAATATACATAGCAGCACAACAATAATACAACTGTACACTAACAGTGCCGTAAAAAGAGCAATTCAATAATTACAGGAGACATAGATGGTCACATAATTAATCTAAATATGTACAGTATTTAGTAGTGCAAAAACCGTTATATCGAACATTATTAGATCCAGAGATCCAGTCCAATCTTCTCCAATATTGTCTCTACAACTTCCCTAAGTGTTTCTGCGAATTAACTGTTAGCTCAATCTCAATCTTAATGCTAGTTGAACATGACATTTTGACATTTCTATATGTCTTGTTTTTAATTATTGTTTTATTATTTTACTCCTATTGTATTATTATATATTGTTTTTGTTCCCTTGGTCAACTGAGGTTGTTTTAAATGTGCTTAAGATTGATATTGAACTGTTAGCTAAACCAGTGATTTGTGTACAGCTAACAAGAGAATGGTTTGTTAAAAGTTTTCAAAGTCATGATGCTTCATAAAGAGATAGAATAAGAGCGATACAAGTTAGCGTTGTTTCAGGAGTATAAAGAGTGCACTGCATTGCCAACCAAACAACACGGCAAATAGTTTAATGTCACTTCTACTTCTTTTTCTATGGCCCAACTTTCCCCTCTTGCACCAAAGATCCAGGGAAACTTTGCCCTTTCTCCTGGCTGAGAATTTAAAAGAAAATCTCATTCAACTGGATAAAGACAACAGGTCATCTGATACGAGGCGCTTATTTATTTCCAGCACACCTAGAACTTTTCCTTTCTTGCAATATAATCTTTTTATATTCATGAGTCTGAATCTTTCTCACCAAGGGGGGAAATAATGACTTGCACTGTGAAAACATGTTGAAATCAGCACTCGGCAGAGGTGGGAAGCAGTGGAGTACAAATACTTCGTTACTGTTCTTAAGTACATGTTTCTACTATCAGTACTTTACTCCAATACGACTTTTTACTTTGACTTCTTACATGTTGAACACAAATACCTGTACTTTCTACTTCTTACATGTTGAATACAAATACCTGTACTTTCTACTTCTTACATGTTGAACACAAATACCTGTACTTTCTGCTTCTTACATGTTGAACTCAAATACCTGTACTTTCTACTTCTTACATGTTGAACACAAATACCTGTACTTTCTACTTCTTACATGTTGAACTCAAATACCTGTACTTTCTACTTCTTACATGTTGAACACTATTACCTGTACTTTCTACTTCTTACATGTTGAGCTCAAATACCTGTACTTTCTACTTCTTACATGTTGAACTCAAATACCTGTACTTTCTACTTCTTACATGTTGAACTCAAATACCTGTACTTTCTACTTCTTACATGTTGAACTCAAATACCTGTACTTTCTACTTCTTACATGTTGAACTCAAATACCTGTACTTTCTACTTCTTACATGTTGAACTCAAATACCTGTACTTTCTACTTCTCTCATGTTGAACCCAAATACTTGTACTTTCTACTTCTCACATGTTGAACTCAAATACCTGTACTTTCTACTTCTTACATGTTGAACCCAAATACCTGTACTTTCTACTTCTTACATGTTGAACCCAAATACCTGTACTTTCTACTTCTCTCATTTCCCAAACAGCTGGTTCCTTTAGTCTGAATGTGTGTTTGATGCGTGATCATTATTCTTTAGAGTCATTGCGTGCCTATTGATTTGAACACGATCCGTGTATCCATCACTTCCTGGTCTTCTCTAAAGAAGAGGGACCAATGGAAACGTTGTCATGTTGCCGTTGTTCAGCATGGAAACATTCATTAGCTAACAATGACATTATTGTTCTATTGATATAAAGGGAGGTCAGGTACTCTTTAAAGCAGCTGCTCGTTATGGGTACTTTTTACTGAAGTACATTTCAAAGCCTCTTTACTTTGACTTGAGTAAAGAAGTTTAGTCAGTACTTCTGCTTCTACCAGAGTATTTTTAAACACAAGTATCTGTACTTCTACTTGAATAAAGGATGTGTGTACTTTTGCCATCTCGGTAATATTTCTCTGTGTCTCTGCAGAGGGACGGCGTTCGGTATCCTGAACGGGATCTGTAAGTTTGCCGCCATCCTCGCCAGCTTCATCTTCGCCAAATTCATCGGCATCACGAAGATAGTCCCGATCTTCTTGGCCTTCGCTTCGCTCGTCTGCGGAGGTTTGGTCGCCCTGAAGCTGCCGGAAACTCGGGAGAAAATCCTCCAGTGAACAGCCAAACTCCTGCAGCATCCACCGCTGTATCGCTATGAGGAAAGCTTTTTGGGAAAGTGTATCAGCTTCAACTGAATTGGTTGCTGTGTTATAATTTAAAAAAATTGAAAACCTCTCTGGTTGCCTACGTGAACCTGTGGTTGCTTTCTATTCCCTCTGTGAGCTCCTCAGGCTCCTGTTAAAATAACTAGTGGTTCCTTTTCATTTACTCTCCGTCCTCCACACTGATTAAACTGAAGCGTTGATTTTAATTAAATGTAACAAACTCCACATAACTTTATTAGGTTAGCTGAAAACAATCATTTAAATAGGTTCAACTGAATATGATTGCTTTTAACTAACCTAATACAGTTATGGGAAAGTTGTTGACATAATGCACTTCAGTGTACACACACACACACTGTAGTTTTGTTTGAGGTTTGTGTAACAGAATACGAGATGTGTGTACTTGAAAGGTGATGTAGTTCATGTTACCATGTTGTGCTTTCATTTCATTCCCCCGCTGGATACGAAAAAGGAAGGACTTATAGTCGAATTGGATTTGAATCCCGTTGTATTTTCGCCGAGTCTCAGCAGCAATATCACTGTTGTTATTCCGAGAAAACACCTCTTTGTTGACCCAGACGTTATTTATTCTGTCCGTCCTGTGTGTATAGTCTTCTTTAGTCCACATGTTGTTGCTCAGACTTAAACCTGGATTGACCATTTAAAGGTGGGGTAGGTAATTGTGGAGAAAGCAGCTCGAGTGCGCTAGAATTTGAAAATACACAGCCGGAAAAAATCTGCCACTTCCTCACAGAGCCCCTCCTCCAACACACACGAACGCACACGTGACCAATGAGGGCACGAGATCAGTGTGTGCCCAGATGGAAGGCTGACAGGCAGGTAGGCCATCCAGTTACTTTAGCCGGCTCAGATGATTAGTCGTGCTTTTACCTACCACGGCTTCCACTGATGACATTTCTTTATGGATTTGTTGTCAAAGCACTTCAGATATTCATTGCTATCGGGATGTTCAGAGCATTCCATGAAATATAACAAAAAGTGTATCTCGAGCCGGTTTCTCAAACTTACCCCACCTTTAATTAAATGTAGGAGTTATTTATTTGTATTTTATTGGAACAGCGGACTGGATTCTCCTCCTTCTTGTCCCTCGAAAACACGTGTGTGTTATTGTTAAAGTAGAGCTGTGATTATGAGTGGTGAAAACGTAGAATATCTGTCACATCTTGCCATGACATCAAATAAGGAACTGTTTGTTTATTAATTTCTTTTCTAAATAAGTGAAATTAGATGTTTTGATATGATGCTCTCATTTTAATGTTCTGACGAAGAACTGTTTTACAGAACCTGCTGCATTTCTGACATGTGTCAAGATTTCTAAGGAGCATGTTGTGTGTTTTTGGCGTGACTGAGCTGTGTGTGTGTTTGTGTGTGCGGTTGTTATCCACATGTCTGTGAATTTACACGATAGTCTGACTACCACTACTGTATTTGTTGTTGTACATACTGTAGACCTGTGGATATCGGTTGTAAAATAGTAGCTCCGTCATGACTTGAATAAAGCTGAGGGCTTATCATACAGTTTCCTGGTTTATAATTCTGAATGAAACACTTTGAGTTTTAAATGGTCCTTTAAACAATAACTCATTCCCAAAATCATTTGTGTTCCAATACTCACCCTGCATAACCTGAATACTTCAAATGTTCTAAAGACCTTTCTCTGTGGAGGCATACCAAAACATTATTATTTACAAGAATATGGGGTAATATGGGGTTAGTAATTGATGAAATCTATTAATCTAATGTGTGTTCAACTTTCTTTAAGAGCTCATTTAAAGTGTTTTCCGCTCAATCCGCCTTTACATCTTTACATCTCTTAAGGACCAGTTATGGTAACGTCCTCTACACATCTCCTTTATCATGAATTACACATTTTTACAGTCGTCCGTCCACATCCAAAAGAATAGTTCAACATGTTGGCAAGAGCACTTACTTGCTTCAATGCCAAAATGAAGATTAGAAGATGAATCCCAATTTTTATTTTACTTTTAAGTTTTTAATTGACACATTAGCAAGAAGCAAGATTACACTTGTAATTGTATTTAATCTGATTTCATATTTATTTTTCAAGACTAATCTAAATGCTTTGAGCACTAGGAAACGCGCTATACTGTATAAATCACATGTATTGTTATTATTATTAATCGTATTTTCTGCTTATTCATCACTTTTGCTGTAAAACATGATAATATTTCAGTTATGGTGGCAGTGAGCGGATGATGTTCCCATGTCAGTGGCAGCTGTGTGTCGGGGGGGCAGGTTGTATAAACACAGAAAGCACAGAAGTGTGAGCAGTAGGAGGATGTGTTTACTCTGGCCGAGGTGTGAAAGACTCTCCGCTGATCCGTCCACCAGCTTCACCTGCATGTCAAACTAAAGGGCAACCAATACAAGATCATTAAATATCATTATTTAATATTATCTAACTTGACTTGTGTACATTTAGGCTGATTCACTTAGATTTAGGTCAGACATAATGGAATATTATCAACATGTATTTCCTGCCCCTTTCTTCCCTTTTCAGCACTTTATTGTATTTTAATTCCTTTCGATAGATAGATAGATAGATATATGGATAGATAGATAGATAGATAGATAGATAGATAGATAGATAGATAGATAGATAGATAGATAGATAGATAGATAGATAGATATATAGATAGATAGATAGATAGATAGATAGATAGATAGATAGATAGATAGATAGATAGATAGATATGGATAGATACTTTAAAAATTGGAATAGAGAATTAACAATACAAAATTAAATGATAAGATGTATTATTTATTTTATTTATTAAGTTTTTCTGTGGTGGATTTTGTTAAGTTCTGCGAATGTCACTGTCTTACAATTAGAGGACATTTACAGCCCACCTCTGGCCGACCCCTCCGGTTCCAGCTATGTTTCACACCTAGGGTGCAGAATTTGTCTCCCTCACCTGCCACCTCAGACACACACACACACACACACACACACACACACACAACCACACACACACACACACACACACACACACACACACACACACACACACACACACACACACACACACACACACACACACACACACACACACACACACACACACAGTGAAGCATACCACACAAGTTAAGATGAATCTCATCACACTTATCTAAAATAACATTATTTTACTGAGTTGAATGTGAAACAGTGTCTATACTTAACCTCACCAACAGTAATATAGCATTACCATTACAACATGTTTAAAAACTATACAGTTTTTAGTTTACATTATCCAAAATGTTTCCAACCATTTTTAAACAGAGAAATGTGTAAAATTGTGATTCAATGTTCTCTGTTAGCATTGTGTTGCTAGTAGCTCTCATCAATTCACACTTTTCCCAGTTTTAAACCACATTTTTACCATACACTTTTCTGATCTTAGTTGTTTTCAGCTATAATAATTAACAGGATGGATAAATGTAGTTATTGGAGGTCAGGATATTAAATTATCATAGAAACAAGCTAAGCTAACGTTAGCCTTTAGCTAGTTAGCCTCCCTCTTATTCCAACAATGATTTTAAACTTGAAACCGTTTTATTCCGTGTTTGTGCAGTTTTGATCACCATGTCGAGTGTTTTGGAGAGGAGGAGACCTCTGCACATAAATCAGCTCCCAGTAAAATGATTTTCTTGATGGTAAGTTATCATAGAAACAAGCTAAGCTAACGTTAGCCTTTAGCTAGTTAGCCTCACTCTTCTTCCAACACAGATTTTAAACTTGAAACCCTTTTATTCAGTGTTCTTTGCAGCTTTGATCACCATGTCTAAAGTTTTGGAGAGGAGGAGACCTCTGCAGATAAATCAGCACCCAGTCAAATTCTACTTAACGTCTTAATCATAAGTTATCAGAGGAACAAGCTAAGCTAATGTAAGCAACTCGCCCCTCCGAGATAAACAAGCTTCCTTTGTGATAACACTTGTTTTTTAACTTGGACAGCAGGGCCGTTTCTAGCCTTTTGGGGGCCCTGTGCAAGATGCTGTTCGGGGGCCCTAGTTTTTTAACTACAATGGGGGGATTCCGAAGCCTTTAAGATGATCTGTGGAGACGCATCAATCTGTTACACTTTAAGAGGAAAACAGGCTAATTTCACAAAAACCCAGCAATTGAAACTTACAAAAAATGATATTAAAAAAGGTAAACAATAAGGCTCCTCTATTTCTATGCAAGAGATGCAGCATTTTCTCAACAATGTTAAATTTACATTTTTCCTCTTCCTCAGACGTCACTCATTGGGTGACAGCCCAACGATGATTTGGAATTTATTACCCCAAAAACCCAAGCCACAGCTTTGCTATCATTGCAGTTTAGTTGTGTTTATATCCTACATTTGATTTTTAAGCATATAATGCTTCACCGAACACAGGAGGGGGCTCGGCTGTCTTCAAATTCAGATGGCTAATTTAAATTCTCCCCAAATATATTGAGGCTGAACCTAGTGGCCGCAGGGGCCCTATGCATCTGCATAGTCCGCCTATAGGAAGAAACGGCCCTGTTGGACAGGTTGCAATATTCAGTATTTTAATCTGTGTTAGTCCCTGGAGCGTCTCTTTTGGAGATGAGGAGACCTCTAGGAGTTATTCAAATCCTGGAATGAATAATCAATGAAAAGATGAAACTGGAAGAGGCTGAACCCTCTGATGCTGCTTTCATGCCATTGCATTTATATGTCTATTCAGCAACACAAGGCAATTAAAATTACTTTATTAGTTAAAAGCATTAATACACGGTGCTACAGCGACATATACAGTATTATTAAATAACATTATATAAATGTAAAAACACTCGTTAAAAAAGCTAGAGGTTAAAATTGAACAATAGATATAACAAAGTGGAATAATCTGGAAGTCTAATAAAATAGGATAAGAGAGATAAGATGTGGGATATATATATATAACATAATATGTATTTATCCCGAAGGAAATTGTTGCGCCAGAGTTACACAAATAGAATAAACACAGCAGCATAATAGTAAAACTGTACACTAAATATTAACAGTGCAAAAGACGTAGTGGCAGATACGTAATTGCCCGTTATTATAGAATAGTGTTGATAATAATAATATTGCACATGTCATAGCAGAGAGGGGGTTTTGCAATGACGGTATTGGTATTTATTCTCTGTAATGTTTTTTTGTCTTTGCTCTATTAATGTTTTCCCAATGTCCCCACAGGAGTCATTAAGATGTTGTCCCCGCAGAGGGGGCTCCCTGGAGGTCATGGTGGGTTTGATAGAGTTTGGAGGGGCAGACAGGTGGCAGGTGGCCCAGATTCGGAGCCTGTGGGGGGGAGCCTCCACCCAGAGGTGCTAAACTCCCGGTCAGACAGATCCCACAGCCTCAGCCTGGTGAGCTCACTGGTTCAACCCCAGTTCACCCTGACCTCACACTGACACAGCACACTTATCTGTTTAGGGTGCCCCAACAATGGCTTTTGTTTTGATATGAGATGAGGTTTGTTCTGTTTGGGACTGCGTGGTCTGAGTTTGTTTTTATGTTAACTTTACATTTCTGTCTCGTGTTGTTATTCTATTCATGTTTCTGTGGTCTTCATTTTCCGTTCTTTCTTGTGAAGCACTTTGTGAAAGGTGCTATTCTAAATAAACATATTATTATAATTGTGTATTTTTATAATTCAATGTATGTGTGTTGTCCCTTGAGCTGGCAGGGTTTCATATTTCTGGTCAAAGAAACTCGAGGAGGCTGCAAGCTAAAGGAAACCCTGAATACAAACTAAACAATTTGCATTTAGGACAGTTGTGTGTAATATGTGTTGTGCTGCCAGTCCTCAGCCGTCCATCAGGGACGATGATATATTTTCTTTATACTGAGCCCAAAAAGTGCTTGTGTTTCATATGAAGTGAGATCAGAAGAATCTGACTTGAGGAATGATTGGTTTTATGACAGGTGACGTTACCATGATTTAATTAACAAGATGAATACCGAACATGCTGTAACACAAGTTCACTCTTTAAAAGTCCTTCATTAGACAACATCGATCATTAATCAACAAAGTAACTGTTTCATTCTCAAATGGCAGATATTGCTGAGTTCTTGAAATAAGATGGGATATTTAGATAAATCAGATCTTGTGATTAGCTGGGAGAACTCATGTTGATCTATATTTGACCAGAATCAGGACAAGTTGTGTTACAATATAAGCCGCTAATGCTTCAAAGTGTTCTGTTTCTGATGTTAGTTGGTGATTTTCTAATAAATATGTAAGAGTATATGTGTTTCATCTGAGATACAACTCAAAATAAGATTTTGACTTAACAAGATGAAGCATCGTCCAAAAACAAGACCCGATATCTCACCACAGTGTCACTTCTGAAGTTACTGTGTCTCATATCGTGTAGAGACATATTCTGACTAGATATCAGACAAATATACTTGGCAAGATTTCGAGTTGTTGTAGTGTTGTTAAATTATAACACTGTGTTTGAGCTCTGAAGCAACAAAACGTGGACTTTCTGAAAGTTACATCCCATTTTCTGATTTAAAATGCATCACTTTTTTGAAATACATCTAACGGGTAACGAGGGTAAATCGAGAGGTTAGCAGTGACTCCAGCATCACTCCCGTTTTATAGACCAAATGATTGATGGATAAATCTAGAACATAAATGGCAACAATGGCTAACCCTAACCCTAACCAAGCAGCAATACCGTCATGTGCTTTGAAGCAACACAAGGTGGACTTTCTGAGAGTCACATGTTCTGATTCAAAAAGCATACCTTTTTCTAAATCCATTTGACATGTTATCCAAATGTGAATATAATTGGGTTTAGTACAGAAAAACTAAACATGTCAAGACATCACCTTGGACTTTGAGAAACAAAGATGGACATTTGCATTTCCTGACATTTTATAGACCAAATGATCGATGGATACATCTAGAAAATAAATGGCAGATGACTCGATAAGGAAATGTTGATTTTCTTTTTTAAGGAAATCATTTGACAAACCAAGCAACAAAGTTCAATACTGTCCTTGTTCAAGTAACAAAAGGTGGACTTTCTGAAAGTTTACTCACAGTTTCTGATTTAGAAAGGATCACTTTTTCTACCTGGAGAAACCCCGGGTGAAGAGGGTGAAGAGGGTGTGAAGAGGGAGAAGAGGGTGAAGAGGGAGAAGAGGGTGAAGAGGGAGAAGAGGGAGAAGAGGGAGAAGAGGGAGAAGAGGGAGAAGAGGGAGAAGAGGGAGAAGAGGGAGAAGAGGGAGAAGAGGGAGAAGAGGGAGAAGAGGGAGGTCAGCAGTGACTCCAGCATCACTCCCGTTCTCACAGCTGAGGTGTGAAGTGACGCCTCCGGACTCATCAGTTCTCATCAGCGTGAAACCATCACGCCTCCGCTTAACTGCATGGGTAATGCAGGTCGTTATGCTTCATTAAAGCATTTACATGTCATCCATGTGAGACACAGGCTGCTCCACAGAAGCACATACAGCAGGAACAGTAGCAGCAGAGGAAGTTTTTAATCCACGGTTCAAGATAAAGAAAGTGAAGGGTCGGAGATCACAGCCTGACTCACGGTGATAATTAAAGGATTGTGTTGGTGATAAAGTGGAGGAGAACACACAGGATGCCAGGTTCAAGGTTAGAGTGAAGTGAGGAGGATAAAGAAAGAGGACGGAAGATCATAACCTGCTGTGTAGACTTCTGAATCAAGGACATGAGGAACAGATGCACTTTAGCAGCAGATGATTGGGTTTTTGGAACAAGAATAAGTCTTATTGCAAACCAGGTTTATGATACAAGTTATGTGACATTAGACTATAAAGGAACGACAGCACGGTCACATGACTTCACGTAAAAGTATCTTCAGTTAACCACAGACCTTATTTCAGCCTAACAACCAAAAACACATTCAGAAAACCATTGACTTCCAAACAAGGGAACCAGAGTTGAATCATGAAAATACACTAAACCTGAAGCTAGACTCAAAATGTTGGAGCTCAGTAGACATTTCACTTTAATCAAACTCCCTAACTATAATAATGTTTCTACCCACAAACTGTTTAGGTCTTCAGAGATGCGAATTGAAAGAAAGAAAAGTCATTTAGAATAGATTGGAATTTAATCATACTAATTCAATATGCACTTTTTGAAGAGATGATGTTAATGTTTCATAAGATCAATGTGTATTCGCTGCTATCAGCTCTCCAAATGTATACCATCTTATATTTATATTGTTAAGAAGTCATTGTAATGAAACCTTCTGCTATCTAGATTGTTTTGGCCACTTTTTTTATTTTTGGATGAGCTCTGTGAAATTGATAATGAGGTTTACTTCCTGTCTTCATGTACAGATGTACCTTTACTGCAGTATTAACTAAATGTATGTTCATTTTGTTGACTTGATGACTACGAAACGCACGAGTTGTGATCCAGTAATGTTATCTATTCTGGTACCAAATGTTATTTTGTTAGGGAATGATTGATTAAAATAAACTCAAAAAATCCTCATAAAACCAATACGACAAAATCAAATCAATCTCTCCTAGGTATCACCTCTTCACACTTTCTTATTATGTTCTCCAGTTCGCTGACCACTCTCTCTTGGCTTCAGTGTGAGAAAGGGAACGCGGGAGAAGTAAGATTATCCAAAACAAACCCCGTCTCCTAAACATGTGCAGAATGCATCTGGGTCGCCGCGGGGACAGAACCCGGAAGACAAGCTGGAAAACTGTTTATTGTTTGAGCAGGAGTCAAAAGTCACACTCCGGTAGCTGAATGTTCCCAGACACAGTGGAGAGGCAGAGAGTGTGTGTGTGTGTGTGTGTGTGTGTGTGTGTGTGTGTGTGTGTGTGTGTGTGTGTGTGTGTGTGTGTGTGTGTGTGTGTGTGTGTGTGTGTGTGTGTGTGTGTGTGTGTGTGTGTGTGTGTGTGTGAGAATCAGCAGAGGTGTGAAGTGACACCTCTGCGGCCTGCACTTATATACCAGTGGAGCTCAGCAGCTCTCAGTCAAACCTCAGCCTCCCTCAACACAACATGGATACCTCTTCTTCAGTGCTCAACTACAACCTGTGGTTCTCCGATTCGGACCTTTCCAGCATCTCCTCTTCAGAAGCCTTCTCTCCCTCTCTGGACTCCAGCGTCTCCCCGTCCTACCGGCAGCTGCCTCAGAGCTCTTCCAAACCGGAAAAGCGTGGCAGGAAGTCGGGTCGAGGGAACCGGATACGCAGCAAACAGAGAGAGAGCGCCAGTGAGAAGGAGAAGATGAGGATGAGGGATCTGACGAAGGCTCTTCATCATCTTCGTTCATACCTCCCGCCTTCAGTGGCTCCTGCAGGACAGACCCTGACCAAAATAGAGACCCTTCGCCTCACGATAAACTACATTTCCCACCTTTCGTCGCAGCTGGGCCTCAGCGAGGAGGAGCTTTTCCAGAGGAAGGAGCAAGGAGACACTTCGGCCAGCGACACCTCCTCCTCCTCGCCTGACATCCTGGGATACTTCCAGCACGGATCCTCCATCATGGGAGCACAGGAACTGCAGGGCCAGAACCAGAGCCTGTACCCTGCCCAGGTGTATTCTGGGAGTTGTAGTTTCGGAGTGGATCAGTGCAGCAGGCAGTACTACGACGCTCCTCAAGGAGACGTGAGCCTGGACGCCGTCCTGCCGTCGCCTCCGACAACTCAGACCTACTGTCAGGTATGTTAGCGTCCTCTCAAGCACGTTGTTCATGACTCACCTTCAATTATATTATATTGTAATCTACAAAACGATATTTGCACAAAATATAAATATATAAGAAACGAGTAAAGTCAAATAAAATATGACAAATACTATAATCAAAGTGTAGAGCTGTGCAGAGCTAGAAGGAGGTAGCTCAAAATAATACAAAAGATTAAGTCAATTTAAAGAAAAAGTCGTAGTACCTTCAATATTTTGAGTTCCTCTGATACTAGATCTTTTTAGATGAATTTGGACTCTCTGACAAATGAAGTAAACAACAACATTTAAGCTCTGAAAACATTCACCTTTATTAATCAATTTAAAATATTAAAAAGCGGTTTATAAGTTCTTTGTTTGTTCCGGTGACTTATTCGGTTTTACAGTGCAGTGTGCAAAAAACCTGCATCTTGTTGAATGAAAGTACAACATGCTAATCCATTTTCTTTTTGCATTACAGATGTCCGGGAAAGAGTTCTGCATGCCGCTGGTTCCCAGAGAGTACTGGGGTTAACATCTGGAAACCGCTCCATCCTCTTCCTCCTCTTCCTCTTCGTCCTCCTCTTCCTCCAACAACAACAAACTACTTCTGTTTTTACTGCCTCACTGTGAAACATTTATAATTTATTTAATATATATATGCTATCTTACTTTTTATTTATTTCGTCCATGTGAAATGTTCCATGTAAATATTGATACGTCTTAACAACTATTTTTACATTTTCTTTATACAACTATTTATAATAAAATATTGAAAATTGGTTCATGTGTCATGTGCTTTTTTCCCATGATGCAGTGCGGGTAATTAATCTCACAGTTATTTGGACTGATGTATTTTAATCTGAAGGAAGAGCGCTGGACGTAAAGTACTCAGATCTTGTACTTAGTAAAAGTAGGAGTACTCAGATCTTGTACTTGAGTAAAAGTAGAAGTACTCAGATCTTGTACTTGTGTAAAAGTAGAAGTACTCAGATCTTGTACTTAGTAAAAGTAGAAGTACTCAGATCTTGTACTTGAGTAAAAGTAGAAGTACTCAGATCTTGTACTTGAGTAAAAGTAGAAGTACTCAGATCTTGTACTTGAGTAAAAGTAGAAGTACTCAGATCTTGTACTTAGTAAAAGTAGAAGTACTCAGATCTTGTACTTGAGTAAAAGTAGAAGTACTCAGATCTTGTACTTGAGTAAAAGTAGAAGTACTCAGATCTTGTACTTAGTAAAAGTAGAAGTACTCAGATCTTGTACTTGTGTAAAAGTAGAAGTACTCAGATCTTGTACTTAGTAAAAGTAGAAGTACTCAGATCTTGTACTTGAGTAAAAGTAGAAGTACTCAGATCTTGTACTTGAGTAAAAGTACAAGTACTCAGATATTGTACTTGAGTAAAAGTAGAAGTACTCAGTTCTTGTACTTGAGTAAAAGTAGAAGTACTCAGTTCTTGTACTTGAGTAAAAGTAGAAGTACTCAGATCTTGTACTTGAGTAAAAGTAGAAGTACTCAGATCTTGTTCTTGAGTAAAAGTAGAAGTACTCAGATCTTGTTCTTGAGTAAAAGTAGAAGTACTCAGTTCTTGTACTTGAGTAAAAGTAGAAGTACTCAGATCTTGTACTTAGTAAAAGTAGAAGTACTCAGATCTTGTACTTGAGTAAAAGTAGAAGTACTCAGATCTTGTACTTGTGTAAAAGTAGAAGTACTCAGATCTTGTACTTAGTAAAAGTAGAAGTACTCAGATCTTGTACTTGAGTAAAAGTAGAAGTACTCAGATCTTGTACTTGAGTAAAAGTAGAAGTACTCAGATCTTGTACTTGAGTAAAAGTAGAAGTACTCAGATCTTGTACTTAGTAAAAGTAGAAGTACTCAGATCTTGTACTTGTGTAAAAGTAGAAGTACTCAGATCTTGTACTTAGTAAAAGTAGAAGTACTCAGATCTTGTACTTGAGTAAAAGTAGAAGTACTCAGATCTTGTACTTGAGTAAAAGTAGAAGTACTCAGATCTTGTACTTGAGTAAAAGTACAAGTACTCAGATATTGTACTTGAGTAAAAGTAGAAGTACTCAGTTCTTGTACTTGAGTAAAAGTAGAAGTACTCAGTTCTTGTACTTGAGTAAAAGTAGAAGTACTCAGATCTTGTACTTGAGTAAAAGTAGAAGTACTCAGATCTTGTTCTTGAGTAAAAGTAGAAGTACTCAGATCTTGTACTTGAGTAAAAGTAGAAGTACTCAGATCTTGTTCTTGAGTAAAAGTAGAAGTACTCAGATCTTGTACTTCAGTAAAAGTAGAAGTACTCAGATCTTGTACTTGAGTAAAAGTAGAAGTACTCAGATCTTGTACTTGAGTGAAAGTAGAAGTACCAGAGTGTAGGAATACTCTGTTACAGTGAAAGTCCTGCATTCAAAATGTTCCTCAAGTGAAAGTAGGAAAGTATTCTCATCAAAATATAGTGAAAGACAGTGAAAGTAGTCGTTGTGCAGATTGGTCCATTTCAGAATAATATATATGATATGTTTTATAATGATTGATCATGAAAGTGTTCTCAAAGCTGGTGAAGGAGCAGCTAGTCTGAAGTACTTTGTAGACTGCAGGGTAGCTGGTGGATTTACTCCAGGTGGAACTAAAGTCTGATTCAACACTTGGTTAGATTTCACATCCTTCATCCAGATCTGTGAAGTAACTAAAGGTATTAAATACATGTAGTGGAGGAAAAGTACACCATGTACCTCTGAACTGTAGTGGAGCATAACATGGAAATACTCAAGTAAAGTACAAGTAGGCCTACCTTAAAGTAGTACTTAAGTACAGTAGCCTACTTGAATAAATGTACTTAGTTACTTCCCGCCTCTGTCTAATAATAATATGTTCACATTGTTTTACCCACGCTCTTAACTTTCTCCTGACCCAAAGTATTGTTTTATACCAACACACCTAAGTCACTTCCTACAATCGCCCTTATATTCCTAAACCCTGCACTTATCCAAAGATATTACACATGTATGTACTTTACTACACAATGTTTGTTATGTGAGTTTATTGAAACCTGTCTGGATGCAAACATGGAAAAGTTGAATCTAATCTAGTCGGCTAACATAAACACATGATCTAAACTCAGATCAACGAGAGACTCGAGCACTTCCTGAAACCTTAGCGTGATTCCCTCTCGTGCTTGTTCTTCCTCGTCCTGCAGGCGACTCGGTTTATTTAGTGTCTCTCTGTTAATGTGGCTGAGCAAACACTCCGAGCTCCTCGGCACCGCTGAGTCTAGACTCTGATAATCCAGATCTCTGCCCTCTCCTCTCACCTCCGGACGGTTAATTACCCGCAGAGCCACAGCTTTAATATTCATGGCTCTGCAGAATGAGCTTGGTGTTCAGTTTGCCACATCTCATTTCATATGCAAAGCCTAATGCACTCGCCGAGGCCTTTCATCAGAGAAGAGCTAATACACTCTGAAGGACCCGAGATGAAAGGGTTAACACCGCAGTGCTGATTATTCTCGCATTACATGTGAGTAAACTCCGTCAGAGGTCATGTGGATTAAGAGAAGCACATCAGGGGGAGCTGGGAACCGGCAGAGGGTTTATAACGGAAATAATATCATTCATTCAGTTCATAGATTATAAGGATTTTCTTCCACCCTGAAAATAGAGAGAAGTGAAGCGTCACACTTTAATCAACAATGACTTAATGGCAATACTTAGTATTTAGATATTAACCTTAGCAATACTACAGCACATCACTCCTGTTCTGAAGTCTTTACACTGGCTTCCTGTGTGTCAAAGAATAGATTTCAAAATACTGCTGCTGGTTTATAAAGCTCTGAATGGTTTAGGCCCAAAATACATTTCTGACCTCCTGCTAAATGATGAAGCATCCAGATCTCTCAGGTCTTCAGGGACTGGTCAGCTTTCTGTCCCCAGAGTCAGAACTAAACATGGAGAAGCAGCGTTCAGTTATTATGCTCCATCTGGAACAAACTCCCAGAAACCTGCAGGTCCGCTGCAACTCTGACTACTTTCAAATCCAGCAAGAAGACTTTTCTTTTTGTCGCTGCTTTTAATTGAACTATTCATATCTTAGACTGCACTGTAACTTTTATCCATGTATTTTTTCTTTTAATGTTTATTTTATTATCTTTTCTTTTTAATGACTGATTTTAAATGCCATTTTCTTAATGTCTTTCATTTGTTGTAAAGCACTTTGAATTGCCTTGTGTTGAAAAGTGCTATATAAATAAACTTGCCTTGCCTAACAGCGTAAAATACTCTGTTCAAAGTCAACGTCCAGCTTTTAAATCTAATAAAAGCACAATCATTAAACAAAGTAAAGGAAGTAAAAGTATTGGTTATAAAGAATAAGATTGTTTATAATAATGATATATTGATTATTTATGTTAGTATATTAAACACTTTTCAAAATGCTTTAGAAAGTGACAGATAGCTGATTACATATCTTTATTCATTTATTTTTGTATTAACTCTTAAATGGACATTCACAAATACTTATTTTAGAAAATGAATTGATTGTTTTTAAAACATTACACCCCTCTTACTCCATTATGACACAAGTATTACACCCATGTTATGCTGCTATTAAGCCTGTATTACACTTGGATAAGACCCATGTTACACCATTATTAATTAAATGAATTGTCTGTACTAAGATTGAATTAGTAGAGCTAAAAAATAAAGTCTTTGTCCCTCAAACATGTTCTTAAGTACATTAAATACATGTATTTTCCACCACCGCTGCGTTGGATTTTTCTCCATCTGTAAATGTCCCCATGTTATGCTGCTATTCAGCCTGCAGGGCCGTCCCTCCCTACAGGCCGATCATGCAGACTGCGTGGGGCCTCACCTTGCCCGGGCCTCGACGGGGCCTCGTGTTGGCCAGGGACGTCCCTGCATGTTACACCATAATAATTAGATGAATGGTTTGTGCTAATATTGAATGGTCCTGCCTGACTCTCATCATACTACTTCCCTGATGGCTCCCACAGGACAGCTGACATCCTCGTGGATTCATCTTCTCATTACAGACACATGCATTTCCTAACATTCGGTCTATCTGCTGTGAAATGTATTATCTCTTGGATTTACACACGGCATCTATTGCACGTCTGTCCGTCCTGGGAGAGGGATCCCTCCTCTGTTGCTCTCCCTGAGGTTTCTCCATGTTCCCTTTAAACTGTGGGTTTTCTCCGGAAGTGTTTCCTTGTACGATGTGAGGGTCTAAGGACAGAGGGTCTAAGGACAGAGGGTCTGAGGACAGAGGGTCTAAGGACAGAGGGTCTAAGGACAGAGGGTCTAAGGACAGAGGGTCTAAGGACAGAGGGTCTGAGGACAGAGGGTCTAATGACAGAAGGTCTAAGGACAGAGGGTCTAAGGACAGAGGGTCTAAGGACAGAGGGTCTAAGGACAGAGGGTCTGAGGACAGAGGGTCTAAGGACAGAGGGTCTAAGGACAGAGGGTCTAAGGACAGAGGGTCTGAGGACAGAGGGTCTAAGGACAGAGGGTCTGAGGACAGAGGGTCTAGGACAGAGGGTCTAAGGACAGAGGGTCTGAGGACAGAGGGTCTAAGGACAGAGGGTCTGAGGACAGAGGGTCTGAGGACAGAGGGTCTGAGGACAGAGGGTCTAATGACAGAGGGTCTAAGGACAGAGGGTCTAAGGACAGAGGGTCTAATGACAGAGGGTCTAAGGACAGAGGGTCTAAGGACAGAGGGTCTAAGGACAGAGGGTCCAAGGACAGAGGGTCTAATGACAGAGGGTCTGAGGACAGAGGGTCTGAGGACAGAGGGTCTAAGGACAGAGGGTCTAAGGACAGAGGGTCTAAGGACAGAGGGTCTAATGACAGAGGGTCTAAGGACAGAGGGTCTAATGACAGAGGGTCTAAGGACAGAGGGTCTAAGGACAGAGGGTCTGAGGACAGAGGGTCTAAGGACAGAGGGTCTAATGACAGAGGGTCTAAGGACAGAGGGTCTAAGGACAGAGGGTCTAAGGACAGAGGGTCTAATGACAGAGGGTCTAAGGACAGAGGGTCTAAGGACAGAGGGTCTGAGGACAGAGGGTCTAAGGACAGAGGGTCTAATGACAGAGGGTCTAAGGACAGAGGGTCTAAGGACAGAGGGTCTGAGGACAGAGGGTCTAAGGACAGAGGGTCTAATGACAGAGGGTCTAAGGACAGAGGGTCTAATGACAGAGGGTCTGAAGGACAGAGGGTCTAATGACAGAGGGTCTAAGGACAGAGGGTCTAAGGACAGAGGGTCTGAGGACAGAGGGTCTAAGGACAGAGGGTCTAAGGACAGAGGGTCTAAGGACAGAGGGTCTAAGGACAGAGGGTCTGAGGACAGAGGGTCTAAGGACAGAGGGTCTAATGACAGAGGGTCTAAGGACAGAGGGTCTAATGACAGAGGGTCTAAGGACAGAGGGTCTAATGACAGAGGGTCTAAGGACAGAGGGTCTAAGGACAGAGGGTCTGAGGACAGAGGGTCTAAGGACAGAGGGTCTAATGACAGAGGGTCTAAGGACAGAGGGTCTAAGGACAGAGGGTCTAAGGACAGAGGGTCTAATGACAGAGGGTCTAAGGACAGAGGGTCTAAGGACAGAGGGTCTGAGGACAGAGGGTCTAAGGACAGAGGGTCTAATGACAGAGGGTCTAAGGACAGAGGGTCTAAGGACAGAGGGTCTGAGGACAGAGGGTCTAAGGACAGAGGGTCTAATGACAGAGGGTCTAAGGACAGAGGGTCTAATGACAGAGGGTCTGAGGACAGAGGGTCTAAGGACAGAGGGTCTAATGACAGAGGGTCTAAGGACAGAGGGTCTAAGGCAGAGGGTCTGAGGACAGAGGGTCTAAGGACAGAGGGTCTAATGACAGAGGGTCTAAGGACAGAGGGTCTAAGGACAGAGGGTCTGAGGACAGAGGGTCTAAGGACAGAGGGTCTAAGGACAGAGGGGCTAAGGACAGAGGGTCTGAGGACAGAGGGTCTAATGACAGAGGGTCTGAGGACAGAGGGTCTAAGGACAGAGGGTCTAAGGACAGAGGGTCTGAGGACAGAGGGTCTAAGGACAGAGGGTCTAAGGACAGAGGGGCTAAGGACAGAGGGTTTGAGGACAGAGGGTCTAAGGACAGAGGGTCTAAGGGACAGAGGGTCTGAGGACAGAGGGTCTAAGGACAGAGGGTCTAAGGACAGAGGGGCTAAGGACAGAGGGTCTAAGGACAGAGGGTCTAAGGACAGAGGGTCTGAGGACAGAGGGTGTGAGGACAGAGAGTCTAAGGACAGAGGGTCTAAGGACAGAGGGTCTAAGGACAGAGGGTCTAAGGACAGAGGGTCTAAGGACAGAGGGTCTGAGGACAGAGGGTCTAAGGACAGAGGGTCTAAGGACAGAGGGTCTGAGGACAGAGGGTCTAAGGACAGAGGGTCTAAGGACAGAGGGGCTAAGGACAGAGGGTCTAAGGACAGAGGGTCTAAGGACAGAGGGTCTGAGGACAGAGGGTGTGAGGACAGAGAGTCTAAGGACAGAGGGTCTAAGGACAGAGGGTCTAAGGACAGAGGGTCTAAGGACAGAGGGTCTAAGGACAGAGGGTCTAATGACAGAGGGTCTGAGGACAGAGGGTCTAAGGACAGAGGGTCTAATGACAGAGGGTCTGAGGACAGAGGGTCTAAGGACAGAGGGTCTGAGGACAGAGGGTATAAGGACAGAGGGTCTAAGGACAGAGGGTCTAATGACAGAGGGTCTAAGGACAGAGGGTCTAAGGACAGAGGGTCTAAGGACAGAGGGTCTAAGGACAGAGGGTGTGAGGACAGAGAGTCTAAGGACAGAGGGTCTAAGGACAGAGGGGCTAAGGACAGAGGGTCTGAGGACAGAGGGTCTAAGGACAGAGGGTCTAAGGACAGAGGGGCTAAGGACAGAGGGTCTGAGGACAGAGGGTCTAATGACAGAGGGTCTGAGGACAGAGGGTGTGAGGACAGAGGGTCTAAGGACAGAGGGTCTAAGGACAGAGGGGCTAAGGACAGAGGGTTTGAGGACAGAGGGTTTGAGGACAGAGGGTCTAAGGACAGAGGGTCTGAGGACAGAGGGTGTGAGGACAGAGAGTCTAAGGACAGAGGGTATGAGGACAGAGGGTCTAAGGACAGAGGGTCTAAGGACAGAGGGTCTAAGGACAGAGGGGCTAAGGACAGAGGGTTTGAGGACAGAGGGTTTGAGGACAGAGGGTCTAAGGACAGAGGGTCTGAGGACAGAGGGTCTGAGGACAGAGAGTCTAAGGACAGAGGGTCTAAGGACAGAGGGGCTAAGGACAGAGGTTCTGAGGACAGAGGGTCTAATGACAGAGGGTCTGAGGACAGAGGGTCTAAGGACAGAGGGTCTAAGGACAGAGGGTCTGAGGACAGAGGGTCTAAGAACAGAGGGTCTAAGGACAGAGGGTCTAAGGACAGAGGGGCTAAGGACAGAGGGTTTGAGGACAGAGGGTTTGAGGACAGAGGGTCTAAGGACAGAGGGTCTGAGGACAGAGGGTCTAATGACAGAGGGTCTAAGGACAGAGGGTCTAAGGACAGAGGGTCTAAGGACAGAGGGTCTAAGGACAGAGGGTCTAAGGACAGAGGGTCTAATGACACAGGGTCTAATGACAGAGGGTCTAAGGACAGAGGGTCTAAGGACAGAGGGTCTGAGGACAGAGGGTCTAAGGACAGAGGGTCTAAGGACAGAGGGTCTAAGGACAGAGGGTCTGAGGACAGAGGGTCTAAGGACAGAGGGTCTGAGGACAGAGGGTCTAAGGACAGAGGGTCTAAGGACAGAGGGTCTAAGGACAGAGGGGCTAAGGACAGAGGGTTTGAGGACAGAGGGTTTGAGGACAGAGGGTCTAAGGACAGAGGGTCTGAGGACAGAGGGTCTAATGACAGAGGGTCTAAGGACAGAGGGTCTAAGGACAGAGGGTCTGAGGACAGAGGGTCTAAGGACAGAGGGTCTAAGGACAGAGGGTCTAAGGACAGAGGGTCTGAGGACAGAGGGTCTAAGGACAGAGGGTCTAAGGACAGAGGGTCTAAGGACAGAGGGTCTAAGGACAGAGGGTCTGAGGACAGAGGGTCTAATGACAGAGGGTCTGAGGACAGAGGGTCTAAGGACAGAGGGTCTAAGGACAGAGGGTATAAGGACAGAGGGTCTAAGGACAGAGGGTCTGAGGACAGAGGGTCTAAGGACAGAGGGTCTGAGGACAGAGGGTCTAAGGACAGAGGGTCTAAGGACAGAGGGTCTGAGGACAGAGGGTCTAAGGACAGAGGGTCTAAGGACAGAGGGGCTAAGGACAGAGGGTTTGAGGACAGAGGGTTTGAGGACAGAGGGTTTGAGGACAGAGGGTCTAAGGACAGAGGGGCTAAGGACAGAGGGTCTGAGGACAGAGGGTCTAAGGACAGAGGGTCTAAGGACAGAGGGGCTAAGGACAGAGGGTTTGAGGACAGAGGGTTTGAGGACAGAGGGTCTAAGGACAGAGGGTCTAAGGACAGAGGGGCTAAGGACAGAGGGTTTGAGGACAGAGGGTCTAAGGACAGAGGGTCTAAGGACAGAGGGGCTAAGGACAGAGGGTTTGAGGACAGAGGGGCTAAGGACAGAGGGTTTGAGGACAGAGGGTTTGAGGACAGAGGGTTTGAGGACAGAGGGTCTAAGGACAGAGGGGCTAAGGACAGAGGGTTTGAGGACAGAGGGTTTGAGGACAGAGGGTCTAAGGACAGAGGGGCTAAGGACAGAGGGTTTGAGGACAGAGGGTTTGAGGACAGAGGGTTTGAGGACAGAGGGTCTAAGGACAGAGGGTCTAAGGACAGAGGGTCTAATGACACAGGGTCTAATGACAGAGGGTCTAAGGACAGAGGGTCTAAGGACAGAGGGTCTGAGGACAGAGGGTCTAAGGACAGAGGGTCTAAGGACAGAGGGTCTAAGGACAGAGGGTCTGAGGACAGAGGGTCTAAGGACAGAGGGTCTGAGGACAGAGGGTCTAAGGACAGAGGGTCTAAGGACAGAGGGTCTAAGGACAGAGGGGCTAAGGACAGAGGGTTTGAGGACAGAGGGTTTGAGGACAGAGGGTCTAAGGACAGAGGGTCTGAGGACAGAGGGTCTAATGACAGAGGGTCTAAGGACAGAGGGTCTAAGGACAGAGGGTCTGAGGACAGAGGGTCTAAGGACAGAGGGTCTAAGGACAGAGGGTCTAAGGACAGAGGGTCTGAGGACAGAGGGTCTAAGGACAGAGGGTCTAAGGACAGAGGGTCTAAGGACAGAGGGTCTAAGGACAGAGGGTCTGAGGACAGAGGGTCTAATGACAGAGGGTCTGAGGACAGAGGGTCTAAGGACAGAGGGTCTAAGGACAGAGGGTATAAGGACAGAGGGTCTAAGGACAGAGGGTCTCAGGACAGAGGGTCTAAGGACAGAGGGTCTGAGGACAGAGGGTCTAAGGACAGAGGGTCTAAGGACAGAGGGTCTGAGGACAGAGGGTCTAAGGACAGAGGGTCTAAGGACAGAGGGGCTAAGGACAGAGGGTTTGAGGACAGAGGGTTTGAGGACAGAGGGTCTGAGGACAGAGGGTCTAAGGACAGAGGGGCTAAGGACAGAGGGTCTGAGGACAGAGGGTCTAAGGACAGAGGGTCTAAGGACAGAGGGGCTAAGGACAGAGGGTTTGAGGACAGAGGGTTTGAGGACAGAGGGTCTAAGGACAGAGGGTCTAAGGACAGAGGGGCTAAGGACAGAGGGTTTGAGGACAGAGGGTCTAAGGACAGAGGGTCTAAGGACAGAGGGGCTAAGGACAGAGGGTTTGAGGACAGAGGGGCTAAGGACAGAGGGTTTGAGGACAGAGGGTTTGAGGACAGAGGGTTTGAGGACAGAGGGTCTAAGGACAGAGGGGCTAAGGACAGAGGGTTTGAGGACAGAGGGTTTGAGGACAGAGGGTCTAAGGACAGAGGGTCTAAGGACAGAGGGTGTCGGACTTACTTAATTGCCCTTTCTCTCACAAAATAAAATACAACCTGAAGTCGAATAAATAGTTCTTAATGTCTGCCTTTTCTATTATTTATTTGAGGGTCTGTTATATGTACCTCAAACACTTTCTTAATTACAATACTTATGTACATGTATCCAGCATGCTGCTTCAGATGTGTTGTGGTTGCTTCAGAGAGGCTTGGTGCGGGATCTCCTCACACCTCCGGCTCATGTTTCACCTCGGCTGCAGAGCAGGAGTCAGAAGTGACGCGACGTTCAGTGGGAACGCTGCTCTGAGGTCAGATCCACAGAGAGTCCAGAGAGAGAGCTGCGTCTGGAACATCAGCCTACTATCACCTAAAGAACATATCTAGGATTAAAAGACTAATGTCGCAGCAGGATTTGGAAAAACGTGTCCATGCTTTTATCTTCAGTAGACTGGACTACTGCAATGGTGTCTTCACAGGTCTCACTAAAAAATCTATTAGGAAGCTGCAGCTGATTCAGAACGCCGCTGCTCGAGTCCTCACTAACACTAAGAAAGTGGATCACATCACTCCTGTTCTGAAGTCTTTACACTGGCTTCCTGTGTGTCAAAGAATAGATTTCAAAATACTGATGCTGGTTTATAAAGCTTTGAATGGTTTAGGCCCAAAATACATTTCTGACCTCCTGCTAAATTATGAACCATCCAGATCTCTCAGGTCTTCAGGGACTGGTCAGCTTTCTGTCCCCAGAGTCAGAACTAAACATGGAGAAGCAGCGTTCAGTTATTATGCTCCATCTGGAACAAACTCCCAGAAACCTGCAGGTCCGCTGCAACTCTGACTACTTTTAAATCCAGGCTGAAGACTTTTCTTTTTGTCGCTGCTTTTAATTGAACTATTCACATCTTAAACTGCACTGTAACCTTTTTTGAATGTCTGTCTTTGAGCTCAGTTCCCACACAGTGGACCTAAACTGTGTTTTTGATCAACCTGAACACATTTAGTTGATATTCCTCAGATGTAAAGTGTGTCAGCAGTTATGGTGTCCGTGTCCCCAGGCCTCACTGCTGTCCAAACAGCACGAGGTGTAAAGTCCTCACACTTCACAGCTGCTGCCCGGCACACTTCTCCCGGCCGAGGACAGCGGGCGACTTAATGAGGACTGCCTTTTAATGAGTCTCACAAATACACGCATTAACAAAACAGAAGATGGACGCGGTGCTGAGCTTCACTGGACCTGAGATCTCACAGCGAGAGGGCTTAGGCTTTGATTCTGTAATCCAAGAACCATTTCAGATCGTTGGTCTGCTTTCAGTCACAACACATCCCTTTGCGAGTACACACCAGAACAGAGGAGAGCTAATGACAACACAACACGTGCATAAAGTACACACAATGTTCCTTATTTTAGATATCATTTAATATATCTTATCACACAAATAAAATACCACATGAAGTTGAATAAATTGTTCTTATTGCCTGACATTTCTATTCTCTTTTTTAGGCATATGTATTTCATTACATTACATTACATTGCATTTAGCAGACGCTTTTGTCCAAAGCGACTTACAATAAGTACATACGACCAGGAAGACACAGCCCAGAAGAAAAACAGAATCATATAAGTACAACAGGTATCATAGAGCCACACATTTCAAGTGCTACTCAGCTGGCTATAGATAGGCCAGTCCTATGTTAGTATATAAGTGCTTTGTTAGTAATTCTATCGCTCGATTTCATTAAATGCACACATTTTTATACTTGTACATATAATTGAAGTATTATGCACACGTTCAACTTCAAATGATTATGTGTGTATGAGTATTTTTATTTTATTTCATTATTGTAATTATTTATATTTGATTTTTGAAGTTTTATGCAAACATTTTACTTTATTTTGTTACGTTTGTGGAATTATTTTGAATTTATTAGATTTTTTGTTATTATACATTTCATTATTTAACTATGTAAAAAACATATATTGGATTTGTTCTAATATTTTTATTTTTATTTTATAAATAAAGCTTGATTCTGATTAAATGTTTCATGTATTTCTCTTTAGCTGCTTCATTTAATTCTATAATAAATAATAATAATACATTTTTATAGCGCCTTTCCTAAAGCTCAAAGACGCTAAGATGAGCCTCCGGTTCAGACCGAGCCCTTTAACTCGTCTCCTGGAAAGCGTCCCCGTGTTTCTCTCTCAGTGCTCCGTGTCTTTAACTCGAGGTGTAACTGCTCTCCTGTTCCCAGGCTGCAGGAGTGGGTGGTGTGAATTTCTCTCCATCATTTCTCTCCGTGTGAGGATCACCGAGTCACACTTCAGTCCTGGAGCTGCCATGGTTCCCACGAGACCCCCCGCCCAGATTCTCAGGACTCAAGGTGGCCGCTGGAGGTGCAAAATCACACCTCTCTCCTCTTATATGGATCCCAAGTCTCCTTCCCTCCTCACTCTCCTCTCCTGCCTCACCAGAAACACACTCTGCTTCTATCGCCCTGCAGCCATGGATGTTTCCTTCTGCTCCGACCTGCAGCTCCACCACGAAGCCTTCCTCTTCGACTCCCTGATGG
The DNA here is from genome assembly GCA_902827135.1 of Harpagifer antarcticus. NCBI lineage: Eukaryota > Metazoa > Chordata > Actinopteri > Perciformes > Harpagiferidae > Harpagifer > Harpagifer antarcticus. The sequence continues at coordinate 340,605 of CADEHL010001070.1, forward strand.
ACAAACAATACAACACTTTGGGCTTCGATGCAGCTTCAGATCCTGGCTATTTCAGCGCCAGCAGCAGCTCCTTGTCTCCCACCTCCTCTGTGGACTCCTTCTGCTTCTCCCCCAACGCTTTCCAGACGAACGAACCCAACCCTTTGGACTGTTTGGTCTTCAAAAGCCCGGCAGTTCCTCAGCAAAAGAGCCAAGACGCCCAAACTCTTCCTGCCTCCACGACAAAGAAATCCAGGTCCAGATACCCGGGGAAGAAGCGCCAGACAGCGAGCGACAGGGAGAAGCACAGGATGAGGGATCTGACCAAGTCTCTGAACCACCTGAGGACGTATTTACCTGAATCCGTGGCTCCAGAAGGACAGACCCTCACCAAAATCGACACTCTGCGCCTCACCATCCGATACATCTCGTACCTGTCGGCGCAGCTCGGCCTCAGCGAGGAGGTTCTGGAGCAGAAAGCTTCAGAATCTGTTCAAGAACCCCAAAATCTGCAGCAGTTCCTGGGTCAGCCGACAGAGAGCTACGCCCAGCAGGAAGCAGACTTTCCCTCCATGAGCACGACCCCAATGCAGCCCTCCTATCAGGTATGTTCATATCATCTCCTGTTCTACGTCTCCTCTGAGGACAGTCTCAGCTCAGAGCCTCCATTTAGTTTTATTTTACTGCCTGTACGAAAGATGCTCCTTCGCAGTTTCATGTGGTGGAAGAAGTACTCAGATGACTTACTAAAGTAGAAGTACAAATACTATGGTCTTAAAATACTCCATTACAGTAGTATTTCAAATTGTACTCTAGTACAAGATCTGAGTACTTCTACTTTTACTCAAGTACAAGATCTGAGTACTTTTACTCAAGTACAAGATCTGAGTACTTTTACTCAAGTACAAGATCTGAGTACTTTTACTTTCACTCAAGTACAAGATCTGAGTACTTTTACTCAAGTATAAGATCTGTGTACTTCTACTTTTACTCAAGTATAAGATCTGTGTACTTCTACTTTTACTCAAGTATAAGATCTGAGTACTATGGAGTATTAGATGGAGCCATGTTCTCTGCACTGATCCTACGTCTCGTTGAATCGGGAGCCAGATGAAACCCAGACATCAAACTGCTTTGATGTTAAAGTTGAATAAGTTTCTAACTGTCTTTTCTTCCGTCCTCAGGTTTCAAACGGAGCGTCTCTCTTCACCAGCGAGCAGTTCTGGCACCTTCAGAGCGCAGCGTTCCCCGGACACTGCTGAGGACGCCAATCCACTCGACCTTATCTCATTGCAACAATGACCTCTAAGAACATTTATTTAACGGACGAAACGTCTCCTGTTTGTTATTTTCAACAACATATATTTATGTCCTTAATATTGTACATAGAAATGTTTATTTATTACATTTTTCTACAACAGAATAAACATTATTTATCAAATGTGAAACCCTTGAGTTTGTCTCTTTCAGTATCTTTAATGATGTGTACTTGTAAGTATTTCTCTTTGATGCTACTTTTTACTTTAACACTCACAGATACTTTGTACATATAAAAACACATTATGTAGTATAATGCAGTACTGTAATACTACTCCACGCAGTCTTTTAAGTATCTCTATTGGCTCCACATTTACAAACAGGCTAAAATAAGAACCATGACAACATAATACTGAGTACTTTTACTTTTGATACCTGAAGTACATTTACCTGATAATACTTCTGTACTTTACAACATTCTGAAATGGGTCATTGTACACACTGAGTACTTGTTGTACTTTAAGTATATTTGATGCTATTAAGATAGCAGCAGCATCTAGAGACAAGGCATTGAGAAATTAAAAGAAGTAAACAATCCAGGTTTATTTCCAGGCAGGTCGACGCGTACGAGGAATCTGACTTGGTGTCATGGTGCGTACTTAAAAAATAACATTAACAAATATTTAAAATAGTAAAAGATATAGTAAAATATAGCAGTATTTACATAGAAATACAATGGAATGAAATGGATTAAGATAATTAGTAAAGGATCTACTTCTTCAAACACTGGGGGCTTCTAATTGGTGCTTGGTCACTTCCTAAAATAAACAGCTGTCAGAAGGACTGAGGTGCTAAACAGCGAGAGAGACCCCCCGCTGAGAGGAGGCACCTCTGCTGAGTCAACATGGCTGTGTCAGGAGAAGGAGGGCATCGGGATAAAGAGGATTAAAGTATAAACAAAAAGAGACCTTAAATCAATAAAAAACGGATCCCAAACAAACACGAGATCAACAAAAGGAAAAGAAAAACCCAAAAATCGAGAATGGAAAACAACGACGACGAACCGACAGAGAACATAAAACAAAATACACACAAGACCAATCACAAGAAAAGAGACAGCTGCGGAGGTGAGACACGATCAGGTGTCAGACAGGAAGTAAGACAAGGAGAAAACACACATCTAAATAAAACAGGAAACTCGAAACACAAAAACTCAGATCTTGACAAGCTGGTAGTTAGAATAATTAAAAAACGCACTGTGAGAAATACCAGACCATCGGTTAAGTCACTTGGGGGAAATGCTGGTTGTATTTGACTGCTACTGTAGTTCACTTCCTACCCAGGGGGCATGTAGTTCACTTCCTACCCAGGGGGCAAAACCCCATCTTTTGGGAAATCAGACATGGAATGTTGTAAAAGGTTGTCCACCAGAAATGATATCTATGGCAGTGTTTCTCAATCTTTTTCATACCAAGGACTTAACCAATACAAAAACACTCGCGGACCACCTAACTCCACAAATATCCAAAAACACATCGTTTTTTACAAATCGCCTGAAAATGGTACAAACAAGTGGCAGCATGTGTGACGAAGGTGTTGCTCTGGGCTATATCATGCAATCGAAAGTGAAACTTAAGCTCGCTCCATTGCGGAGATATTCCCGCGAGAGTGCGGAAAACTTAAATAAATACATTTATTTCAAATGTGAAATTTTACCAATATACTCACGGACCACTAGGGGGCGTTCACGGACCGCGGACCACACTTTGAGAAGCACTGATCTAGGACCTTCAAGGATCACAACCTGGGTGGACAACCCGGTCAACTGGAAAGCTACAGTGAGGGTCCAAACAATGCAACCCCTATATGAAAAAAAAAGTCAACACTTCTGTCTGGATCAGATGCCAGCATTCTCTTTCTGATTGAATATCTCTGTGACAGTTCATAGTAAAGACAAACTGAGCCAGCCTATTGAAAGAGCAGAACATAAGCTTTCAGGTGATGCCTTGGTTAAGCCTGTTCTCAATAAGGCCACTAGATGGCGCTGTGGCTTTTGTGTCTCTCCAAAGCGAAATCCATTTCAAGCAATGCACTTGTGGTCCTCTGGATTGTTTGCTGTGTTCAAAATGGGTAATAATAATAATAATAATAATAATAATAATAATACATTTGATTGATATAGCGCTTTTCCTGGAGCTCAAACACTTAACAAGCAAGTAAAAAGTGCTACATTTGGTGGAATAAGGGTGAGGGATTAGGAGATGAAGGCAAGAGTGAAAAGGTGAGTTTTGAGGGATTGTTTGAATGAGTGTAAGAAGATGTTTCTTTGCCGTTTCCAGTGGTGGAAGAAGTACTCAGATTCCTTACTTTAGTAAAAGTGCAAATACTATGGTGTTAAAATACTCCATTACAATTATAAATCCTGCTGGCACCGGAGAACATGGTGACGTTCAGGATTATAAAGTTGTCTCTGTTGTTGGAAACTCACCTGATGGTCTTATTGTAACAATGTGATCACATGACTCCTTCTGATGTTTTGGGCAATTCTTTTTTTAGTCAACATTTTTTCAGGTTTTTCTCGTAAACTATTTTATTTCCCGTCAAATTTCATCAATTGTTTTCTTTTTGTCAACTTGTGTCTGACTTTCAAGAGGACAACTGTCTGTTGTTGGAAACTCACCTAAAATGTGTGACGACCCCTGCCTTGTTATCTCTGGTGTGTGACGACCCCTGCCTTGTTATCTCTGGTGTGTGACGACCCCTGCCTTGTTATCTCTGGTGTGTGTATGTTCCTTTAAGGTGTTCCCTTTGGTCTATCAGCTGGGATTGAGGACACCTGGCGGCCGGTACCAGAGGGTTAAAGGGCCAGAGTGAGACCTGCAATCTCTCTCTGGCAGGAGGACGCAACGCGAAGAGCAGCCACGACCAGCTGACCTCTTGCACGACTGTCCGTCCTGGGAGAGGGATCCCTCCTCTGTTGCTCTCCCTGAGGTTTCTCCCATTTTTCCCTTTAAACTGTGGGTTTTCTCTGGAAGTTTTTCCTTGTACGATGTGAGGGTCTAAGGACAGAGGGTCTAAGGACAGAGGGTCTAAGGACAGAGGGTGTCGTATTGTCATACTGATATTTTGTACAAACTGTGAAGTCCACTGAGACAAATGTAACATTTGTGATATTGGGCTATATAAATAAACATTGATTGATTGATTGATTGTTTCGCCTGTTTGTGTCCTTCAGCAGCAGTGAATAAACTCTTTCTTTCTATTCACGCCCTCGTTTTCTGTCGCGCGTTTGTTGTGGCTGAGAGCCAAGCCATGACATAACAATGTGGTCACATGACTCCTTCTGATGTTACTGCAGATCTGCTGTGAGCTAGCTAGCTAACGTAGCTAACCTAGTCATTTCAGATATACTGACAAACACTGACAGTTATGAGACAGACTATTTCTGCCATATAATAGATACAATAACGTAACATTAGTATTGTAAAAGTATAACAAGGGTGAATACATCTAAGAGGATTTAATATAAAACACATTTAATAAAACAGTAAATTCAGAGAAAAACGGGGGATAACAATATAAAGATATACAAAAATGTAAGTTAATGTAATACAAATATAATAATAATAATAAACTATAATGTATGTTGCGACCTGGCTCAAAAGGCCACAACAAAACGGAGACACAACATGTCAACGGGTAGGTAAAGGTGTTTATTTAGGACAAACAAATCAAATCCAGTAAAGTATGAGGTGTGGATGTCAGTGGTATCAGTAATGTAAATGCAGTGTGCGGATTGTGTGAACATGTATGTGTGTGAGAGTGTTGAATTGCACAAAGTAAAGCAACTGACGAAACTCCTAATATACTTAACCAAACCGGTGTGCCTGCAGGGAGAAGCAGAGAGAGACAGAGAGCGAGCACAGAGAGGAGCTAAATAGCACCAGACCCAGGTGCCCGGAGCCACTGCAATCAAATGCACACAGCAAACACCAATCACCCATCACCCATCACCCATCACCAATCACCAATCACCAACCACCACCTCCTCTCTACTGATGCACCCACAGGGGCATCACAGCCCCCCCCCTTAAGACGGGGCCCCAAAGGGATCCACGACACCCCAATATCCTCCTTCTTAACTCCAGTTTTTTTTTTTATTTCCCTTCTTAGGACTGGAGGACGCTCCTCCTCCGCTGTCTCCGAACTCCTGACCCGCGACCCCGCACCGCTTCCTCGCTTCCACTGCCTTTAGGTCCCACTCCTCCTTGGGTTGGCTGGCGTTGAGCCACAGCATGTAGGCGCTCATCGGTCTCTTGGGCGCGCCGACCTCCTTCGGCCTCCTCTTCTTCCGCCTCCGCTTGTTCGGCCTCCTCTTGTTCTTCACCTCTTTGACTGTCCTCTCCTTCTTCTTTGTCCCGATCTCAAAGTACCGGGCTGGACCACATTCTCCAGACTCTGAAACAGGTAGGTCAGCAGACATCCTATGGCTCTGCAAACGCGTAACAGTATGAATTGGCGACACACTTGGAACTTGCAAACCGCTCTCATCTGGCCCCACAGATGCCAACGGCCTGGAAACCACCACAGGCGGTGGCACACCAGCCCACACAGCACTACCAGCGAGATCGTTGCCTAAAATCATCTGTATCCCATCAAGTGGCAACGCGGGACGCACGCCAATAGACACAACTCCCCGCACCAGCTCGCAATCCAGCACTATTGCATGCCGTGGCACAGGGATCAAGCCCATCTCCATGCCCCTCATCAGCACAACATCCCCAGTCTCTGTCTCTGATGAAAAAGGCAATACTGACTCAGCAATAAATGAGTATCTAGCTGCTGTGTCACGCAACACCTTAATCGGAACATACTTGTCACTACCAACTACTGACACAACGGCTTCCGTTATGAACGGCTCAAAAACAGAACCCACATCCAAGTCGGCACAAACCAGCTTCTTATCAGGCACCATGCCCGATCCTACACCCTGCGGCTTTTTAACCAAAACGGCAGAACAACACATGGCTGGAGCATGTGGTGAAGAACGAGGCTTCCCCTCAGGTTCCAGCAACGGACACTGCCCCTTCCAATGACCCTCTTCTCGACAATAATGACATAGGTCCACTTTGGCCCCCTCGGGTCGCCCTGTACCTACAAGTCTACGGGAGGAGCCTGGTGAAAACTTTGCACCACCGCGGGCATAGCCATTGTCTTCTCCCCGTTTCCAATCACCCCTAGAATACTTCTCAGTAAAACTGCCCTTATGTGTCAACACAAAATCGTCCGCTAATTCAGCAGCTCTAAACGCGGTGGAAGGTTTCTGTTCATTCACATAAGTGGCCACACGCTGAGGGAGACTGTTTTTAAATTGTTCCAAGACAATGAGCTCACAAAGGCCGTCAAAACTTGCAACCTTTGCTGCCGCGCACCACCGCTGAAAATGAGAAGTTAAATCACGGATAAACTCCACATGTGTCTGCTTATCTCCCTTGACCCAACTTCTGAACCTTTGACGATACGCTTCCGGAACCAGTTCGTAAGATTTCAACACCGCTGATTTTACTCTATCATAGTCCAAAGCATTTTCGCCACAAACCGCTGAATAGGCTTCCTGTGCTCGCCCAGTGAGTACACACTGAAGTAACAGCACTCTGTCCGAATCTGACCAGTTTCTTGCCTCTGCTATGCGTTCAAATAGAGTGAAAAAAATGTCCGGGTCACGCTCATTGAACTTTGGCACTAATCGCAAGTAAGAAATTATATCGCCACTGCCTGATGCCGACCTATCACCACCATCCTCCCTTGGAGACAACTTGCCCTCTCCCATCAGTCGTAATCTAGCATGTTCCACCTCACATTTCATCCTTTCCACCTCCAGCACCTTCTCCACCTCTAAACGCTTCTCTACCTCCTGCTGCTGACCCCTCAACCTCTCCTGCTCCAACCTCAACTCCAACTGCAATCTCTCCTGATCCAACCTCAACTTCTCCTGATCAAACTGCATGGCCAAAAGCTCCTTTTGCTGCTCGAACGTCAAACCAGCTGTCTGAACCACTACCGGCACGAACCCTGCCGCACCAGACTCGCTCTTCTGCAACACCCCCTGCTCAAACAAAGATGACACAATGACAGTTTTAATGTCATGTTTCCGCTTGCTCCCCACAACAGCAATGTCATAGTGCTCTGCTATTTCGACTAACTGTGCCTTCTGGCAATTATCTAAGAACGATACTGAGGGCGCATCCACAAACGCTGACAAAGAAGTCATACTAGCCAATCAGAAAGCAAAGTACCAAACTGCCAACACGCATGGGCATAAGATTAACCCAACAGAGAATTTCCCCCTAACTGCCTAAACAAAATCTTCCTAATCTCACCTAGTCTTCATGTGGCTTGCGGTGGGTAATTACGCACTGGAACCCGGCGGAGTAATGGAGCGACCTGCGCGCAGGTAACACCAAGATATCACGCGGATGTGCCCCCGAGACAGCTGTCCGAAAACAGCTGACACTAACCACGTTGCCACAACACTATGAAAAAAACAAACAGACGCAACCCAAAGGGAAACGCCACTTAAGCCTAGCGGGGGAAACTCTTTACAAAAGCGTAACAAGCAGCAACATCTTACCTTCTGATTGGCACACCAAACCTGTCGCCATGTCAAACACTAAAGCTTCCTCAAACCCAAAAAACATGATGTGTCCCCAAAATAGCAGTACAGAGCCAGCACACAGCTGGACCATATCCACTAATTAGCTGCTCAAATGACACCATGTGCTCTGAGCACTACACAAACTTTTAACCAACTAACCCGTAGGACGAGCCCCCATTTGTTGCGACCTGGCTCAAAAGGCCACAACAAAACGGAGACACAACATGTCAACGGGTAGGTAAAGGTGTTTATTTAGGACAAACAAATCAAATCCAGTAAAGTATGAGGTGTGGATGTCAGTGGTATCAGTAATGTAAATGCAGTGTGCGGATTGTGTGAACATGTATGTGTGTGAGAGTGTTGAATTGCACAAAGTAAAGCAACTGACGAAACTCCTAATATACTTAACCAAACCGGTGTGCCTGCAGGGAGAAGCAGAGAGAGACAGAGAGCGAGCACAGAGAGGAGCTAAATAGCACCAGACCCAGGTGCCCGGAGCCACTGCAATCAAATGCACACAGCAAACACCAATCACCCATCACCCATCACCCATCACCAATCACCAATCACCAACCACCACCTCCTCTCTACTGATGCACCCACAGGGGCATCACAGCCCCCCCCTTAAGACGGGGCCCCAAAGGGATCCACGACACCCCAATATCCTCCTTCTTAACTCCAGTTTTTTTTTTTTATTTCCCTTCTTAGGACTGGAGGACGCTCCTCCTCCGCTGTCTCCGAACTCCTGACCCGCGACCCCGCACCGCTTCCTCGCTTCCACTGCCTTTAGGTCCCACTCCTCCTTGGGTTGGCTGGCGTTGAGCCACAGCATGTAGGCGCTCATCGGTCTCTTGGGCGCGCCGACCTCCTTCGGCCTCCTCTTCTTCCGCCTCCGCTTGTTCGGCCTCCTCTTGTTCTTCACCTCTTTGACTGTCCTCTCCTTCTTCTTTGTCCCGATCTCAAAGTACCGGGCTGGACCACATTCTCCAGACTCTGAAACAGGTAGGTCAGCAGACATCCTATGGCTCTGCAAACGCGTAACAGTATGAATTGGCGACACACTTGGAACTTGCAAACCGCTCTCATCTGGCCCCACAGATGCCAACGGCCTGGAAACCACCACAGGCGGTGGCACACCAGCCCACACAGCACTACCAGCGAGATCGTTGCCTAAAATCATCTGTATCCCATCAAGTGGCAACGCGGGACGCACGCCAATAGACACAACTCCCCGCACCAGCTCGCAATCCAGCACTATTGCATGCCGTGGCACAGGGATCAAGCCCATCTCCATGCCCCTCATCAGCACAACATCCCCAGTCTCTGTCTCTGATGAAAAAGGCAATACTGACTCAGCAATAAATGAGTATCTAGCTGCTGTGTCACGCAACACCTTAATCGGAACATACTTGTCACTACCAACTACTGACACAACGGCTTCCGTTATGAACGGCTCAAAACAGAACCCACATCCAAGTCGGCACAAACCAGCTTCTTATCAGGCACCATGCCCGATCCTACACCCTGCGGCTTTTTAACCAAAACGGCAGAACAACACATGGCTGGAGCATGTGGTGAAGAACGAGGCTTCCCCTCAGGTTCCAGCAACGGACACTGCCCCTTCCAATGACCCTCTTCTCGACAATAATGACATAGGTCCACTTTGGCCCCCTCGGGTCGCCCTGTACCTACAAGTCTACGGGAGGAGCCTGGTGAAAACTTTGCACCACCGCGGGCATAGCCATTGTCTTCTCCCCGTTTCCAATCACCCCTAGAATACTTCTCAGTAAAACTGCCCTTATGTGTCAACACAAAATCGTCCGCTAATTCAGCAGCTCTAAACGCGGTGGAAGGTTTCTGTTCATTCACATAAGTGGCCACACGCTGAGGGAGACTGTTTTTAAATTGTTCCAAGACAATGAGCTCACAAAGGCCGTCAAAACTTGCAACCTTTGCTGCCGCGCACCACCGCTGAAAATGAGAAGTTAAATCACGGATAAACTCCACATGTGTCTGCTTATCTCCCTTGACCCAACTTCTGAACCTTTGACGATACGCTTCCGGAACCAGTTCGTAAGATTTCAACACCGCTGATTTTACTCTATCATAGTCCAAAGCATTTTCGCCACAAACCGCTGAATAGGCTTCCTGTGCTCGCCCAGTGAGTACACACTGAAGTAACAGCACTCTGTCCGAATCTGACCAGTTTCTTGCCTCTGCTATGCGTTCAAATAGAGTGAAAAAAATGTCCGGGTCACGCTCATTGAACTTTGGCACTAATCGCAAGTAAGAAATTATATCGCCACTGCCTGATGCCGACCTATCACCACCATCCTCCCTTGGAGACAACTTGCCCTCTCCCATCAGTCGTAATCTAGCATGTTCCACCTCACATTTCATCCTTTCCACCTCCAGCACCTTCTCCACCTCTAAACGCTTCTCTACCTCCTGCTGCTGACCCCTCAACCTCTCCTGCTCCAACCTCAACTCCAACTGCAATCTCTCCTGATCCAACCTCAACTTCTCCTGATCAAACTGCATGGCCAAAAGCTCCTTTTGCTGCTCGAACGTCAAACCAGCTGTCTGAACCACTACCGGCACGAACCCTGCCGCACCAGACTCGCTCTTCTGCAACACCCCCTGCTCAAACAAAGATGACACAATGACAGTTTTAATGTCATGTTTCCGCTTGCTCCCCACAACAGCAATGTCATAGTGCTCTGCTATTTCGACTAACTGTGCCTTCTGGCAATTATCTAAGAACGATACTGAGGGCGCATCCACAAACGCTGACAAAGAAGTCATACTAGCCAATCAGAAAGCAAAGTACCAAACTGCCAACACGCATGGGCATAAGATTAACCCAACAGAGAATTTCCCCCTAACTGCCTAAACAAAATCTTCCTAATCTCACCTAGTCTTCATGTGGCTTGCGGTGGGTAATTACGCACTGGAACCCGGCGGAGTAATGGAGCGACCTGCGCGCAGGTAACACCAAGATATCACGCGGATGTGCCCCCGAGACAGCTGTCCGAAAACAGCTGACACTAACCACGTTGCCACAACACTATGAAAAAAACAAACAGACGCAACCCAAAGGGAAACGCCACTTAAGCCTAGCGGGGGAAACTCTTTACAAAAGCGTAACAAGCAGCAACATCTTACCTTCTGATTGGCACACCAAACCTGTCGCCATGTCAAACACTAAAGCTTCCTCAAACCCAAAAAACATGATGTGTCCCCAAAATAGCAGTACAGAGCCAGCACACAGCTGGACCATATCCACTAATTAGCTGCTCAAATGACACCATGTGCTCTGAGCACTACACAAACTTTTAACCAACTAACCCGTAGGACGAGCCCCCATTTGTTGCGACCTGGCTCAAAAGGCCACAACAAAACGGAGACACAACATGTCAACGGGTAGGTAAAGGTGTTTATTTAGGACAAACAAATCAAATCCAGTAAAGTATGAGGTGTGGATGTCAGTGGTATCAGTAATGTAAATGCAGTGTGCGGATTGTGTGAACATGTATGTGTGTGAGAGTGTTGAATTGCACAAAGTAAAGCAACTGACGAAACTCCTAATATACTTAACCAAACCGGTGTGCCTGCAGGGAGAAGCAGAGAGAGACAGAGAGCGAGCACAGAGAGGAGCTAAATAGCACCAGACCCAGGTGCCCGGAGCCACTGCAATCAAATGCACACAGCAAACACCAATCACCCATCACCCATCACCCATCACCAATCACCAATCACCAACCACCACCTCCTCTCTACTGATGCACCCACAGGGGCATCACAATGTAATAAACAGTTAATTCAGAAAATTATATAATGTAACTGCCCTTAAATATATAATTACAAAGTCAAGTAAATTCGGAAAACAATACGTTACTGCCCTGAAAACGGGGAAATAACAATTTAAAGATATATTTTTAAAAATAAATGATATTATTTTTAATGTAATCCTGAGGGTTGTCTCAAATAATGTCCGTTTTCTTATTGATTGTCTTGAAAAGCTGGTTTTATTTCACTGGCATGAACAGAAAATGCAGTAAAATGGAGATTCAGCCCATATACAAGACATCACACTTTTGTTCGTTGACATTTATTGACAAAATGACGGCAGTATATACAGTATTAAAACATTTCTTTTTACAAAACCAGATTTAGATCTCAAATAGTCATCTTTACCCATACACATTCATAATTCAAACTTTCACATTTAAAAAAGGCTCCCTTGACATACAGGACATTTATACCAGTGGTGTCCAAACTACGGCCATTTTGAATCGGCCCTCAGCAAATTCAAAAAGCTCGTCTTATATGTCCAATAATATATTTACCAATCAATCTTGAAATAATTCACATTTCCCTTTCTTCTAATCAATCGGAGCTTCAGTTTTAAGGAATGAGCTGCTATCAAGATCAATTAAACCCTATGGATAGCTGTGATGAAGGCTGAGGGTTTTCTTAAAGCATGTTCAAGACTCAAGCCTCCTTTGATTGATTACTTACTGTAACCTATGACGCAATATTTAGTATATTTTCTGGCCCTCAGGGAAAGAACTTTGGACACCCCGGTTCATACATTTGGTTCCAGCTGAACGTCACAGTGTTCAAACGGCAGGAGTCTGACTCTCGAACCAGTCCAACACTGGTTTCTTGTTCAAAGCGACCCACTTCATGTTGGCTTTGGTCCTCTCCAGCGCCTGCTCCAGAGCCGCCGTGCCCGACCCGAAGTTACCCGCGTTGGCTTCTTTAAACTGGAGCAACTGGGGAGAAATGATGAGTGGGGGGTTACTGGGATTCAATAACCGTGACTTCTTTTATTTAAGGCAGTACAAACATTTGTTGATTTACTTCTTGACAAAAGTTAAAGGTCCCCTATGATACTGTTTCTCATCAATATATCACAGGTCTCAGATATATACAGAGCCTGTCTCTGATTGGCTGAAACACCAAACAGATCATTGCAGCATTACCCATAATCCCCTCTGTTTCAGCCCTGTTTCCAAAGTGCTGATTCTCTGTCTGTTACTTAGATGAAAATAAGGAGCCCCTCCCCACGCCCCTCTGAGAGACATTTGGTTACAAAGAACTCAATGGTGCTCTAGAGGAGATTCAGGTGATAAGGGGGGGGGGGGGGGGTACCTTGGTTGCTGATTGGCTAATGGTTACACAAGACAACACATCGTTATGACATCACAAAGTGGCCAAAATCTGATCAGCTCATTTTCAGACAGGTTTTTATAGAAATGGATCAAAAAGAGAGAAAATCTTTGTTCCTGAAACTTTCAGAGTCTCTTTCCACAGAGGGGACACATGTTGATGTAGAAGAGACATGAAGAAGAGGAGACACATGTTGATGTAGAAGAGACATGAAGAAGAGGGGACACATGTTGATGTAGAAGAGACATGAAGAAGAGGGGACACATGTTGATGTAGAAGAGACATGAAGAAGAGGGGACACATGTTGATGTAGAAGAGACATGAAGAAGAGGGGACACATGTTGATGTAGAAGAGACATGAAGAAGAGGGGACACATGTTGATGTAGAAGAGACATGAAGAAGAGGGGACACATGTTGATGTAGAAGAGACATGAAGAAGAGGGGACACATGTTGATGTAGAAGAGACATGAAGAAGAGGGGACACATGTTGATGTAGAAGAGACATGAAGAAGAGGGGACACATGTTGATGTAGAGGAGACATGAAGAAGAGGGGACACATGTTGATGTAGAAGAGACATGAAGAAGAGGGGACACATGTTGATGTAGAAGAGACATGAAGAAGAGGGGACACATGTTGATGTAGAAGAGACATGGAGAAGAGGGGACACATGTTGATGTAGAAGAGACATGAAGGAGAGGGGACACATGTTGATGTAGAAGAGACATGGAGAAGAGGGGACACATGTTGATGTAGAAGAGACATGGAGAAGAGGGGACACATGTTGATGTAGAAGAGACATGAAGAAGAGGGGACACATGTTGATGTAGAAGAGACATGAAGAAGAGGGGACACATGTTGATGTAGAAGAGACATGAAGAAGAGGGGACACATGTTGATGTAGAAACTGTACCTGCTTGTACTCGAACTCAGAGGAGAATCGTTTGGTCACTCCACTAATCAATCCTCCAAAGGAAAATGATCCGCCACCGTACCTGAAGACAAGAGGCAAACGGTCAAATAAATGTTTGAACTTAATATAAATATACTAAAAAATACAAATAAAAAGTAAGAATAAAACTCATAAAAACCTAAATATGGCATTAAATCATAATTACAATTGGAAAGGCATGTGTCTGCATGAGGAAGGGAATACTCACTCGCTGAAGATATAGTCCCATCTGGATCTGACGAAGTCCCAGGCCAGAGGCTGCCCGACGGAGTTACCGGCGATGGAGATGATGGTGGACGTGGCGTCTTGTTTGCGGATCCTTTTGGGGTCCAGACAATACTCCAGGTACCTGAAACACTCACAGTGAGCACACCGGCCTAACAGACTGCATTGCAATGACCTGTAAAGTACTCAGTAACCTAATCTGTGTATCACAGGCCAAACCTTTTTCACCGAGGGCCACATACAGAAACACACACTAAGGGCCCCTCACTAGAGGAGAGGTATATTGCCTCATAAGTTAAAAAATCTAATGTAGGTTCATTATTCTTGATACATTAATATGCTTTAAGAAAACCAGCAGCTCATCCCTTAAAACAGAAGCTCAGATTGATTATAGATTGATTATAATAAAGGGAAATATGAAGGGTCTATTTCAAGATTGATTGGTAAATAAATGGGCTTTTTTCTTATCAACTAAGATTTGTTGGAAAATGTTTTCTACTTCAATTGACTGAGTTTATTTGAAAACGGGGCTTATTAACACATGACTACTGTACTGTGGAATTTATGTTTATTTAAGAAGTACAATATAAGACAAGCACACGACTTTTTCTAAACTAAAACTCTTATTTAGAAACCAGATCCTGAATGGTTCTGAGCAGGACTTGTGAAGTGTGCTTGCTATTTCTTGTCTTTACAATGAATCAAATATCACGGTGCTGATGACCTAAACCTTTACTTTCATGAACAATGGACGCTCGAAGGGGACCAGCTTCTTCTTGCCCCTCTTGATCCAACCCACGGCATGTCGTGTTATAGTCACGACATTTAATCGATTTCCCCTTTCTTCCGTGTCTCACAGAACGATTTTAAAAGCAATGTATTTCTATTGGTAGTGTGTTTCGTGCCTGCACCACGTCTTTTAGTCCGGCCGGGTCTCGGAAGCTGTGGGGTTCATAAAAACTTGTTCTTACTCAATATCAAGCCACGATTATTGTTTTTATTTGAAACCGTATAATGTCGGAATTAGTATTATTTCTCGGTTAAGTTAATATCGTCAAGTCCGCGTCTGCTAACCCTTTTGTTGTCTGGCATTTCCTGTTTGTCAGTTCCTGTTTGACTTTGGCACTAATCTCCCCTCTCATTCCAGGTAGTTCGACTCCTACCCTTGTGTGTTCTTCACGGACCTGATTACCTGCCCCGCCCTTATGGTTTGCACCTGTTGAGCTCCTGTGTGTGTATTTAATCAGTGGGTGTTTCTCAATGTCGAGTACGCTTGCTTGGTAGCACATGTACCTCCGAGTCAGGTCCTCCAGAAGCGAGGCAAGAATCCCTCCTCGCATTCGGAGAACGAAGAAGGGAAGAGGCTAACAGGTGTGCCTCATGTGAGATTTGGGAAATTGGTCCGTGCGCAAAGCATTGTGGGGATTTTAAGACCGGAGTCTACACATGTGCAGCCTGGAAATTTCCCGCAACGAAGTACGCTGGCCTCGGTAGAATTCCAAGTATGCTGGACATTGGAACAGTCCTTCAGCGGCACTCCATGACGGAGCATCCTTGAAATAGTGGCTCTGGAGCAGCTTTCCTCGACATTGAGTGTTTTTCTCTGTGCCAGATCGTTTCGAGATTTAGAGTCGAGCCTTCCAGCGCTTGAGCCTTACAAATATTATTTGTGATTTGTCTGCCAGTTGATATCTGAGCTCGAGTAAGTCGTGTTAGTATTTAGTAAGTCATTTTTTGGAGTCCATGTTTATTATGAGTGTTGGATTGCCCTGCAAACCATCTAAAGTCACCCCTAAACCTGAGGTGCTGCTAATACTCATCATGCATTCAAAGCATCTTGCAGGAATGGATATGCATGCTTCAGAGTGTCTGACCTGTTGAGCAGCCAGGGCTGTTTGCTGCAGGACAGAGCGGACATCAGTTTGTCGGCCTCTGAGGCGATGGTGGCGTTCTTGAATGCGGCCCAAGCAAATTCCCACTCCTCCTCTCCTCCTGCTGCGATCGCACTGCAGTACACTGTGTACTTCAGGTTAGGACTAATCCTGGACACAAGGAGATGAGAGATCTGTGAGCAGGAGAGGACTCTTTAAAGTAGAGACATTACGTACTGATATACACCTGAACATCAGCAGGAGAGGACTCTTTAAAGTAGAGACACTACATACTGATAGACACCTGAACATCAGCAGGAGAGGACTCTTTAAAGTAGAGACACTACATACTGATATACACCTGAACATCAGCAGGAGAGGACTCTTTAAAGTAGAGACACTACATACTGATATACACCTGAACATCAGCAGGAGAGGACTCTTTAAAGTAGAGACACTACATACTGATATACACCTGAACATCAGCAGGAGAGGACTCTTTAAAGTAGAGACACTACATACTGATATACACCTGAACATCAGCAGGAGAGGACTCTTTAAAGTAGAGACACTACATACTGATATACACCTGAACATTAGCAGGAGAGGACTCTTTAAAGTAGAGACACTACATACTGATATACACCTGAACATCAGCAGGAGAGGACTCTTTAAAGTAGACACTACATACTGATATACACCTGAACATCAGCAGGAGAGGACTCTTTAAAGTAGACACTACATACTGATATACACCTGAACATCAGCAGGAGAGGACTCTTTAAAGTAGACACTACATACTGATATACACCTGAACATCAGCAGGAGAGGACTCTTTAAAATAGAGACGCTACATACTGATATACACCTGAACATCAGCAGGAGAGGACTCTTTAAAGTAGAGGCACTACATACTGATATACACCTGAACATCAGCAGGAGAGGACTCTTTAAAGTAGAGACACTACATACTGATATACACCTGAACATCAGCAGGAGAGGACTCTTAAAGTAGAGACACTACATACTGATATACACCTGAACATCAGCAGGAGAGGACTCTTTAAAGTAGAGACACTACATACTGATATACACCTGAACATCAGCAGGAGAGGACTCTTTAAAGTAGAGACACTGCATACTGATATACACCTGAACATCAGCAGGAGAGGACTCTTTAAAGTAGAGACGCTACATACTGATATACACCTGAACATCAGCAGGAGAGGACTCTTTAAAGTAGAGACACTACATACTAATATACACCTGAACATCAGCAGGAGAGGACTCTTTAAAGTAGAGACACTACATACTGATATACACCTGAACATCAGCAGGAGAGGACTCTTTAAAGTAGATACACTACATACTGATATACACCTGAACATCAGCAGGAGAGGACTCTTTAAAGTAGAGACACTACATACTGATATACACCTGAACATCAGCAGGAGAGGACTCTTTAAAGTAGAGACACTACATACTGATATACACCTGAACATCAGCAGGAGAGGACTCTTTAAAGTAGAGACACTACATACTGATATACACCTGAACATCAGCAGGAGAGGACTCTTTAAAGTAGAGACACTGCATACTGATATACACCTGAACATCAGCAGGAGAGGACTCTTTAAAGTAGAGACGCTACATACTGATATACACCTGAACATCAGCAGGAGAGGACTCTTTAAAGTAGAGACACTACATACTAATATCAATCAATCAATCAATCAATGTTTATTTATATAGCCCAATATCACAAATGTTACATTTGTCTCAGTGGACTTCACAGTTTGTACAAAATATCAGTATGACAATAAGACACCCTCTGTCCTTAGACCCTCACATCGTACAAGGAAAAACTTCCGAAGAAAACCCACAGTTTAAAGGGAAAAATGGGAGAAACCTCAGGGAGAGCAACAGAGGAGGGATCCCTCTCCCAGGACGGACAGTCGTGCAATAGATGCCGTGTGTAAATTGAAAAGATAATACATTTGCAACATAGGTAGTCCAAATGTTTGGAAATGCATGTGTGTGTAATAGGAAGATGGATCCACGAGGATATCCATCCAGGACCTATGATCCAGGACCACAGCCACGACTCAAGATCCAGGGCTCGTGATGCCGGACACAGGACCGCAGGATCATCCATGACTCCGGATCCCAGCGTATATAGACACCAAAAAGAAAGAAATTTGGGGAAGCTGGGTTAATCGGAACATGGGAGTACACAGGTATAGACAGAGAGAAGGAAGAAGTAAGATGTCCCCCGACAAACTAAGCCTATATCAGCAAAACTAGGGGCTGAATCTAATCAGCCCTAACTATAAGCTTTATCAAAAAGGAAGGTCTTAAGCGCACTCTTAAAAACGGATAGGGTGTCTGCCGCCCGAACACAAACTGGAAGCTGATTCCACAAATGTGGAGCTTGATAAGAAAAGGCTCTGGCTCCCATTGTACTTTTAGAGACTCTAGGAACAACCAACAACCCTGCATTCTTGGAACGCAATGCCCTAGTAGGACAATAGGGTATAATGAGTTCTTTAAGGTAAGATGGCGCCTGCCCATTAAGGGCTTTGTAGGCGAGAAGAAGAATTTTAAATTCTATCCTGTGTTCTATAGGGAGCCAGTGTAAGGCAGCCAGAACAGGAGTAATGTGGTCCCTTTTCCTAACTCTGGTTAGGACACGAGCTGCAGCATTTTGAATTAGCTGAAGCGACTTGACTGACTTCTTGGTACACCCTGATAATAAAGAGTTACAATAATCCAGCCTTGAAGTAACAAATGCATGGACTAGTTTCTCTGCATCGTTTTGAGGCAAGATATGCCTGATTTTTGCAATGTTACGTAGATGGAAGTAGGCGGTCCTTGAAATTGATTTTATGTGGGCGTTAAAGGATAAATCCTGATCAAATATAACACCAAGATTCCTTACAGTCTCACTGGAGGCCAAATTAATGCCATCCATAGTTAGTATATCTTTAGATAATTTGTTTCGTAGATTCTTCGGGCCAAGTACAATAACTTCAGTTTTGGTCGTGTTTAACATCAAAAAGTTTAAGGTCATCCACGTTTTTAAGTCCTTGAGGCAGTCTTGAATTTTATTTAGATGATTAATTTCATCAGGCTTGATTGATAAATATAGTTGAGTATCATCCGCATAACAATGAAAATTTACAGAATGATTCCTTATAATATTGCCTAGCGGAAGCATATATAATGTGAACAAAATAGGTCCGAGCACTGAGCCCTGTGGCACTCCGTGGCTAACTTTGGTTTGCGTGGAAGATTCATCATTGACACGTACAAACTGAGAGCGTTCAGATAAATAGGACCTAAACCAGCCTAAGGCAGTTCCCTGTATGCCAACTAAGTGCTCTAGTCTTTGCAATAAGATATCATGATCGATAGTATCAAATGCAGCACTGAGATCGAGCAAAACAAGAATAGAGACAAGTCCTTTGTCAGAGGCTATTAGAATGTCATTTGTGACTTTGACCAGAGCTGTCTCTGTGCTATGATGTGTTCTAAAGCCAGACTGAAAATCTTCAAATAAATCATTGTTTTTTAAGTAATCACACAGCTGTTTTGCGACTGCTTTCTCAAGAATTTTTGAGAGGAACGGAAGATTAGAAATAGGTCTATAGTTGGCTAAAACCTCTGGATCGAGGTTGTGCTTTTTAAGAAGCGGTTTTATCACTGCTACTTTGAATGATTGTGGAACATAGCCTGATAATAAAGACATATTCATAATATTTAATAAAGAAGTGCTAATTAATGGAAAAACTTCCTTCAACAGCTTAGTTGGAATTGGGTCTAATATACACGTTGATGGTTTAGAAGAGAGAATCATTGAATTTAATTGTTCAAGGTTTATGGCTGAGAAGCATTCTAGTTTACTATCTAGTGTAATATTATAACTTACGTTTCCGGGAGTTGATAACACTATACTGGTCAAAGGCAAGAGGTCATTAATTTTGTTTCTAAGAGTAACAATTTTATCGTTAAAAAAGCACATAAAATCATTACTACTGAGTGCTATGGGAATAGAAGGCTCAATCGAGCTATGGCTCTCTGTCAGCCTGGCTACAGTGCTGAAAAGAAATCTTGCATTATTCTTATTCTCATCTATTAGTGAAGAGTAGTAGGCTGCTCTCGCTTTACGCAGTGCTTTCTTATATTCATTGAGAGTGATATGCCAAATTAAACGAGATTCTTCAAGTTTAGTGGAACGCCATATCCTTTCAAGTTGTCTCGACTTTTGCTTTATTTTGCGGGTTTCGGCATTATGCCATGGAGCTAATCTATGTTGTTTTATTTTCTTCTTTTTCAAAGGAGCAACAGAGTCTAATTTTATTCGCAGCGCATCTGTAGCACTATCAACAGCATGATCAATTTGGGGTGGTGGACATTTTGTATAAGTTTCCTCCCCTACATGCAGACCTGCTATCGAGTTAAGCATTGGTGGAATCTCTTCCTTAAATTTGGCTATAGCACTAACAGATAGGTTTCTGCTGGAGGAGCCTTTGACTAATGCTTTGTAGTCCAGCAACAGCACTTCAAAAGTTACTAAGAAATGGTCGGATAAAGCAGGATTATGCGGTTCGACTAATAGTTGCTCAATTTCAATACCATAAGTCAGAACAAGGTCGAGAGTGTGATTATAGCAGTGGGTTGGTTTATTTACACTCTGACAAAAACCAACAGAATCTAATATAGAGTTAAATGCAACAGTAAGGCTATTTTTATCATCGTCAACATGAATATTAAAGTCACCTACGATAATTACTTTATCTGTTTTAAGAACCAAAGTTGATAAAAACTCAGAGAATTCTGATAAGAATTCTGAATAAGGACCTGGTGCACGGTACACTGTAACAAATAAGATTGGCTGCAAAATTTTCCAGGTCGGATGCGTAAGACTAAAAACGAGACTTTCAAAGGAGGTACAATCTAATTTTGGTTTAGTATTGATAAGCAAACTTGAGTCAAAGATTGCTGCAACTCCACCTCCTCGGCCCACGCCTCTGGCAATATGAGTATTGATATGGCTGGGTGGAGTGGCCTCATTTATGCTGACATATTCTTCATGTCTCAACCAAGTTTCAGTGAGACAGCATATATCAATATTATAATCTGATATTAAATCATTTACCAATATTGCTTTAGATGCTAGAGATCTTATGTTTAAGAGACCACATTTAATCTTCCTGTTTTGTTGCACTGTAGTAGTTGTTACATTTACTTTTATCAGGTTATTATGTATGACACCTCTATTAGGTTTTACCTTAAATTGTCCTTGGGCAGACACACACACCGCTAATATTGGGTATTTTATTGGGTTCGGGATTCCTATGGATGACTGCCTAGGAGAGAGCGCAGAGAAGCGTGTAAGACTGCGACTCCGCCTCCTGGTCTCAACTCCAGTTTGTCATGGATTAAGTCCACAAAGCCCTGAAATGTTTGCCGAAATGAGATTTGCACCTTCCAAAGTAGGATGAATGCCGTCTCTCTTAATCAGACCAGGTTTTCCCCAGAAGGCTGTCCAATTATTTACGAAGCCCACATTGTTTGCTGGGCACCACCAAGACAACCAGCGCTGAAATGATGACATGCGGCTATACATGTCATCATTGATCAGATTGGGGAGGGGACCAGAGAAGATTACGGTGTCCGACATTGTTTTAGCATAACTACACACCGACTCCACATTAAGTTTGGTGCATTCTGATCGGCGTAAACGAACATCATTACCACCGACGTGAATAACAATCCTACTGTATTTACGTTTATTTTTAGCCAGCAGTTTAAGATGCGCCTCAACGTCGCCCGCTCTGGCCCCCGGAATGCATGTGACTGTGGAGGCTTTGGTCTCTAAATTCACGTGTCTCATAATAGAGCTACCAATGACCAGAGTTGGCTTCTCAGCGGGTGTCTCGCTGAGTGGGGAATATCTGTTAGATACGTGAACGGGATGGTGGGGACCTGCGGGTTTCGCGTTATGCCCCTTCTGAACAGTCACCCAGTCTCCCTGCTGCTCGGGAGTTGCCGGGGGACGGCTAATAGGAGCTACCTTTTGCCGGTCCGCACTGGCTAACATGGGCTTTACTGTAGCTGAGTTACTTTCTAAGATGCGGAGCCGGGCTTCTATGGCTATGATTCCCGCCTCCAACCTAACAGCTATACTACATTTAACACATGTATCGGTACCAGTAAAGGAGGTAGGGGAGTAACCAAACATGAGACAGGAAGAGCAGGAAATAGCACCAGAGGGTGGGGAAAGAGCCATGGCTAGCTATCAAGCTAAAGTAGCTACCGTTAGCAAACCCGAAAAGAGTGTAGGCAACTGTGGAGTTACAGTCGCTAAGAGACGGAGAGTTGTGAGTGCTTAAGCTGTAGTAACGTGTGATTACAACGTCAGGCAGTTGCCGTGATCAAGAGTTTTAAAACGATCGATTAAGTTAAGATAATAAGCTATCAGCAGCAGAACAGACACACGGGATACCCGGAGATGACAATGACAACAACCGGAAGTTACAACCGGAAGTTACAACATGCTTACCGCAATAGTGGTCCGTGTAGCAACAAGCCCTGAATATACACCTGAACATCAGCAGGAGAGGACTCTTTAAAGTAGAGACACTACATACTGATATACACCTGAACATCAGCAGGAGAGGACTCTTTAAAGTAGAGACACTACATACTGATATACACCTGAACATCAGCAGGAGAGGTCTCTTTAAAGTAGAGACACTACATACTGATATACACCTGAACATCAGCAGGAGAGGACTCTTTAAAGTAGAGACACTACATACTGATATACACCTGAACATCAGCAGGAGAGGACTCTTTAAAGTAGACACTACATACTGATATACACCTGAACATCAGCAGGAGAGGACTCTTTAAAGTAGAGACACTACATACTGATATACACCTGAACATCAGCAGGAGAGGACTCTTTAAAGTAGAGGCACTACATACTGATATACACCTGAACATCAGCAGGAGAGGACTCTTTAAAGTAGAGACACTAGTACATACTGATATACACCTGAACATGAGTAGAATATGTCCTTTTTAAATAAAATTGCATTCACCAGGTTTAGCATAAATAAATGTAGAGTAGTAAAAAGTACAATATACATGTTTCCAAATTGTTGTGGAGTAGCGTACACTACTTGATTTAATGTACTCTATCACCTTCTTCCACTGAGGAATATAAACTGTTATGTGTTGACATACTTGTTGACAGCTGGATTATTCATCCACTCAGTGAACCAGCCGCTGGTCAGCTCCTTGCAGCCGTCCACTCCCGTGCTGCAGGCCATGGAGATCGCATTCACCTGGTTATACCTGGGAGCAAGAGAGGAAACAGATATCATGAGAAATATCTCTTCCCATTGGCACTCAGACCTTTTTGAATATGCACTACTAAACATTCGGCACGTTAATATTCTTACTGGTCGGTGTGCATTTCTGGGATCTTTGTCCAGTTGCCAGTGATAATTTTGAAGTGATTGAATAGAGGTTCGACCTGTTGCTTCAGGTAAGCCTGAGGAAAGAAATTGGACAAGTTTCGTTAATGTTTGAATACAGAAAAAGATACACATTTAATCAGCATTGCATTTCCAGTTATAAGGCGCATTCACACCGCAGCACTTTTCCCACTTTAGTTCCGATATAGTTCCGAAATGTCGCGTTCACACCAAAAAGAGCCGGAACCTTTCCACCCCCTTTTCCGTCCCTGCTAGAGAGCAGGGACTTTCGTGGGAGAAAAAGGTTCCTATGTCTGATTGGCTGGGCGGATTGCAAACCACGCCCCGTAAAACTCCCAAAAAGTTTTGTGAAGCCGCCATTTTATTATCCTCGCATTAGCATTATTAGCATTAGCATAGCGCACAAACACAGAGAGACTAACTTATGGTATCCTGGCTCCAAAATGGTGGAATGAGCTCCCCATTGACATCAGGACAGCAGATAGCTTACACACCTTCCGGCGCAGACTGAAAACTCATCTCTTTCGACTCCACTTCGAGAGATAGAATTACTAACAAAGCACTTATATACTAATAAAGGACTGGCTTATCTATAGCCAGTTGAGTAGCACTTGAAATGTTTGGCTCTATGAAACCTGATGTACTTTATGATTCTGTTTTCTTCAAGTTTGTATCTTGTTGGTCGAACGCACTTATTGTAAGTCGCTAATCCTCCCCCAGGGACTTTTTCCGGTGTGAACACGATCTGTACTTACTCTTCTCATGAACTAAGTTTCTCATGAACCTTTGTGGGAAACATACTGCGGTGTGAAAGCGCCTATATCCTCCCAATGCCGTCCCTTATGAACACATTTGGTTTCTGGGATAAGCACAAGAAGGAATTCATTGAAAGAGCTCATGTTGACCGTTCATCACAGACCTGCATGGGTCCGTACACTTCGCTGCGGTCAAACATCAGGAAGTAGTAGTTTAAGTTTCTGCTGAACGTCTCCCAGGGCATATATTCCACCTCTTTATGCAGGAAGGTGGTGGTCCTC
Source organism: Harpagifer antarcticus (assembly GCA_902827135.1). Classification (NCBI taxonomy): domain Eukaryota; kingdom Metazoa; phylum Chordata; class Actinopteri; order Perciformes; family Harpagiferidae; genus Harpagifer; species Harpagifer antarcticus. Next base: position 365,265 of record CADEHL010001070.1, read on the forward strand.
AGAGCCAGAGTGGTGTTTACTATCTTCGCTCTGAAAACACCCAAAATAATTACTCAGCTTTTATCTTATTTTTTATTTTATTTTTCATTTTCAGTCTTTATTTCGAAGAGATTAAAAATTAACAAATGTGAAAAACTTTAGGCAGTTCTAGGAATATGTCTTTCGGTATGGCCTGGTTTTCTTAAAGTAAGTTAGAGTGTCATTATGTAAAAACCTGGCATTCAAATAGTTTAAATTCTGAAAATAAATTAATATTGGGTCGTAATGATTTGGACTGAAGTTGTTTAAAAGAGTAAAGTCATTGAAAGTCAAACATACATTAATATATAGTATTTTTCAGAAGCATTAAAAACAAGTTGTTGCTAATAATTTAAATATCCCAGAATTTAAATATCATAAAAACATAATTTAAGCCTACATTTAATACATATATAACATTTAATTGTTGTTTTAATTGAAAGCAACAGTGTCATTATGTAAAAACCTGGTTTTAAAATGGCTAAAATTCTGCAAATAAATATATTTTATTATAACTGAATTCATTTGTGTAATCTGCAGAGCACAGTGGGTTGCCTATGTGTATAAAAAATTCTAAATAAATTAGCGTGTAACGCCCTTTGTTAAAAAAGATGGCCTCACCTTGCGAGATTAAAAGCGTCATCGATGATTTGAGCTCGGTTAATCACTGGAATATCCTGGAAAGTGAACAAAGGATTGAGTGTTTAGGATTGCAATGGCATTTTAAAAACCACAGAAGAAATGCAATACTTTTCCATCGGATTATGAGACTGTACCTGATGTTTGGAGCTCAGTTTGGCGAGGAGGCGTTCCCAGTTTTCAGCGTCGTAGTTCACTCGGTAGAAACCCTTCATGTCAATGTTGGCCACGAGCCACTCATCTGCCTCGGTGATCATGCTACGGTTCGTAGCTGGAGGGATATTAGAAGATAATCAGAGGCAAGTTTATTTATATGGCATTTTTTCAGGCAATTCAAAGTGCTTTACCTAAATGAAAGACATTAAGAGCATACAACACATTAGGAACATTAACACAGGTACATGAATAAAAGTGACAGTGCAGTGTGAGATGTGAATAGTTCAATTAAAAGTTGGATTTAAAAGTAGTCAGAGTTGCAGCGGACCCGCAGGTTTCTGGGAGTTTGTTCCAGATATTTGGAATATCCCAAACCAAACGCTCTACCCCAAGTCTTCCCGTGAAATTATAGTTATTTTGACACTTTTCTAACCTTTCATTTCATCCTTCAAGAGGTGGAAGAAGTTCTCAGATATCTTACTTAAAAGCACATCTCTAAGCGGTTGACCAATCACAACAGAGCCGGCCAGCTAACCAATCAGAGCAGACTAAGCCGTGTAATTGGTAATTGGTGTTGAAATGGGAATGGACTGAATCCCAATCTCTCAAAAAAACACCTTCAAGATGTTTGGCTGGCTTCAACTTACTTTGTTTTCTCGTACCTTGTCTTTAAAAATATGTCTTCATCAAAATTGAACTAGATAAATTAATAAAAAAGAATTTGAAAAATGTCCACGACTGAAAATAAAGTTAATCATCTTTGCAGATAAATCTTACCTTCTTTTTTAACAAGCCAGAAGGACTGTTCAGCTGCTCCAGTCTTTATCCAGGTGACGGGGACAAACCACTCATAACTACGTCCACAGAAAAGTCATGAGATTGTTATGGTTAAATACATACAGTATCCTGTCAGCATAAACAGGCATACACTAAATATATGTTGTAACTACATTGCAAGCTTTGATTAAGATGAAAAACACCGTTAACCTTCGGATCATCAAGAATATCCTCATGTGATTTGAAAAAGCTGTCTCGACCTCGCTATCATGTTAAAGGTGGGGTAGGTAAGTTTGAAGAGGCACTCGAGCCGGTTTCTGAAACTTACACCTTTAAAGAAGTGAGAAATAAAGCTTGAGTTTAGAAATAAAATGTGGGAATTATCGTGTTAGAAAGTCAGCAATCACACAAAGCTGTATTTCTTTCTTTATCCTCGATCAATTTACGGGGGCTTATGATTTTAAAATACCTTATTATAGTCATCCAATAGTGTATACTGCAGAAACTTCGACTTTAATGTGTTTATGTCAACAGATTTCACCTCACTGTATTAGGTTAGTTAAAAGCAATAATATCAACCTAATCAATTACGTGACATTTGTTGACATAATACATTTAATTAAAGCCAACGTTTCAGTTTTTTCAGCGTAGGTCCAGTATTTCTTTGGGCCTATGTGGGTGATGTATTGATAACACCAGAATACATTTCCCTTATTGATTCATAAACGAGGTATAAGTCAAATGTTCCTACTTGAACTCTGAGGGTCGGTCCACTACAGATTCGGGGTCCAACAGGAAGTGCTTCTGGGTAATTTTTCCCGTCTGGGTGTCGATGGTGACGACGGGGAATCCCATCTGAAGGATCCATCGGTTCATGATGACCTCGACTGAAGCCGGCAGCGCCACGCTCGAATTATCCACCGCCTGGAAACAAGAAATAGGTAGAAGAAGAACTCTATGTATTTGTGTTTTCAACAAAGAGGGCAAAAGTACACACATCCTGTACTCAAGTAGAAGTACAGATACTCATGTTTAAACATACTCTGGTAAAAGTAGAAGTACTGACTAAACTTCTTTACTCAAGTAAAAGTAAAGAGGCTTTGAAATGTACTTCAGTAAAAAGTACCCATAGCTAGCAGCTGCTTTAAAGAGTACCTGACCTCCCTTTATATCAATAGAACAATAATGTCATTGTTAGCTAATGAATGTTTCCATGCTGAACAACGGCAACATGACAACGTTTCCATTGGTCCCTCTTCTTTAGAGAAGACCAGGAAATGATGGATACACGGATCGTGTTCAAATCAATAGGCACGCAATGACTCTAAAGAATAATGATCACGCATCAAACACACATTCAGACTAAAGGAACCAGCTGTTTGGGAAATGAGAGAAGTAGAAAGTACAGGTATTTGAGTTCAACATGTAAGAAGTAGAAAGTACAGGTATTTGAGTTCAACATGTAAGAAGTAGAAAGTACAGGTATTTGGGTTCAACATGTAAGAAGTAGAAAGTACAGGTATTTGAGTTCAACATGTAAGAAGTAGAAAGTACAGGTATTAGAGTTCAACATGTAAGAAGTAGAAAGTACAGGTATTTGGGTTCAACATGAAAGAAGTAGAAAGTACAGGTATTAGAGTTCAACATGTAAGAAGTAGAAAGTACAGGTATTTGGGTTCAACATGAAAGAAGTAGAAAGTACAGGTATTAGAGTTCAACATGTAAGAAGTAGAAAGTACAGGTATTTGGGTTCAACATGTGAGAAGTAGAAAGTACAGGTATTTGTGTTCAACATGTAAGAAGTAGAAAGTACAGGTATTTGAGTTCAACATGTAAGAAGTAGAAAGTACAGGTATTTGAGTTCAACATGAGAGAAGTAGAAAGTACAGGTATTTGGGTTCAACATGTAAGAAGTAGAAAGTACAGGTATTTGAGTTCAACATGTAAGAAGTAGAAAGTACAGGTATTTGAGTTCAACATGTAAGAAGTAGAAAGTACAGGTATTTGGGTTCAACATGTAAGAAGTAGAAAGTACAGGTATTTGGGTTCAACATGTAAGAAGTAGAAAGTACAGGTATTTGAGTTCAACATGTAAGAAGTAGAAAGTACAGGTATTTGAGTTCAACATGTAAGAAGTAGAAAGTACAGGTATTTGAGTTCAACATGTAAGAAGTAGAAAGTACAGGTATTTGTGTTCAACATGTAGGAAGTAGAAAGTACAGGTATTTGTGTTCAACATGTAAGAAGTAGAAAGTACAGGTATTTGAGTTCAACATGTAAGAAGTAGAAAGTACAGGTATTTGGGTTCAACATGTAAGAAGTAGAAAGTACAGGTATTTGTGTTCAACATGTAAGAAGTAGAAAGTACAGGTATTTGTGTTCAACATGTAGGAAGTAGAAAGTACAGGTATTTGTGTTCAACATGTAGGAAGTAGAAAGTACAGGTATTTGTGTTCAACATGTAGGAAGTAGAAAGTACAGGTATTTGTGTTCAACATGTAAGAAGTAGAAAGTACAGGTATTTGAGTTCAACATGTAAGAAGTAGAAAGTACAGGTATTTGGGTTCAACATAGGAAGTAGAAAGTACAGGTATTTGAGTTCAACATGTAAGAAGTAGAAAGTACAGGTATTTGAGTTCAACATGTAAGAAGTAGAAAGTACAGGTATTTGAGTTCAACATGTAAGAAGTAGAAAGTACAGGTATTTGGGTTCAACATGTAAGAAGTAGAAAGTACAGGTATTTGGGTTCAACATGTAAGAAGTAGAAAGTACAGGTATTTGAGTTCAACATGTGAGAAGTAGAAAGTACAGGTATTTGAGTTCAACATGTAAGAAGTAGAAAGTACAGGTATTTGGGTTCAACATAGGAAGTAGAAAGTACAGGTATTTGAGTTCAACATGTGAGAAGTAGAAAGTACAGGTATTTGGGTTCAACATAGGAAGTAGAAAGTACAGGTATTTGAGTTCAACATGTAAGAAGTAGAAAGTACAGGTATTTGAGTTCAACATGTAAGAAGTAGAAAGTACAGGTATTTGTGTTCAACATGTAAGAAGTAGAAAGTACAGGTATTTGAGTTCAACATGTAAGAAGTAGAAAGTACAGGTATTTGAGTTCAACATGTAAGAAGTAGAAAGTACAGGTATTTGAGTTCAACATGTAAGAAGTAGAAAGTACAGGTATTTGAGTTCAACATGTAAGAAGTAGAAAGTACAGGTATTTGTGTTCAACATGTAAGAAGTAGAAAGTACAGGTATTTGTGTTCAACATGTAAGAAGTCAAAGTAAAAAGTCGTCAGAAAAATAAGTAGTGGAGTAAAGTACTGATACCAGAAAATGTACTTAAGTACAGTAACAAAGTATTTGTACTCCACTACTTCCCACCTCTGGTTTTAAATCATATTTCAATGTTTATACTTGATCTCTAGTCATGCTGTCGACCATTGAGTCATAATATTGAACAGGTAGATTAATTATACTTGTGTTTAAACGAGCCTCGATCAGTATAATGCTGTGTAGCACAAAGGACTGGTAATGTCGACAACACAATTACCTCACATGTGTTAACCTTAGCTATCATTAATCTACTGGTCTATAAATTAAACTTTAAACCTTGTTCGTGTGAAAAGAATCGGAAAATGTTAAAATATGATTATCAGTGTTTCCCAACGCCCAAGATAACGTCCTAAAAAGTCTTGTTTTGTCCTCAATACAAAGATATCGAGTTAACTGTCATATAGGAGGAAAGGAAACGGAACATTTTCACAATTTAAAATCTGGAATAGGAGAATTCTGACTCCTTTTTTCTTAAAGAAAGCAAATTAAAACCAATAATTTGTTAAACGGAAATGTTATAACTCTACTTTACAGCTAATCAAACCAGTACATTCAAAATGGCTGAACTCATTGTAGACTTTTTAGGAGCTACCTAAATATTTGTGTCAGGAGGTGGAGAGCCAACATGGAGCAAATCGGAGTCTGAGTGTTGGACTTTCAGCTTCAATAAACGCTGATGTTTTTCTCTTGCTGGATGTTTAAATAGGAAACACTTTGCTAACACACTTTAGCTTGATCTGTTGTGTGTGTTTACAATGTGTTGCACTGCCCTCATGTGGCCCAAAAAGGTACGACAACACCTCTAATGTGAATGTTTAGATAAATGAATGCATGTTTTTTGCTTATAAGAAGCTGTTTTAATGAAAGTCAATGCTGACTTACCATTTGCAAGTTCCTCCAGAGGTCTGTGTAGCCTGCGTTCGAATACTTGAACTCCTCTAAGTATGTCTGCAGAAAGATAATCATCAGAATCAGAATCTAGTTTATTGCCAGGTACGTTTACACATACAAGGAACGAGCTTCGGTATCCGGTGGTGCATAAGGATAATTAAAAATAAGTAAGAAGAAGAAATAACTTAGCATTGACAAAGGATGGTAAAGACAAGTATGTACACCTTAAAAGCTAAACAACGAAACACTTAGGACAATGAGTATATATGGCAAACTACACTGTATTACATTTTAAAGTGGAGTGCTGTGCAGACTTGCAAAAATGTGCAAATATAAGTAATTTGTTATACTCTAGATGAGGTAGAAAAATGTGTTGGATGCAGCTCAATGAAATGATGGTATGACAACATTAAAAACACTACATTCAAACTGCTTGACTCACCTGGAGTCCTTTGGAAAAGACTTCCTCTGTGATAAACTCAGAGAGCATCCTGAGGACTGAACCTCCCTGTCAGGAAATACAGAGGGTCAGTTAAACGATAGATATCACCCTGAATCTTCCACAGTTCATCACTGACATTAACGGCCCCTACACACGGCGGCGTGCGTTGCCGCCGTGTGTAGGGGCCGTTAATGGGGTGACGTCACGATTCTCTCGCGGTGCTCGCTTCAAAAATAGAGCAATGTTCTACTTTTGACGCCTCGACGGAGACGTCAGCCAATCGAATCATATGCCAGTACAAGCTCTAGCCAATCAAACCGCGTGCTTGTGTGTCTGGGCGGGAGATTCATGTGATTGGTTGTTGGTCGAGTTTCAGCCCCCCCCCCCGCCGGCAAGCGACAACCACGCCGCCGTGTGTAGGAGCCAAGACGATTCATTTTAGTATTACACGTTTGCTGTAATGTAATGTTGAAGTAAGCCAGTGAGCTATTATGTAATGCTTACTGTTGTTGCATTGAAGATAAATCTAGCCCAAATATTCTTCCCTTAATGATTGTTTTCAAGACCTTAGTAACATTAAGAAAGTTCTGAAGTCTTTACACTGGCTTCCTGTGTGTCAAATAATTGATTTCAAAATACTGCTGCTGGTTTATAAAGCACTGAATGGTTTAGGCCCAAAATACATTTACACTACAAAAACTCAAAATCTTGTCAAGTCTAATATCTAGCCAGAATCTGTCTCTACACCTGATCATAACTTCAGGAGTGACACTGCAGTGAGATATCGGGTCTTGTTTTTAGACGATGCGTCATCTTATTTTGAGTTGTATCTCAGATGAAACACATATTTCTTTACATATTTATTAGAAAGTCACCAACTAACATCAAGAAACAGAACACTTTTGAGTATTTGCGGCTTATGTTGCAACACAACATTTCCATGAGTTCTCCCAGCTAATCACAAGATCTGATTTATCTCAATCCCTTTTTCAAGAAATCTTCCAAAGCAAATCTTCACTTGTTCTAGTTTTCCAGTGTTCTGCTAAATGATGAACCATCCAGAACTCTCTGGGCTGCTCTCTGTCCCCAGAGTAAAACTAAACATGGAGAAGTTCAGATGTTATGCTCCAAACATCTGGAACAAACTCCCAGAAACCTGCAGGTCCACTGAAACTCTTACTTTTAAATCCAGACTGAAGTCTTTTCTTTTTGCCGCTGCTTTTAATTGAACTATTCACATCTCACAACTATATCCCTGTGATATTCATGTTTTATCATCTTTACTTTTAAATTAGTTTTTAAATGCACTTTTATAATATGTTTCTGCTGCACTGTTTCTTAATGCTCTTAATGTCTTTAAAGCACTTTGAACTGCCTTGTGTTGGAAGGTGCTGTATAAATAAACTTGCCTTGTTTTTGTTTGGTGGAAGTAAACATATTTTTTGGTGGGATTTGGCGATAACAATACTTAAAAGTAAGTAAGTTGTGAAGTGTTTTTTATATAAATATATCTCACCTTGCTGTACGTGATGGAGTCGAACAGCTGGCTGATCTGCTCCGGCCTCTGGACGTCTTCCTCTTTGGAAGTGAGCGGGTGGGAGGAGGCCAAAGCGTCAACTCCCATCACCCCAATGACCTCGTTCAGGACTATCAAATCTGTCTGTAAAATACACACAAAATGGTTATAAACAATAATTGTGGTATGACCCGACACGTTTCACATTAAACATTACATTGATTTCTATACGGTTCACACGAGAGCAATTTCATTAAAGAGGACTTATTATTCTCAATTTCCTATTTTTTCACTTTTTCCGATTGTCGGTTTTTTAATTTTTCCGATTTTGTACGAGAAAATGTTTATCTTTTTCATACTGTCTGTCTGAGTTAACATGTATCGCCCCTTAGTCTGAAATGATCAATGTTAGCACCTGTCTCTTTAAGAACAATAACCCAGAAAAAAAGCCCCATTTACAGTCAAGTTTTCTTCAATTTCTTCGCATAGAAAGAGTCCTAACGGAGTAAATCGACCTTATATTATAGATAGGATACATCAATGCTTCCTTAATATAGAATAATATAAAAAGACTCTCACTTTTAACAATATGGGATACTTAAGAATAAGGTTAATTCAGTGTATTCAACAGGCAGGCTTGGGGATTAAGGGATAACATGTAACAGGATTACAGAAGTATAACAAAAAGGAAACTGTAACCCCTTACAATAACATAAACAAAGACGTAATTACATTACTGCTACATTAAAGATAATAAGATAAGAGGTACTTCAACATTGGAACAAGGAACTGCACATAAATAGACATTAAAGACTGGAGTAGTAGTATGAGAAATGGGGCTTACTAGCAGGGTAAAAATACATTTAAAAGTACTGAATGTTATATTAAGAAACCTTCGCCACTTCACGGGTCTCACAACACCGAGTGCAACGAGTCTTGATTGAATTGTTCTGTTTTCTTACTAAATACACTTAACTTAAAGCCATCTTATTGATATTTCTTTGGATGTATTTCTGCAAGAGAAGAAAACTCACCATATTCCACGAGGGTTCAGCGAAGTCGGCTCCGAGATACGAGACGTAGGTGGCGAAACCCTCGTTGAGCCACAAGTCGTTCCACCAGCGCGTCGTCACCAAGTTCCCAAACCACTGAAAGGAGACATCTGTATATCACTGGCAGGTTCGTAAAGATAAAAACATTCACGAGCAGGGATATCATTTATTGGTGCAACAGGAATGAGTTCTACAACCCAATAATGTGTTAATAATAATAACATTTTTGTTCGTGTTTCGCTGTTAGCCTGAAATAAGCTGAAGAGATTTGTGTTCTATGACATAAAATACCTCAGTAAATACCCCACTGGTGAATTCAGAAACGGTGGTTGCTAACAAGTGTCTAAATGAGACGACGTCACCACGCCCAACATTAGCCACCTTTAGCTTAGCGGTGGTGACGTGAAGTCATGTGACCGTGTTGTAGTTCCTTTATAGCCCAACATTAGCCACCTTTAGCTTAGCGGTGGTGAGGTGAAGTCATGTGACCGTGTTGTAGTTCCTTTATAGCCCAACATTAGCCACCTTTAGCTTAGCGGTGGTGAGGTGAAGTCATGTGACCGTGTTGTAGTTCCTTTATAGCCCAACATTAGCCGCCTTTAGCTTAGCGGTGGTGACGTGAAGTCATGTGACCGTGCTGTAGTTCCTTTATAACCCAACAATAGCCACCTTTAGCTTAGCGGTTGTGACGTGAAGTCATGTGACCGTGCTGAAGTTCCTTTATAGCCCAACATTAGCCACCTTTAGCTTAGCGGTGGTGACGTGAATTCTTGTGACTGTGCTGTAGTTCCTTTATAGCCCAACAATAGCCACCTTTAGCTTAGCGGTTGTGACGTGAAGTCATGTGACCGTGCTGAAGTTCCTTTATAGCCCAACATTAGCCACCTTTAGCTTAGCGGTGGTGACCTGAAATCATGTGACCGTGCTGTAGTTCCTTTATAGCCCAACATTAGCCACCTTTAGCTTAGCGGTGGTGACGTGAAGTCATGTGACCGTGCTGTAGTTCCTTTATAACCCAACATTAGCCACCTTTAGCTTAGCGGTTGTGACGTGAAGTCATGTGACCGTGCTGTAGTTCCTTCATAGCCCAACATTAGCCACCTTTAGCTTAGCGGTGGTGACGTGAAGTCATGTGACTGTGCTGTAGTTCCTTTATAGCCCAACATTAGCCACCTTTAGCTTAGCGGTGGTGACGTGAAGTCTTGTGACCGTGCTGAAGTTCCTTTATAGCCCAACATTAGCCACCTTTAGCTTAGCGGTGGTGACGTGAATTCTTGTGACTGTGCTGTAGTTCCTTTATAGCCCAACAATAGCCACCTTTAGCTTAGCGGTTGTGACGTGAAGTCATGTGACCGTGCTGAAGTTCCTTTATAGCCCAACATTAGCCACCTTTAGCTTAGCGGTGGTGACCTGAAATCATGTGACCGTGCTGTAGTTCCTTTATAGCCCAACATTAGCCACCTTTAGCTTAGCGGTGGTGAGGTGAAGTCATGTGACCGTGTTGTAGTTCCTTTATAGCCCAACATTAGCCGCCTTTAGCTTAGCGGTGGTGACGTGAAGTCATGTGACCGTGCTGTAGTTCCTTTATAACCCAACATTAGCCACCTTTAGCTTAGCGGTTGTGACGTGAAGTCATGTGACCGTGCTGTAGTTCCTTCATAGCCCAACATTAGCCACCTTTAGCTTAGCGGTGGTGACGTGAAGTCATGTGACTGTGCTGTAGTTCCTTTATAACCCAACATTTTGCTTCTGGTGATTGCATTTACGCTTAAGTATAAGATTAAGTGGTATTAATATGTGGAGATTATCCTCCTGAATAAAACGTATCATTAAGAAGAAGAAGAAGAAGAAGAAGAAGAAGAAGAAGAAGAAGAAGAAGAAGAAGAAGAAGAATTGGGAGGGATGAAACCCTCTTTAATGGTCACACATGCAGAGCACAGAGCACACACAGTGAAATGTGTTCTCTGCTTTTAACCCATTCTAGTACCAGGAGTTTAACTTGTGTTAACCACTGAGTAATGTAAAAGTCCCATTTAATTTTGGTGGAGCTTACTTCGAGGTTAGCATACAAAAATACGTGATCCTTGCAATGTATGTCTCCTTACCATGTGAGCGAGTTCATGAGCGATGACGGTTGCCACCCACTCCTTGTCTCCGTTGGACGAGACGTCAGGGTTGAACAGCAGGGCGGTCTCTCTGTAGGTGATCAGACCCCAGTTCTCCATGGCTCCAGCGCCGAAGTCCGGCAGAGCGATCTGGTCTGAAAACAAATGAAGATATTAATACCGTTCATCTTTCACTGCTGCTGGACGTACATTTAATTTGGTTTTCCTTCGTTGTTTCCTTCCGAGGTTGTACTGCCTGTTCTTGGACCTGTTTTGTGTCTCTTAGGTGTTATTTAGTTTTAAGTCTTCTTTGAGTTCATTTGTCTTTTTGAAATGGTTTTGTTGTTGTTGTTGTTATGTGGTTCTTTGTAGTCATTAAGTGTCTCATTGTGGGTATTTTGACATTTTTATAGTATCTCTGAGTCTCTTCCTGGTTTCTCTTTCAGTGACATGTGGCTTGTGTCAGGTAGTAATCCATCCATGCACCTGTGTTACAAACACTTGCAGGTCTGCTGCCTTTCAGTAAATCATCTCTTGAGACACTACACTGATATACACGTGAACATAGGGCCCCTTTAAATATGCTTGATTCATTCCCGAATTAAGGAATTGTTCTGTTACAGCAGCATGTTAACAAAGCATTATAAATAAGCAGTCAATGGATACATATCAACAGTAGAAATGTGTTTGGTTCCTACCTGACTTTTCGAGAGGATACGGAGACTTGTAGTAGTCCTCAAAGAACTGCAGTATGGGTCCAGTCTTCTCCAGGGCGTAGTTTCCCTGTCCGGCCTCGATGGCCTTCCTGCGAGCCCAGATTCTGATCTGCTCACAAACACAGATGTATTATTACAGAAACTACAGAGACATGTTAAATCAGTCCAGCAGAGGGCAGCATAACAACACTGAAACCACCCCAACAATTACCAAGGTTTCTGGTTTGGGACCGCCGACTGGTTCGTTTGTGATGAAAGTAAATTCACACACGACAAAAGCCAGCAGGTAGGTGGACATGATCTTTGTGGGATGAAAACTGGTCATGGTCCAATTCTCTCCATCCAAAGTGACGTTAACAGGTTCTGTGTGGAGGAAAAACACACATTACAAATGAAGACATGTACAACACCTCACTTTTAGATATCAGAGACAACTTTATAGCTACTTTTTTAAAACTAGATTATACTCTGTTTTCCTATGTTTAAACTGCAACTGCTTTGCACACTAAAATGTATGTCTGATGTATGATCCCATGTTTTATTTGTGTATTAGGAAGTTTGTCTTTTGCAGTGTATTTTAAATAATTTGTATATCGTATATTGTGTATTCTATACATTCATATTAGTATCTCTCTCCTGGGACATGTCTCCACGCTTTAATGTTGTGCTGCAGCACCTCTTTTCACCCTCTGTCTGAAACCAGAGCCCAGTGTGCTCTGATTGGTTAGCTGGCCGGCTCTGTTGTGATTGGTCAACCGCTTAGAGATGTCCCGCCCCTTAACGTATCACGTACAATGTGTTGGAGCCCTATCCAATAGGAGCGCAAGTGTGATGATGTCACTGTAAACAAAGGAGTCTAATGGAGGCATTTTAGCCTCTGCAGACCATTTACATGCACAAAAACCTTCATAACACACTACAGGGAAGCGAGTACCCCGAAAAGCAGAATAGGGCCCCTTTAAGGTGCAATGCACTTGAAGTTGTGGGTGATGGATATTTCACATCTAAAATGCTGCATTGGATATAGATAGCATCGGAGGGATGAAACCCAGTCGTTAGTGGTCACACATACATGCACACAGCACACACAGTGACATATGACCTCTGCATTTAACTAGTCGTACTACGAGCAGTGATACACTGAGAGTATTCCTCACCGTGGTTGAGGGAGTTGGAGAGAGCGACGGTGCCCGCGGGGTGGATGAGCGTCAGCTGGAAGACAGCTTTCATCGCGGGCTCGTCGAAACAAGGGAAGGCTTTCCTGGCGTCCGTCGGCTGCATCTGAGTCGTGGCAAGAACTCTGAAAACAGCAGACATGTGAAGTCAGGATTAACAGAGGAAGCCATTATCTGTAGATACACTCATACAGTTATATACTCACTTATATACTCACCTCTTCAGAACTGCTTTTAATCTGTAATTAATGTTGGGTTTTATATATTTAAGTGTGTTTTAATTGTGTTTTTGTGATGTGTTTTGGGAAAAGCGCTCCTTAAATAAAATGCATTATTATTATTATTAGAAAAACCCTAGTATGGAAGCCATAAAAAGCCAAGAAAGAAAACTGAACTTTCTGGGTCGTTTTGTGTTTGTTCCTGTAATACTAGCCTCAGCCACTAGGGGGCGCTACTACCCCGTGTTTCAGCAGCCATGAGTTCTTCCAGGTGAGTTTAAAAAAAAAATACATGCAGGTAATGTTTCATAATGTGTTAACACCATATTTTAACAATGAATAAAGGGGTTTGAACTCACAATATATTATTTTTAATCAACCTGTGGTACTTCTAATTATTATATGAGTATTGATACCAGTCTCCTTTCGGTCAAAAACACTGGACACTTCACAACAGATGAAACTAACATGAGCTTTAAAAAGGTACTTGTAGGCGGATTTGGTTCAACTTTATATTATTCATTATTATTAAATGTATTCAGAGTCAAGCTAGCTTTCCCCTCCTATTTTAAGTCTGTCTAAAACCTCGGGTGAGTCCCATTTAAAGATCCCTGTTCTAAAAACCCCTGCAGAGGCATTTCCTCATGGAGACAGGGGGTAATTAACATTTAGGGAGAGAAGACCACGAAGAGTTTTGTTTCCTCTCAGCTGCTGCTTATTATATCCACAGTTTACATTGTGGATATTAACTTTGGTTTTAATTATATAACCCAATATGGAAACGTCACATAAAGTCCTGAAATGCCAAAAGATATCCGAAATGTCTTGGTTATTTGGTTAGTGTTAGGATTCTGTGAACTCTCTCCAATTCTAGATTTCTTCGTAAAATATATTTCTAATACTTTCTGTTTACTGTCTATTCAAAAGCTTTAGGTGGATGATCATGTCTGTAAAGTTGTTAAGGTTTTTACATCTTGCATTACTACAAAGGCTTTCAATATTTACCATTTCAAACCTTTCCATTTCATCATTCTCAAAGGCACATATTTAAAATGCAATAAAGTAAAAGGGTTAATCGAGTATTGCTACCTAGGCCTTCAGCGTCTTGTTTAAATCCAGGTCTGTAAAGTCTTTAAATCTAATTACTAATAATTACACTTATTTGCACCATTGCAAAAATCACGAAAAGTAAATAAAGGGTTAAATGAGTATTGATAAAACTCAGTATAGAAAACGAACTGTGTCTGTGACTAAATATATAATATGAATACATAAATCTAGTTCAAATGCATGTCTGTAAAAATGTCACGGTCTTTGAATCTACTACACAGGCCAAGTCATGCAAAGGTCTTCCCTTTTACAACATTCTCAAAACTTTAAATCATTTAAAAAGTTGAAGTTAAAGAACATTTCTCCCCACTGTAAAATGTAAGAAACTATTTTGCACAACCGACATATTTAAAAATACAAATAAGTTAATAAAGATTGTTAAATGAGTTAACGTTAAACTATGTCTAGTTTAAGTACGTCTGTTTTTCACTCCCGCATTTCCACACAGGCCTATTTATGTCTTTACACCTTTCTTCACAAGTGCAGCGTTCTCCAGATGTAACAACACTTCACACTTGGATCAGGAGTAGCTTGTTTGAGCATTAGGAAAAGCGCTTTCAAAATCCCATGTTTTATTATTATTATTATTATAAATGAAACTCACATAAGTTCAAAGGCCAATTATACACTTAGTTTCCCTTTTGCAAAATTATCTCAAACATTTGAATAAAGAAATGAAAGAGAACATCCTACTTGTCCACGCCATCCTCAACGTAAACGCTCCTGTAGAATCCGCCCAGATCGTCGGCCAGTTCTCCAACGAATTCCGTGAAGAGTTCGTACGAGTCGCCGACCTTCAGAGGACCGCGGAGCTGCAACACCAAATATTGGGTGGGAATTTCCAACCATGTTGTCTTCAGGTTTGGTGCCGTTGCTCCATTTAGGCCCGTCAACTTGGCGAGGAACCCATCGAAGGTGGTGAGGTTCAGCTTGTTGGAGTGGATGATGATCAGGTCTGTTTCCTTCACACATTTGAACACCACCGTCGATTCTCCCGTGAAGATATAGAGTCCGTTAGCGTCGGGTTTCAGACGGGGTCTCAAAGTGACGTTATAGGAGACGGGAGAAAGGGATTCTGGGAGTCTGTAGTGGTCCCACGGCTCTTTTGGGGTAGAAGGAGTGGTGGGGATGATTGGGGGGGGAGCAGTGGACGTAGGTTTCACTTCATTCTTCGACTTCTCTTGAGCGTAGACCACCGCCAGGGCGATGATTGTGGCTGCAGCAGCGACGGCTAACACTGCACAGGTGACAGCTAGAGCTTTGCTGAGGTACACACCTTTCCCCATGTCTACACCAGAGAGGAAAAAGACAAAACGGGACAAATGATTGCTATTTAAGCACTTGACCTGTTTGGATTCAGCACCAAAGTTAATGAGTGATTACCGGGATGGTGACAACAGCAGAAAGTCCAAACGTGAGGTTGCAAAAAAGCCCTTGAGATAAGAGAATGTAAACTGTGAACTTTATACCAGCTCCGAATAAAGGTCCTCTGTGGAAGTGGGTCTGTGCTTTCTCTGTTCATTCAGTACTGTAAATTGTGTGGTAGTTGAAATACAATTGAACGTGTGTGTGTGTGTGTGTGTGTGTGTGTGTGTGTGTGTGTGTGTGTGTGTGTGTGTGTGTGTGTGTGTGTGTGTGTGTGTGTGTGTGTGTGTGTGTGTGTGTGTGTGTGTGTGTGTGTGTGTGTGTGTGTGTGTGTGTGTGTGTGTGTGTGTGTGTGTGTGTGTGTACAATTTGCAACCTAGATCTAGCTGTCCGATAGTAAAGAAGCCAGAGTCGCTTTGGGAAATGGTTCAAATATGTGTTTATGAAAACACATGGCAACTTTTATTTCGCCTCAAATGTTGTGTAAATTCTCACTTTGCTTTTGTTGACCCAAACAGTTGTGGTTTTACGAAACGGAGACATTCCACGGATAAACTGAGAGCTATTTCTATTTTATTGTATTTACTTACATCTTAAAACATTCTCTTGCACCGTTGTATCTGTTGTATTATTCTATGTCCTGTATATGTTGCTCTGTTGGAGGAGCCCGGGACTTCTGTCTTTCATTGCCATATCTCTACTGTAGCTAATGTTTTCTTATGTCATCACAATTTGCACGGAAATGTCTTTTCTATCATCAGGACATTTGGTCTAAAAACAGAAGAAGAAATATAACTTAGCAGTTTGTGTCTTGCCCAATAACATGGGAGTAAAACAGAAGCATTACACACAACTGTGATGAGTCAGACTTGTCACTTGTTCGTGATCCTGTAAGTGATATGAGTCAGACACTTACGCCATGTAAGCAGCTTCAGTCCTACATCCCGATGATTTAAGCACGATAATGCTGTGTTGTTGTTATTTTGGCAGCTTTCTGAGCCAATTGCTGTGTTTAGTCTCTCGTTAAATGGAGGGAAACAAACTCAAGGCCTGAAAATACACTTTGTGGCGGACAGGTGCAGACGGCCCGAGCATCTCCATGCGGTGAAACACGCTGCAGTTTCAAAACAAGTGTAGAAGAAGCATTACTAAAAGTGCTGCATATACGAAACGCTGGGAGACCAGGGGACACTAAAGAGTGACGCACACAGCTGGGAGACCAGGGGACACTAAAGAGTGACGCACACAGCTGGGAGACCAGGGGACACTAAAGAGTGACGCACACAGCTGGGAGATCAGGGGACACTAAAGAGTGACGCACACAACTGGGAGACCAGGGGACACTAAACAGTGACGCACACAGCTGGGAGACCAGGGGACACTAAAGAGTGACGCACACAGCTGGGAGATCAGGGGACACTAAAAAGTGACGCACACAGCTGGGAGACCAGGGGACACTAAAAAGTGACGCACACAGCTGGGAGACCAGGGGACACTAAAGAGTGACACACACAGCTGGGAGACCAGGGGACACTAAAAAGTGACGCACACAGCTGGGAGACCAGGGGACACTAAAGAGTGACGCACACAGCTGAGAGACCAGGGGACACTAAAGAGTGACGCACACAGCTGGGAGACTAGGGGACACTAAAGAGTGACGCACACAGCTGGGAGACCAGGGGACACTAAAGAGTGACGCACACAGCTGGGAGATCAGGGGACACTAAAGAGTGACGCACACAACTGGGAGACCAGGGGACACTAAAGAGTGACGCACACAGCTGGGAGACCAGGGGACACTAAAGAGTGATGCACACAGCTGGGAGACCAGGGGACACTAAAGAGTGATGCACACAGCTGGGAGACCAGGGGACACTAAAGAGTGACACACACAGCTGGGAGACCAGGGGACACTAAAGAGTGACGGACACAGCTGGGAGACCAGGGGACACTAAAGAGTGATGCACACAGCTGGAGACCAGGGGACACTAAAGAGTGACGCACACAGCTGGGAGACCAGGGGACACTAAAGAGTGACGTACACAGCTGGGAGACCAGGGGACACTAAAGAGTGACGCACAAAGCTGGGAGCATAGCTGGGACCGGAGCGCTTGGTGACGTTCAGGATGTCTCTGTTGTTCGAGACTCACCTAAAATGTAAGTTTTATCGCTTATTGTAACAAAGTGATCACATGACTTCTTCCGATATTATAGAAGATTAGCTACGTTAGCTAACGCAGCTAATCTTCTTGCAGCTTATTATATTTACAGCTTTTTGTCTTTGCAACACTTTTAGTTAAAATGTCTTCCAATGGAAATGTTTTTTCTATCGGCCACCGTACACCTACGAGCGGAGTTGTTGCGTAACTTTGGTTACGGCAGCAGCTACCGACTCAAACGGTTCAATAAGAAAGGCATGGTCTGTTAGACGGTAACATGAACAGACGTGCTTCTTTTAACTGATGGCAGACATGCGTCATGTTCAGAAAGGTGTGTGTTTTCTTTAGAGCCACGCCCTTTTGTGCACAGTGTCGTGAGTATTTCTAAGGCTGTGTGAAAACCATGGATTTATTATAAATAGATCAAAACAAAACCACAGCTCAGTCTTGTTTCAAAATGTTTCCATTGGCCAGTCGCAAGATTTTTTCATCACAGAAAACTTATCTGATATATAATTAAAGAAATGTTTGGTGCAAAACAAGCACTTTCCCATTTGATGGAACACCTTTCCTGTATGCAATTATTATAAAAGATTATTGGTTCAAACCGACATCAGAACTGCATTTAACAATTTCTATACGCAATCTCTGTGCATTGTGATAAGACATTATGCTGTTATTAAGCCTCAGCTAATGCATGGCTGTCTTAGATCAAGTTTATCCTGATTCAACTCAAAACCTGATTTCATGGTAATGTGTTCATAATACATATTGTCTAGCTTACTAACTGTCAAGAAAGGGGATGCAATGATTGCCATAATAGTGCAACCAAACCTTAAAAATCATTGATGTAACACTAAAGCTTTCCTGGGTCGTTAAAAACTACTACTCTAACTAACTTTGCACATTCATTTATTTTTTATCAGAGATGTGTTTCTGTCCCAACACCTCAAAATAGCATCAGCATTACAACATGTCTCACCTACCTACAGTTTGATTTAATGACATTAATTCATTGTTCTTCTTACCTTCAGTCCAGTTCAGATTACAGCAGCCTTTTCCCCTGTCGATGTGCAGTCAGATTTTGAAGCAGTGAAGTCTGCCACGTTAGTTCCTCCAAGAAATGTGCCAAATCTGTCATGTAAAAATGTGTCCTGAAGAGTTTGTTCAGGAAAACTATTTATACCACGTCGGGCTCAAAGCGATGGGGGGTGTAACTTCCCCAAAACATCCAGAACAAGTCTGTCAGGATAACGCAACAGAATATTGCACAACCGATAAAACAGTTTTCCTCCAGTTGTGAACTTGCTATGGTCTCGCCAAAGAAACTCCAGCGTGAGGCATTTTCCCAGGACTAGAATATAACACAGCTCAGTGTTATTGCACAATGTTTAATATTAAGGCTGAAGGTCTCTTGGGAGATAGTTCCACATGGATGAAGCACCTTCCCATGGCAGCTGATGCAAGGTCAATAATTATGTGCAGATGTGGGAGAAGTACTCACACCCTCTACTTACTCACACCCTCTACTTAAGTACAAGTACTCACACCCTCTACTTACTCACACCCTCTACTTAAGTACAAGTACTCACACCCTCTACTTAAGTACAAGTAGAAGTACTCACACCCTCTACTTACTCACACCCTCTACTTAAGTACAAGTAGAAGTACTCACACCCTCTACTTACTCACACCCTCTACTTAAGTAAAAGTAGAAGTACTCACACCCTCTACTTAAGTACAAGTAGAAGTACTCACACCCTCTACTTAAGTACAAGTAGAAGTACTCACACCCTCTACTTAAGTACAAGTAGAAGTACTCACACCCTCTACTTTAGTAAAAGTAGAAGTACTCACATCCTCTACTTAGGTAAAAGTAGAAGTACTCACACCCTCTACTTAGGTAAAAGTAGAAGTACTCACACCCTCTACTTAAGTAAAAGTAGAAGTACTCACACCCTCTACTTAGGTAAAAGTAGAAGTACTCACACCCTCTACTTAAGTAAAAGTAGAAGTACTCACACCCTCTACTTAAGTAAAAGTAGAAGTACTCACACCCTCTACTTACTCACACCCTCTACTTAAGTACAAGTAGAAGTACTCATACCCTCTACTTAAGTACAAGTAGAAGTACTCACACCCTCTACTTACTCACACCCTCTACTTAAGTAAAAGTAGAAGTACTCACACCCTCTACTTAAGTAAAAGTAGAAGTACTCACGCCCTCTACTTAAGTAAAAGTAGAAGTACTCACACCCTCAACTTAAGTAGAAGTACTCACACCCTCTACTTAAGTAAAACTAGAAGTACTCACACCCTCAACTTAAGTAGAAGTACTCACACCCTCAACTTAGGTAAAATTAGAAGTACTCACGCCCTCTACTTAAGTAAAAGTAGAAGTACTCACACCCTCTACTTAAGTAAAAGTAGAAGTACTCACACCCTCTACTTAAGTAAAAGTAGAAGTACTCACGCTCTCAACTTAAGTAAAAGTAGAAGTACTCACACCCTCAACTTAAGTAGAAGTACTCACACCCTCAACTTAGGTAAAACTAGAAGTACTCACGCCCTCTACTTAAGTAAAAGTAGAAGTACTCACACCCTCAACTTAAGTAGAAGTACTCACACCCTCTACTTAAGTAAAAGAGAAGTACTCACGCTCTCAACTTAAGTACAAGTAGAAGTACTCACACCCTCTACTTAAGTAAAAGTAGAAGTACTCACACCCTCAACTTAAGTATAAGTAGAAGTACTCACGCCCTCAACTTAAGTAAAAGTAGAAGTACTCACGCCCTCTACTTAAGTAAAAGTAGAAGTACTCACACCCTCTACTTACTCACACCCTCTACTTAAGTACAAGTAGAAGTACTCACACCCTCTACTTAACTAAAAGTAGAAGTACTCACACCCTCTACTTAAGTAGAAGTACTCACGCCCTCTACTTAAGTAAAAGTAGAAGTACTCACGCCCTCTAGTTAAGTAAAAGTAGAAGTACTCACACCCTCTACTTAAATAAAAGTAGAAGTACTCAAGGCAAGGCAAGTTTATTTATATAGCACTTTTCAACACAAGGCAATTCAAAGTGCTTTACAACAAATGAAAGACATTAAGAAAATGGCATTTAAAATCAGTAAAAAGAAAAGATAATAAAATAAACATTAAAAGAAAAAATAGATGGATAAAAGTTACAGTGCAGTTTAAGATATGAATAGTTCAATTAAAAGCAGCGGCAAAAAGAAAAGTCTTCTTGCTGGATTTGAAAGTAGTCAGAGTTGCAGGTTTCTGGGAGTTTGTTCCAGATGGAGCATAATAACTGAACGCTGCTTCTCCATGTTTAGTTCTGACTCTGGGGACAGAAAGCTGACCAGTCCCTGAAGACCTGAGAGATCTGGATGGTTCATCATTTAGCAGGAGGTCAGAAATGTATTTTGGGCCTAAACCATTCAAAGCTTTATAAACCAGCAGCAGTATTTTGAAATCTATTCTTTGACACACAGGAAGCCAGTGTAAAGACTTCAGAACAGGAGTGATGTGATCCACTTTCTTAGTGTTAGTGAGGACTCGAGCAGCAGCGTTCTGAATCAGCTGCAGCTGATAGTGAGACCTGTGAAGACACCATTACTCACACCCTCTACTTAAGTAAAAGTAGAAGTACTCACACCCTCAACTGAAGTAGAAGTACTCACACCCTCTACTTAAATAAAAGTAGAAGTACTCACACCCTCTACTTAAGTAAAAGTAGAAGTACTCACACCCTCAACTTAAGTAGAAGTACTCACACCCTCTACTTAAATAAAAGTAGAAGTACTCACACCCTCAATTTAAATAAAAGTAGAAGTACTCACACCCTCTACTTAAGTAAAAGTAGAAGTACTCACACCCTCTACTTAAGTAAAAGTAGAAGTACTCACACCCTCAATTTAAATAAAAGTAGAAGTACTCACACCCTCTACTTAAGTAAAAGTAGAAGTACTCACACCCTCAATTTAAGTAAAAGTAGAAGTACTCACACCCTCTACTTAAGTAAAAGTAGAAGTACTCACACCCTCTACTTAAATAAAAGTAGAAGTACTCACACCCTCTACTTAAGTAAAAGTAGAAGTACTCACACCCTCAATTTAAATAAAAGTAGAAGTACTCACACCCTCTACTTAAGTAAAAGTAGAAGTACTCACACCCTCAATTTAAATAAAAGTAGAAGTACTCACACCCTCTACTTAAGTAAAAGTAGAAGTACTCACACCCTCAATTTAAATAAAAGTAGAAGTACTCACACCCTCTACTTAAGTAAAAGTAGAAGTACTCACACCCTCTACTTAAATAAAAGTAGAAGTACTCACACCCTCTACTTAAGTAAAAGTAGAAGTACTCACGCCCTCAATTTAAGTAGAAGTACTCACACCCTCAACTTAAGTAAAAGTAGAAGTACTCACGCCCTCTACTTAAGTAAAAGTAGAAGTACTCACACCCTCAACTTAAGTAAAAGTAGAAGTACTCACGCCCTCTACTTAAGTAAAAGTAGAAGTACTCACACCCTCAACTTAAGTAGAAGTACTCACACCCTCTACTTAAATAAAAGTAGAAGTACTCACACCCTCTACTTAAGTAAAAGTAGAAGTACTCACGCCCTCTACTTAAGTAAAAGTAGAAGTACTCACACCCTCAACTGAAGTAGAAGTACTCACACCCTCTACTTAAATAAAAGTAGAAGTACTCACACCCTCTACTTAAGTAAAAGTAGAAGTACTCACACCCTCAACTTAAGTAGAAGTACTCACACCCTCTACTTAAATAAAAGTAGAAGTACTCACACCCTCTACTTAAGTAAAAGTAGAAGTACTCACACCCTCAATTTAAATAAAAGTAGAAGTACTCACACCCTCTACTTAAGTAAAAGTAGAAGTACTCACACCCTCAACTTAGGTAAAAGTAGAAGTACTCACGCCCTCTACTTAAGTAAAAGTAGAAGTACTCACACCCTCTAGTTAAGTAAAAGTAGAAGTACTCACACCTTCTACTTAAGTAAAAGTAGAAGTACTCACACCCTCTACTTAGGTAAAAGTAGAAGTACTCACGCCCTCTACTTAAGTAAAAGTAGAAGTACTCACACCCTCAACTTAAGTAGAAGTACTCACACCCTCTACTTAAATAAAAGTAGAAGTACTCACACCCTCTACTTAAGTAAAAGTAGAAGTACTCACACCCTCAATTTAAATAAAAGTAGAAGTACTCACACCCTCTACTTAAGTAAAAGTAGAAGTACTCACACCCTCTACTTAAGTAAAAGTAGAAGTACTCACACCCTCAATTTAAGTAAAAGTAGAAGTACTCACACCCTCAACTTAAGTAAAAGTAGAAGTACTCACACCCTCAATTTAAATAAAAGTAGAAGTACTCACGCCCTCAACTTAAATAAAAGTAGAAGTACTCACACCCTCAATTTAAATAAAAGTAGAAGTACTCACACCCTCTACTTAAGTAAAAGTAGAAGTACTCACACCCTCAATTTAAGTAAAAGTAGAAGTACTCACACCCTCAACTTAAGTAAAAGTAGAAGTACTCACGCCCTCTACTTAAGTAAAAGTAGAAGTACTCACACCCTCAACTTAAGTAGAAGTACTCACACCCTCTACTTAAATAAAAGTAGAAGTACTCACACCCTCTACTTAAGTAAAAGTAGAAGTACTCACGCCCTCTACTTAAGTAAAAGTAGAAGTACTCACACCCTCAACTGAAGTAGAAGTACTCACACCCTCTACTTAAATAAAAGTAGTAGTACTCACACCCTCTACTTAAGTAAAAGTAGAAGTACTCACACCCTCAACTTAAGTAGAAGTACTCACACCCTCTACTTAAATAAAAGTAGAAGTACTCACACCCTCTACTTAAGTAAAAGTAGAAGTACTCACACCCTCAATTTAAATAAAAGTAGAAGTACTCACACCCTCTACTTAAGTAAAAGTAGAAGTACTCACACCCTCAACTTAGGTAAAAGTAGAAGTACTCACGCCCTCTACTTAAGTAAAAGTAGAAGTACTCACACCCTCTAGTTAAGTAAAAGTAGAAGTACTCACACCTTCTACTTAAGTAAAAGTAGAAGTACTCACACCCCTCTACTTAGGTAAAAGTAGAAGTACTCACGCCCTCTACTTAAGTAAAAGTAGAAGTACTCACAACCCTCAACTTAAGTAGAAGTACTCACACCCTCTACTTAAATAAAAGTAGAAGTACTCACACCCTCTACTTAAGTAAAAGTAGAAGTACTCACACCCTCAATTTAAATAAAAGTAGAAGTACTCACACCCTCTACTTAAGTAAAAGTAGAAGTACTCACACCCTCTACTTAAGTAAAAGTAGAAGTACTCACACCCTCAATTTAAGTAAAAGTAGAAGTACTCACACCCTCAACTTAAGTAAAAGTAGAAGTACTCACACCCTCAATTTAAATAAAAGTAGAAGTACTCACGCCCTCAACTTAAGTAAAAGTAGAAGTACTCACACCCTCAATTTAAATAAAAGTAGAAGTACTCACACCCTCTACTTAAGTAAAAGTAGAAGTACTCACACCCTCAATTTAAGTAAAAGTAGAAGTACTCACACCCTCAACTTAAGTAAAAGTAGAAGTACTCACGCCCTCTACTTAAGTAAAAGTAGAAATACTCACGCCCTCAACTTAAGTAAAAGTAGAAGTACTCACACCCTCAACTTAGGTAAAAGTAGAAGTACTCACGCCCTCTACTTAAGTAAAAGTAGAAGTACTCACACCCTCTACTTAAGTAAAAGTAGAAGTACTCACACCCTCTACTTAAGTAAAAGTAGAAGTACTCACGCCCTCTACTTAAGTAAAAGTAGAAGTACTCACACCCTCAACCTAAGTAGAAGTACTCACACCCTCTACTTAAATAAAAGTAGAAGTATTCACACCCTCTACTTAAGTAAAAGTAGAAGTACTCACACCCTCTACTTAAGTAAAAGTAGAAGTACTCACACCCTCTACTTAAGTAAAAGTAGAAGTACTCACACCCTCAATTTAAGTAAAAGTAGAAGTACTCACACCCTCTACTTAAGTAAAAGTAGAAGTACTCACACCCTCAACTTAGGTAAAAGTAGAAGTACTCACTCCCTCTACTTAAGTAATAGTAGAAGTACTCACACCATCTACTTAAGTAAAAGTAGAAGTACTCACACCTTCAATTTAAGTAAAAGTAGAAGTACTCACGCCCTCTAGTTAAGTAAAAGTAGAAGTACTCACACCCTCTACTTAAATAAAAGTAGAAGTACTCATACCCTCTACTTAAATAAAAGTAGAAGTACTCACACCCTCTACTTAAGTAAAAGTAGAAGTACTCACACCCTCTACTTAAGTAAAAGTAGAAGTACTCACACCCTCAATTTAAGTAAAAGTAGAAGTACTCACACCCTCTACTTAAGTAAAAGTAGAAGTACTCACGCCCTCTAGTTAAGTAAAAGTAGAAGTACTCACACCCTCTACTTAAGTAAAAGTACTCACGCCCTCTACTTAAGTAGAAGTACTCACACCCTCAACTTAGGTAAAAGTAGAAGTACTCACGCCCTCTACTTAAGTAAAAGTACTCACACCCTCTACTTAAGTAAAAGTAGAAGTACTCACGCACTCTAGTTAAGTAAAAGTAGAAGTACTCACACCCTCTACTTAAGTAAAAGTAGAAGTACTCACACCCTCAACTTAGGTAAAAGTAGAAGTACTCACGCCCTCTACTTAAGTAAAAGTAGAAGTACTCACACCCTCTACTTAAGTAAAAGTAGAAGTACTCATGCCCTCTACTTAAGTAAAAGTAGTCGTAGAAAAGTACACCATTTACCTCTGAACTGTAGTGTGGTAGAAGTACAGAGTAGCTCAAAATGGTAATACCTCAAGTAAAGTACAAGTACCTCAAAATTGTACTTAAGTAAATGTACTTAGTTACTTCTCACCTCTGATTACAGGCTAGATGTGATTGTGTTGACTCTAAGTATCTTTGGAGACTGTATTCTTCACATGAAGCAGGTTCATTTGTATCTTCCAAGCCAAGCCTCGATAGCCAGGTGATGTAATGAGGTAAAACACGGACACATTACACAACTGCTTCCACGGGATGTTCTGTTCTCCCTGATCACCTTTGCCTGAGGGACCCTTTCATTCAAACTGTACACAGGTCGTAAACAGTGCGTAAAACATCTTATCTGTTGTCTCCTTGAACTGTCAGAGGCGGAAACAGAGAGTCGTCTCTAATCTCACTCTGAACAGGACATCTCCAGAGCTCAATAAAGACAGCATGACTGATTCCCAAATAAGTTTAGTCATCCCCACAAAGGAATACTTTCCTTTTAAATACCTGCACATTAAACGTATATATAACATATCTGTAACAACATCATTTCCCAAATTGGGATTAATAAAGTTTATTACATGGTTTAGTTGAATACTCGATTCTGATTGGTCAATTCAGAACACGTGACACGTTGTTAATCCAGAACAGACAGACAGCTGTCAAGGATTTATTGACCGTTGTTAAGGACGCTCACATCTGCACAAAGAAGTCTGGTGGATTTAACTGTATACAGTATTGCTTGTAAATAAGTATTTTTTTAATCAACTAAGACTTGAGATGAAACTTGATACGCAGAGTGAAGCAGGTAGGACCCAAACGCAGATTACACTTGACGATACCTTTATTTCAAGGACTTTAAATAAACTTGGACAAACAAAACACTCTTCGGTGAACTGGGTCACATACAAAAGAAGCACCAACACTGAACACAGGACGAGACAAGACTAAATACAGGGAGGGATAATTACAAGACGAGAAACAGCGGGGCAGGGGAGGAGAAACACAAGGGCCACAGGTGAACACAATCAGCTAACGAGACACACCAGGGAAACTAACGACGGAAGAAAACATGACATAGAGAACAGCGAAAACACCCAAACCTAGACATAGACCTGTGACCTGACATGACAACCGTGACAGAACCCCCCCCTCAAGGGACGGATTCTAGACGTCCCTAAACCCCAAAACAAAAATCCAACAAAGTCCAGCAGGGTGGGTGGAGGGGGTCCGGAGGAGGGACGTATCCCTAGGCCACCAGGGTGGGTGGAGGGGGTCCGGAGGACGGGACTAAGCTGACCGCCCAGGGGCACAGTAGGGGACCAGGAAGGGATCTCGGGCGGACGGCCCGGGGGCAAGGCAGAAGCCGAGAAGGGGGACTCGGGCGGACGGCCCGGGGGCAAGGCAGAAGCCGAGAAGGGGGACTCGGGCGGACGGCCCGGGGGCAAGGCAGAGTCCATGGTGGGGCGAAGGCCACAGCGGGCGAACTCAGGAGGCCGAGCATGAGGGCGAAGGCAGCGGCAGGAAGAGTCAGGGGGCCGGGCTCGAGGACGAGGGCAGCGGCAGGAAGAGTCAGGGGGCCGGGCCCGCGGGCGAAGACCGCGGCTCACAGAGGGTCGGGATCGAGGGCGAAGACCAGACAGCTCCGGAGGCCGGGCAGGACCCGGTGTCGGCCGGACAGGAACCGGAGCCGGCGGGACAGGCTTCGGCAGGATCCCCCACGGAAGAGGACCAGGAGTTGGCAGGACCCCCAGCAGGAGAGTGGTTGGCGGGACCTCCAACGAGACAGGACAAAGGGTTGGCAGGATCCCCGGCAGGAGAGTAGTCGGCGGGGCCTCCAACGGGACAGGACACAGGGTTGGCAGGACCCCCGGCAGGAGAGTTGTCGGCGGGGCCTCCAACAGCACAGGACATAGGATTGGCAGGACCCCCGGCAGGAGAGTAGACGGCGGTACCTCCAACGGCACAGGACACAGGGTTGGCAGGACCCCCGGCAGGAGAGTAGACGGCGGGACCTCCAACGGGACAGGACATAGGGTTGGCAGGACCCCCGGCAGGAGAGTAGTCGGCGGGACCTCCAACGGGACAGGACATGGGGTTGGCAGGACCCCCAGCGGAACCTCCAACGGCACAGGACACAGGGTTGGCAGGACCCCCGGCAGGAGAGTAGTCGGCGGGGCCTCCAACGAGACAGGACAAAGGGTTGGCAGGACCCCCGGCAGGAGAGTAGTCGGCGGGGCCTCCAACGAGACAGGACAAAGGGTTGGCAGGACCCCCGGCAGGAGAGTAGTCGGCGGGGCCTCCAACGAGACAGGACATGGGGTTGGCAGGACCCCCAGCGGAACCTCCAACGGTACAGGACATGGGGTTGGCAGGACCCCCGGCAGAAGACTAGTCTGCGGGACCTCCAACGGCACATGAGTAGGGGCTTGAGTGGGGACTCGAGAGAGGGCTTGAGAGGGAACTCGAGAGGAAACTGGAGAGTTGACTTGAGAGGTGACTCGAGAGGACACTGGAGAGTTGACTTGAGAGGTGACTCGAGAGGACACTGGAGAGTTGACTTGAGAGGTGACTCGAGAAGGAACTCGAGAGGTGACTCGAGAGGTAACTCGAGAGGGGACCTGAGAAGGGACTTGAGAGGGAACTCGAGAGGAGACCTGAGGGGAAACTTGAGAGGGGACTCGAGAGGAGACCTGAGAGGGAACTCGAGAGGAGACCTGAGGGGAAACTTGAGAGGGGACTCGGGTAGGAACTTGAGAGGTGACTTGAGAGGGGACTCGAGAAAAGACTCGAGAGGGGACCCGAGAGGGAACTCGAGAGGAGACTGGAGAGGGAACTCGAGAGGAGACTAGAGAGGGAATTCGAGAGGGGACCTGAGAGGGGACTTGAGAGGGAACTCGAGAGGAGACCTGAGGGGAAACTTGAGAGGGGACTCGGGTAGGAACTTGAGAGGTGACTTGAGAGGGGACTCGAGAAAAGACTCGAGAGGGGACCCGAGAGGGAACTCGAGAGGAGACAAGAGAGGGAATTTGAGAGGGGACTAGAGAGGGAATTCGAGAGGGGACTCCGGTAGGAACTTGAGAGGGGACTTGAGAAGTGTCTGGAGGGGAGACTTGAGAGAGTTGGTTCGCCAACAGAACACGGGGTGCTGGAGTCGGCCGGTATGCTGACAGGACTCGAGGAGCTGGCGTCGGCTGGAGAGCCAGCAGCAGACGAGGTGCTGGAGTCGGCCGGTACGCCGACAGGACACGGGGAGCTGGTGTTGGCTGGGGAGCCAACAAGAGACGAGGTGCTGGAGTCGGCCGGTACGCCGACAGGACACGGGGAGCTGGTGTTGGCTGGGGAGCCAACAAGAGACGAGGTGCTGGAGTCGGCCGGTACGCCGACAGGACACGGGGAGCTGGTGTTGGCTGGGGAACCAACAAGAGACGAGGTGCTGGAGTCGGCCGGTACGCCGACAGGACACGGGGAGCTGGTGTTGGCTGGGGAGCCAACAAGAGACGAGGTGCTGGAGTCGGCCGGTACGCCGACAGGACACGGGGAGCTGGTGTTGGCTGGGGAACCAACAAGAGACGAGGTGCTGGAGTCGGCCGGTACGCCGACAGGACACGGGGAGCTGGTGTTGGCTGGGGAGCCAACAAGAGACGAGATGCTGGAGTCGGGGCCATGACTGATGGGGCTGGTACTTGAGCCGGAACTATGGCTGCTGGGGCCAGAACTGGGGCTGGAACCCTGGCTGTTGGGCGCGGAGCGGAAGCCTGGACCCTGGCTGTGTAAGACAGGTAATGGAGTATGGAATTAAAGCTGCGTGGGCCGGTACTGGAGCATGAAGCCATGGCTGCTGGGGCCTGTACTGGGGCTGGAATCATGGCTGCTGGGGCCAGAACTGGGGCCGGAACCATCGCTGTGTGGGCCGGTTCTGTAGCCGGAACCATGGCTGCTGGGGCTCGGGCTAACCTGGCCTTGCGACGACTCCTCTTAGCAGCCGCCTGAATACTCCGTGGACCTCCATAAGCCAGACGAGTTCCGTAATACAACTCCTGGACAGGAGCAGGAACTGGGGCAGAAGCACGGGTTGACTTCAGGTGGAACCCACCAAGGCGTATGGTGCCAGGTTGGGAATTGGGAGACATGGAGTTAGCATGCCTGGGGCTAGCAGGCAGGGGATAACACACCGAGAGGAAATCCAAAATCCAGCCAGGTAAGAATTTCACCAAGCCTGGCTTCTCCTTAGCCATCTGGCGAGCCTCTGCCAGAGCTGCCTCTCGCTGCTGAACCCCGGACGCTCCCCTCCATTCACCATAGCTGCAAGCCAGCAAGTAGGTGAATGAAAGCAGCTCCCTTTCAAAAGGATCATCTGCTGGGTCCATATTTGGTTGGTGCTTTCTGATACGCAGAGTGAAGCAGGTAGGACCCAAACGCAGATTACACTTGACGATACCTTTATTTCAAGGACTTTAAATAAACTTGGACAAACAAAACACTCTTCGGTGAACTGGGTCACATACAAAAGAAGCACCAACACTGAACACAGGACGAGACAAGACTAAATACAGGGAGGGATAATTACAAGACGAGAAACAGCCGGGCAGGGGAGGAGAAACACAAGGGCCACAGGTGAACACAATCAGCTAACGAGACACACCAGGGAAACTAACGACGGAAGAAAACATGACATAGAGAACAGCGAAAACACCCAAACCTAGACATAGATCTGTGACCTGACATGACAACCGTGACAAAACTTTAATAGACTGAATGTATGTGAAAAGAACATGAACACTGCTGTGTAATATATGTTTGGATATATATAAGAAGTACAATATGAGAAAAACATACTTTTTGGTATATTGAGGAGTGAGGAGTCTCTGACAGTTCAAGGAGACAACAGATAAGATGTTTTACGCACTGTTTACGACCTGTGTACAGTTTGAATGAAAGGGTCCCTCAGGCAAAGGTGATCAGGGAGAACAGAACATCCCGTGGAAGCAGTTGTGTAATGTGTCCGTGTTTTACCTCATTACATCACCTGGCTATCGAGGCTTGGCTTGGAAGATACAAATGAACCTGCTTCATGTGAAAAATACAGTCTCCAAAGATACTTAGAGTCAACACAATCACATCTAGCCTGTAATCAGAGGTGAGAAGTAACTAAGTACATTTACTTAAGTACAATTTTGAGGTACTTGTACTTTACTTGAGGTATTACCATTTTGAGCTACTCTGTACTTCTACCACACTACAGTTCAGAGGTAAATGGTGTACTTTTCTACTACTACTTTTACTTAAGTTGAGGGTGTGAGTACTTCTACTTATACTTAACTAGAGGGCGTGAGTACTTCTACTTTGACTTAACTAGAGGGCATGAGTACTTCTACTTTTACTTAAGTTGAGGGTGTGAGTACTTCTACTTATACTTAACTAGAGGGCGTGAGTACTTCTACTTTTACTTAACTAGAGGGCGTGAGTACTTCTTAACTGTATACAGTTTTTAAAATGTGTCTTGTATATATATATATATATACACATATATATATATATATATATATTTGCACACATATTTCTATATTTTATATACATTTGTTTTTATATTCAGGATAGTGGGAAACAGTATTTCGATCTCTCTGTCTGTACACAAACTGAAAGTTGACTTTGACTTGATTCGTCATCTTCACATTCGCCGGATCATAGTTTAACTCTTATTATTTCCCTGTTAATAAGTGTTTATTCTTATTTAACTTTTCTTGGTGTATATTCTGTTGTCTCGTCAAATGTGTTGGTTTATGTATTTTGTCTTGTCATGTCCTGTTATATTTTGTACCTCTTGTCTTTCATTTCAGGCCCTATTTCTTCCTCCCCCCGTGTGTTTTTCCCGCCATCATCAGTGTCTGCCCCGCCCCTGATTGTCTCCACCTGTCCCCACTCACCTCATGTTTAAACAGTCCTGTCTCTCCCTGTCCTGTGTCAGTTCGTCTTGTTTGTTTCCCCGAATGCTCGTGCCATGCCTCGGCTCAGAGAGGATCGCTTTCTCTCATGTCAGGTTTTGTTATTTCCACCACGTCCTCTGTTCAGAGGGATTACCTGCACCGTGAACATAAATATACCTTTGGGTTCATGAGTTTCTGTCGAGGTCCTGACATGTTCCTTAAGTAATATCTGTGCTTCTTCTTAACCTGTTGCTGCCTGGACACTTGAACTTGACACAGGGATTATTAAAGTCCATTTGACTTTATGTTAAATGTTAAAAACAGACGAGCAGTCACCAGCTTCTGTTCCCGCCTAAAAAACAACATGATTTTCTTTCACATTTTTCCACAGAGAAAAGTCGAGACAGTCTTTCTGAACTTTTGATTTATTTCTCCTTCGATATTTCACTTGGCAGACATTTAGAGTTTCATGTAGTGCAGTGATTTATGATCTACTCATCAAGGTAAAGAAAATAGGAACTTTTATCCTAAAACTGAAGGTCTATAAGTCTTTAATGCATTATAAACATATGTATAATCTGCTTAAAGCACTGTTTAATGAAAGCTTTAAGCACTCATAAATATTCATAAAACAAGATTAATAACGTCATTTTAAAACTGACTCATCCGGTCAATATTATAAAACCATTCATATTTCTTTAAAAGGTATTTTAAGGTAAGATATTTAACTTTAATTCTCATAGTTGTTATACACAATGCATTATAATGTGATTTAAAAGTAATCTAACAAGGCATTAGGTGCTTCAAGTTAAACATTAAGGTTTCTGCGTTGTTCTTATGTGGATTCCATTATATTTTGTCCACTTTAATTAACATTACATCACATGTCCTTGTTAGACGCTTTTATCCAAAGCGACTAACATACTCAATACTGTGGGAAATCCCCACTGGAGCAATTTGGGGTGAAGTGTCTCAGGGACACAACGACATGCAGACTGCAGTGGGGTTTGAAGCTGTGACCCCCTGAACCCAACACCAACGCACAATCCACTGCGCCACACGTCTTAAACCACCAAAAGACTACATCGTGTATCTAATTCTGATTTTAATGGTTTATTAAACAACTGATGTCGATGAGTGACCAGAAATTATTCTTAAAATGATGTATCATGAATATTGTCATACATATTAATGAGTGCCTATAGCTGAGATAATTAAGTGGTAAAAGCTGATTTTAATGCATTAAAGAGACGTTATGAGAAGTGCACTTTGGACATGTCCCCGCTGTGGGACTAATACATCATTTCAGACTCTGAACAATAAAAGCAGTGGATTTAAAAATACATGAAGTTAACATCCTATTATTCACAGGCTTCATTAATGACATAAAGTACATAAAGGCTGAATGCTTCATGCTAATGTTAAATGCATTGCAAACATCATAGTAAGCGGCAAAATATAATCTGAAGTATAAAGAGAAAGACACGCCGTTCTGAGAATAAAGAAATATGAAAAAACGGAAATGTTGACTTTAATTAAATCTGTCAACATAGTACACATAACTGTATTAGTTTAAAACAATAATATAAAGTTTAATTAATAGAACACTTTAAAGGTCACCTATCATGCTATTTTTAGGCGATAGCATAGGTCTCAGATAAATACAAATATATCAAAACATGTCTATGAAGTGTTTTGCTCAAAATACCAAACAGATCATTCTAGCCACGCCTCATATCCCTCTGTTTCACTTCCTGTTTCAAAAGTGCTGATTTGGGTATAAAGCTTTAAAGAGGAGGGGGCTGAGCTCATGCGGGACCCGGCAGCTACCGTCTAAACTAAATGCTGCCGTGATGAAACGCCATATCATGGATTATCAAGGATCTGAAACAGTGTGGAGCTCAAAGGCTTTCTCTCTTGCCGGTTATACCACAAGGTGAGTTACTTTTTACTTCCTGCTTCTTCACACACATGCTCTCCAGTACAGGTTAGCTCTGAGTGTTAGCGATGCTAATGTAAACACCGACCATATTACGTCCAAAACAGTCGGGCATTGTTTCTGATAGCAGCTTTCTGATTGGGCCGTGGGTCCACATTTCAGATATTACGTCATATCGGACGCAAATCTGGATCAGCTCCGTTGCTCCCCGTTTTTAGAGATTTGGGTACGGAGGAAAAGAGAGAGGGTTTTATTTCCTGACGCTGCGTGAGTCTCCTGACACCGGTGACACATGTTTATAAAAGACATCACAAAGTGCATTTTGCATGATAGGAGACCTTTAACATTATTGATTTAAACTAACCTAATACAGTTACTCTGTTGACATAATACATTTAATTAAAGTCAATATATCCGTTTTTCCCATGTAGAAACATTTATTAAAATACCTTGTTCTCTGACAATCACACACTAGAGGTGCGAGTGTGTATCTATTTCCAGCTCTGATATATAATGATGTGTTTTCTCCAGCACTGACGTGGATGACCGGTGACGTAATTCTCCTTTTTTTGCGCAACGGTTACCAAGAAAAAGATGATTATAGTGATTATCATTCATTGCGTGTCCCTGCGTGTCATTTTGATGATTCCTCTGTACACCACTTCATCACAGGAGCTTTATTCTCCGTCACCCATTTGATGTTGGCCGTGGTTTTCTCGATCGCCTGCTCCAACGCCAAGGTGGCCGAGCCAAATCCAACATGGAGGTTGTCTTCTTTGAATTTCATCAGCTGGAGGAAGAAGAAGAAAAAAAGATGTTGAGAAAAACTGTATTTCTGCACTTATTTATCCTAATTTAGGATAATGAGGTCCTAACATATGGTACAAGAACACAATACAACCACAAGATTACTGCCATCACAACAATTAAAGATACAAATGCAGACACATCCACAACATCCTGTTGGACCTGTCTGCTGCATTCGACACGGTGAACCATCAGATCCTCCTTCGCACTCTCCAAGAACTTGAAGTTTCAGGCTCTGCACTTTCCCTCATCACCTCATACCTCAAAGACCGTACCTACAGGGTCACTTGGAGAGGGTCGGAGTCCGACCCTTGTCAATTAACTACAGGGGTCCCTCAGGGCTCTGTTCTTGGTCCCCTCCTCTTCTCCTTGTACACAAACTCGCTCGGATCTGTCATTAGCCCGCATGGTTTTTCATACCACTGCTACACTGACGACACCCAATTAATGTAATTCTGTCCTTTCCCCGCTCAGAGACCCAGGTCGTCGCGCGCATCTCTGCTTGTCTAGCTGACATCTCTCAGTGGATGTCTGCTCATCACCTCAAGCTCAACCGTGACAAGACTGAACTGCTTTTCCTTCCGAGAAAAGATTGTCCCACTCTTGACCTGACAATCGACATCGGCCCCTCTGTTGTTTCCCCGACTCAGACTGCAAGGAATCTGGGTGTGTATAAATATACATAGTGTTTTGTAATTCATCGAAAAAAGACAAAGCATTTTAAACATTTAAAATAAGTTAAGATTTGTATATTCGGTGGTAAGTTATTCCAGTCTGAAGGAGCTTTGAACTTAAATGATCTTAAACTGTTTTGGATACTGAAGGAGTTGAATTATCGACTCAAATGATATGAGGAAGGTCTTCCTTTTTGTTTAGTTATAGCTGCGTGAGCTTCATACCTCCTGTAACTCAAACTCAGTGGAGAACCTCCTGGTGATGCCGCTGATGAGGTTAGAGAAGGAAAAAGATCCTTTTCCGTACCTAATAAAGAAAAGGAAAGGAAAGAGGTAGTTAACTTTGAGAGAGAGAGAGAGAGAGAGAGAGAGAGACAGAGACGCAAAAAGAGACAGACAGACAGACAGACAGACAGACAGACTGAGACTTACGTGTTGAAGAGGTAGCTCCATCTCCCTCTGACGAAGTTCCAGGCGAGCGGCATCCCCACCACGTTTCCTGCGATGCTCCGGATGGTCGAGGTGGCGTCCTGCTTGCGGATTTTCGTTGTGTCTAAGGTGTACTCCAGATACCTGGATCAATAAAAAACATTTCCTTACAAAACAGTCACCTCAAACTCAGAGGAAAAACACCAGAGGCCTGTACTACGAAGCCGGATTTTCGCTTAGCGGCTAACTTCAGGGAAAACTCTGGGTTTCCGGTCCTACGACGCTGGTTCTCTTCTTAGCGGGCTAGATAACTTATTCTGAACGGCTAGCCTGCGCCGGAGCAGGATAGGTTCCAGGATAAGAGATCAACTGTGCGGAGTTCTTCTTCTTCTTTGCTTTAATGGCGAATCGCTTCCACTTGGAGCATATCGCCACTATACTGTTGATGTATTTAATGTATAAACTGCCCATATTGTTCATGTAGACCAGTGTTCACGTAAGCCTGCACATTGATTTTATTTTTCATTGAATGTAACCGTTTCAATAAAGATAAGTCTATTACAGGTTGAGGTAGAAACCATGATAGAACAGCTGATAACAACAGTGTGCAGAGTTTAAAGCGATCAAGTCATATTACAGGATAAAGGAAATACAGTTTAAACTGCCGTTGCAGTTCAAATCACCGACTGTGTGAACGTGAAAATGAATAGAATATCACCTCCCATCTTCAGAGCAATCGGACTATTATAACATTAGCGTTAAGAAAGCTTACTTAAATATCTGCCACAACATAAGTAACCGGATCAAAGTAACATTACGTAGCCTACAGTGACGTACCCGGCTGTGAGTGCAGACGTCGATGTGTCCCATTACCATTCATATCACACCATAATGTATCATATATTTCCTTATCTGAGTCAGCTGAGCCGTATCTGGCCGTGCAACACTCACAGCGTCACATACTGTATGCAGAAGTATTATTTTAAGCAACACATTAAGTTGACGAAACACTCGAGTCAAACTTCTTCATATTTGTCTAATATTATAGTTGACTTTTCATTCAGGAAGTGTGACGCTGCGCTGTCAGTAGCTTATCCATGTTTGTGATTGGTCAAATGTTGCTAACCCCGCCCCTTTTATGTGAACGCGCAACTAACTAGCTGGCTTGAGCGATCCACTTGATAGCCCGCGTCGTAATACAGTTTAGCGAGAGCGCGTATGTTTTGGATTAGGCCAACCGGCTAACTCAAACATATCCAGGTTAGGTTGAACCGGCTTCGTAGTCCAGGCCTCAGGAGCATGAAATAAAGAGTGACACAGTTGTTAGTGTTTGTGCTATCTGTTATCCGGTCGATAGTCAATAGAGCTTTTAATTAAGTATTCAGACAGCATGGTGGCTTAAATAAACTGAAACACTGACTTTAATTAAATGTATTATGTCACTGAACTGCACATAACTGTATTAGGTTAGTTGAAAGCCCCTAACCCTAACTCTAATATTAAGTTAAACCTATTCAAACTATAACCCTAATACACTTAATTAAAGTCAACGTTTCAGGTGTTTCTAATGTATGTTCACAGGGCATACGTTTCCCCGATTGGTAACCTCTAAGTTTGCCTTTTGAATTGCCACAGAACAGCCACTAACGGATGTTTCAAATACAAAAGTCATTTCTGTGCATTGTATTGTCTTGATGACAGATTTTAAAAGAACAACAGTTTTTTTTCTTGTCCTTTGTCTTGCCTCGTGCCCTATGGTAAAAAACTTGAATTACACTAGAATAAAAAGAAGATTTACTATCAACCGAAAAGCAATCAAATAAGTAGATATTAGTATATCTCTCTAGGTCGTCCTCAGACGAGCCCTCCATCGTCGCTTCCAGTCATCCCGGTTCCCCATACATCTGACCATCCGCTGCGATGTTCCTGCGGACTCCCGCTGCTGGAAGTATAGGATTTGGGATGACTTTGTTCTTCATGGTTGGACTATGCTGATTAAGGACTGGGGGGCGCAAATCCTCTCAGTCCTGGTTTTAGTTCAGAGTGTCCTTCTCCTAGATGGGTTGCCATCCATGGCTATGAGCCCCATCTGCCCCTGCTATTTTGCCCATAGCTGGGGAGCAGGTTTAGGGAACGGTGCCTTGCTCAGGGACACCTCGCTAGCACTTGGTCTTTCCGGGACTTGAACTGGTGACCTTCCAGTTGCCAAGCCAAGTCCCTATGGACGTCGCCACCACCGCCGTATATGACTTCGTCAAATGTCTTGCTCCCGAAGAATGTAAGGGCAAATTGAGGAGTATACCATCATTAGGCTTTAAGCTGTATGTGATTTCCAAATACCCACATTGAACCGATTATAGTACTCTTTATAATCTCTTTTTCAAGACTCATTTTGGGAAATAGGGGAAACGGCCCCTTTGCGGATCGCAGAATGCTTTTCTCTACATTTTTAAGGCGGTCCTTTTGGGCTCACCATCTTCTAACGTTACACTCAGTGACACCATCTTTCTTTGCTGCTCGACAGCTGTTTGATGACTTCGTTGATCACCATCTTAAAATTGGCATCGTAACTTCGCCTCTCATGTTTATTAACTTGCCTACTTTTGATCCACTTTGTTGGAGTTGGTCTCTGTGTTTCTCCATCTCTATCTCTCCTGTTGTACTGTTACTTTAAGACGGTGTCCCACTTGGGGAAACACTCGTTTGGCGCGATCAGTTGTTTGTGTAATACATTGAAAAGTCTAGACCCCGAATATCAGTATTTTTCAGATTATATTCGTGTCAATACGGTACAGAGGAAATATACATTTAATATTTGGATTCTCCAACGTACCTGTTTAAAAGCCAGGGTGCTGTGGTGCAGGCCATGGCGGCTCGGAGTCTGGTGGCCTCAGATGCTAAAGTGGCGTTTTTGAACATTTTCCAGGCAAAATCCCACTCCTCCACACCGCCACTAGCGATAGCATAGCAGTAAACTGTGCTCTTCAAGTTGGGATGGATCCTAGTCAACATTTAGGTAAAAATAACCAGAAGATTATTCAAAAGAATGAATCTTGAACACAATGATAAGAATGCTAACGTTTGTATAGTTGTTTACCTAGCTAACTGGGACATATACACAAACTATACAAACCATTTTTAACCATGCTATACGGCTTTTGGGAAGGCAATGTTTGGCTGTTAGTCTGGCTAAAATGTGCATGAATTGCCATGAAATGTGGTCCCCAGACATTAGTAAGGCCATATAACTACATTGCTAGCTACATGCTGCTAAAGTCTGTAGAGTAGTTTCAATAGCTAGCTGGGACGAATTAAGACAAACAGCCAAATGTGTTCATATATGAAATCCTAAAATAGATGTAAGTGGTCGTTACTCACGGGTTTAATTGTGGATTTTCCATCCACTCTCCATACCATCTTTGGATTAGCTCCCTGCAGCCCTTCACCCCCATAGAGCATGCCATTCCAATAGCATTGATCTCATTATACCTGAGAAGGGAAATAGTAAAATATAGCACGACCAAACCCGAGACAAAACATTTATTATTGCATTGAATTAAATTGTGTCACCAACGGTAAGTCACCTGCTTCTAAAAAATACATCTTCTGGTGCACGAATTCTTACTGGTCAGTGTGTCCTGTTGGTACTTTGGTCCAGTTAGCTGTAATCATCTTGAAGTACTCAAACAATGGTTCGACTTGTCGCTTGAAGTATGGCTAAAATGAAGATATGAGCAACTGTTTGAGGTCCATTTGATTTACACTTTCTTTTTACATTTCTGCTGCTAGCTTCAGAATGAGAAGAATAGAGTGGTGCAGTGATGACCTGTTTTATAACTTAGCATTGCAAGGGCATCTTTGACAAAAAGCTGATGGGATTTTTCCATTGGATTTCGGAATATTGCAGAAAATAAGATCTATGGCCAACATAGCTTTATGATACCTACACATTTTGTTTAGCAGGATAATATCCACATATTAACAACACTTTAACGGGTTTTGAAGCGTAATTGCAAATATCGAAATGGAAGAAGCCAACGTTAGGCTTTAATAAAACGACATCACGGTCACATGACTTCACGTCACCACCGCTAAGCTAAAGGCGGCTAATGTTGGGCTATAAAGGAACTACAGCACGGTCACATGACTTCAGGTCACCACCGCTAAGCTAAAGGAGGCTAATGTTTGGCTATAAAGGAACTACAGCACGGTCACATGACTTCACGTCACCACCGCTAAGCTAAAGGCGGCTAATGTTGGGCTATAAAGGAACTACAGCACGGTCACATGACTTCAGGTCACCACCGCTAAGCTAAAGGTGGCTAATGTTGGGCTATAAAGGAACTACAGCACGGTCACATGACTTCAGGTCACCACCGCTAAGCTAAAAGTGGCTAATGTTGGGCTGTAAAGGAACTACAGCACGGTCA
The DNA here is from genome assembly GCA_902827135.1 of Harpagifer antarcticus. Classification (NCBI taxonomy): domain Eukaryota; kingdom Metazoa; phylum Chordata; class Actinopteri; order Perciformes; family Harpagiferidae; genus Harpagifer; species Harpagifer antarcticus. The sequence continues at coordinate 404,991 of CADEHL010001070.1, forward strand.
CATGACTTCACGTCACCACCGCTAAGCTAAAGGTGGCTAATGTTGGGCTATAAAGGAACTACAGCACGGTCACATGACATCAGGTCACCACTGCTAAGCTAAAGGCGGCTAATGTTGGGCTATAAAGGAACTACAGCTTGGTCACATGACTTCACGTCACCACCGCTAAGCTAAAGGAGGCTAATATTGGGCTATAAAGGAACTACAGCACGGTCACATGACTTCACGTCACCACCGCTAAGCTAAAGGCGGCTAATGTTGGGCTATAAAGGAACTACAGCACGGTCACATGACATCAGGTCACCACCGCTAAGCTAAAAGTGGCTAATGTTGGGCTATAAAGGAACTACAGCATGGTCACATGACTTCAGGTCACCACCGCTAAGCTAAAGGCGGCTAATGTTGGGCTATAAAGGAACTACCGCACGGTCACATGACTTCACGTCACCACCGCTAAGCTAAAGGCGGCTAATGTTGGGCTATAAAGGAACTACAGCATGGTCACATGACTTCAGGTCACCACCGCTAAGCTAAAGGCGGCTAATGTTGGGCTATAAAGGAACTACCGCACGGTCACATGACTTCACGTCACCACTGCTAAGCTAAAGGCGGCTAATGTTGGGCTATAAAGGAACTACAGCTTGGTCACATGACTTCACGTCACCACCGCTAAGCTAAAGGAGGCTAATATTGGGCTATAAAGGAACTACAGCACGGTCACATGACTTCACGTCACCACCGCTAAGCTAAAGGCGGCTAATGTTGGGCTATAAAGGAACTACAGCACGGTCACATGACATCAGGTCACCACCGCTAAGCTAAAAGTGGCTAATGTTGGGCTATAAAGGAACTACAGCATGGTCACATGACTTCAGGTCACCACCGCTAAGCTAAAGGCGGCTAATGTTGGGCTATAAAGGAACTACCGCACGGTCACATGACTTCACGTCACCACCGCTAAGCTAAAGGCGGCTAATGTTGGGCTATAAAGGAACTACAGCATGGTCACATGACTTCAGGTCACCACCGCTAAGCTAAAGGCGGCTAATGTTGGGCTATAAAGGAACTACCGCACGGTCACATGACTTCACGTCACCACCGCTAAGCTAAAGGCGGCTAATGTTGGGCTATAAAGGAACTACAGCATGGTCACATGACTTCAGGTCACCACCGCTAAGCTAAAGGCGGCTAATGTTGGGCGTGATGACGTTTTAGTCGTCTCGTTTAGACACAAACGCCGGTTTTATGTCACATAATAGCTTCATATATTCACCACCACTTACTGAGGCATTTTATGTTATAGAACAAAACGTGATAATCTCTTCAGTTTGCCATTGACCTTATTTCAGGCTGAACACATTCAACAACTCATTGACTCACATAAAAGGGAACAGGAAGTGGTAAAATGCTAACTCATTTGCGGGTTTTAGGACTCATTCCTGCACCACTCTATTAGTATTAGCAGTTTCACCTGTAAAGCTCCATAGACCTCCGTGCGGTCGAACATGAGGATGTAGTAGTTGAGGTTTCTCAGGGCCGACTCCCAGGGGATGTATTCTCTTTCATTGGACAGGTATTTGGTCGTTCTCAGGGCCAATGTTGTATCGATTATTTTGGCCCTACACAAAGGAAACATTATTTGCAGACACAGAATGTGTAAAGGATTCAATATTTTAAATACTTAGTAGTCTTTACCTTGCTAGGTTGAATGCATCATCGATGATCTGTGCTCTGTTGATGATTGATAAAGCCTGAAAAATGTTCAAATTCAACAGAATGGATGGAAACAGAACAGCCACTAGTTCTAAAAATATCAAATATATTTATTCTTTGTTTATACGATAGACTTTGTGTCTGCAGTTTCAGAAACCACATTTAACAGGAACATTATTTGAGACAAACAAAAAATCAAATATCAAGAATAGAAAATGCTAAAGCTAGCATTATTAATCATAACCATGTCAGGTCCCATGTCATGCTTTTCTGGTTATCACCCGTCTTGTGTGTTATGAAGGTTTTTCTGCATGTAAACGGTCTGCAGAGTCACAAACCCTCAAAATATTTCTCTAACACAGAGAAGACCTGTCTGTGCTGCCCCAGAACGCCTCGTTGGACATTTCTGTGAGCACAGTGGGCTCACAGAGAGAGGGGGGGGCAGGAGCTCCAACTAGCCGTGTAGGACAGAGAGTGAATACACAGACTATACAGAGATGCTGTATGAGAAACCAATGTGGGTTTGGAACATTGAACAATATAAATCTATTCTAGTAGACCTCAACAATGGAAATATGATCAGTAGAAATGGCCATGACACGGGACCTTTAAGTAAATAAAATCCAATTGTGTTTCTGAAAGCATTTCATCCAGACTTTGCCCTTTGACCAGCTCTTTACTGGAGGTCCATTATCCTTTTATGTGTGGGTTAGGGTTACGTAGTGCTATGTTATTGGCCATTGAGGCTCCACGAGTCAGAAACTGTTTTTAAAAGACATCTAACTTGAACTATCCCAAGTTGATGAATCTTTTAGTTCAATTGACAGAAAAATGATCACAAACTATACTGATCATTGATTGATTGTCCCAGAAATGTTTCTTACAAAGTGGTGGAAAATAGATGTTTTTCTGTTCTATTTGACTATTGTATTGATATAGACTAATCGAATAAAGTAGAAAACGATCTGCAGAGTAATCAATAACACACATTGTCTTTCTGTTTCCAGGTGATGTATAAATGGCCACTAAAACAACTGTCAATGCATTGAATAAAACATTTTGGCTCACCTGATGGTTGGTGTTGAGCAAGGTGAGGAGCCGATCCCAGTTTTCCAGATCATAGTTGACCCTAAAGTACCCGGAAACATTAGTGTTGGCCAGAACCCAGTCCTCTCCTGAAACTCGCATCATCTCATTCGTGTCTGGTGGAAAATATTAAAGAAAGATACTCAGATGTTCAGTTCTTCCCAGTGGTTTGAGTCCATCAATCAATCAATCAATGTTTATTTATATAGCCCAATATCCAAGAATCTGGTAGGAAGTTCTTCTCAAATCTAACATAGAAGTATACTACAACCATAATACCTGTCTTTTGAAGGAGCCAGTACTGCTGCTGCTCTACGCCTGTCTTCATCCATTTAATCGGGACAAACCATGAGTAACTGGACGGAAACAAAGATAAAGACAGTCAGTTTTTAGTCGTGCGAAACGTCTTTTTGGGATGGCAATGTTAGTCGGGCTAAAATGTGCATGAATTGATATTTGGTACAGATATGCATGTTCCCCAGAGGATTAATCCTACTGACATTGAAACTCCGCTGGCTTTTCATCTAGAACTTTCAGAGTGAAATATCTTAACCATTGATTCAGAGTGTACATCCAAGCCTCGACTGAACTCTCCTTTACTTTACTTCATATGTTCTAAGGTGCAAATTATGTGTCATATCAGCATGTCAGCATACCCACTCTGGTATTTAATTTGTAGGAGTAGAGGACTGTTTTCACACTGCCTGGAGCAATAACTAAAAAAAGCTATACCGTGTTATTTCCTACCAAATCAATTGGTTTATATATAATTAATCAAATGGGATTGACGTCAGTTTAGGGAAGAGTTTGGGGTCGAACACTCGAACTTTCACCCAGAAGATAGCTTTATGCCAGAAATTATATATATTTCTCAGTAGTTTTAAAGTAATACTACGTTGACTTTTTCAAAACCTAACCATCTCGTGTTTGGCTTTAACCTCACCAAGTTGTTTCCGGTAAAGGCAAAGAAAGGGAAAACATTTATTTTGAAAAGACTGCATGCGAGTGCAGTACGAGTTTGTGCTTAAGCCAGTAGTGGTAGAATATAATCCAAATGATGGATACTACGTGAATCAATCTCTTAAATTATACTTTGAACTAGCAGGATAAAGGTTGAATGGTGTTGGGAAAATACTGAATGTACTCTTCCAATATGAGAGTAACATGATAACAAAGGTAACTGAAAACTGTAGCTAAAAAAGTCAGAATTTTTAGAGAAAATCAGAATTTTCAGAAAAAAGCCAACATTTTGAGACAGAACTCGGTATTCCTCCATCTTGTGACTGTGTAACTAACTCCCTCTCTTGTATATCAGCATGTGAAGGACACTGTTCAGGAACTAGTTGTACCGAATGCTCTGTGTAGAGAACCGCAGTGACGCGTCCTAAAACCCGGATGTAAACTCCTTCCGGTTCCTTCGTCAAAAACCAATGCAATTTCTCCATAGGGTTTTGGAAAATAGCTCGAAATAAGGTCTGTGGTTGAGATACATTTAAGAGACGGATCACGTTTTGTTCAGCCGGATAATCTCCACATGTCTACCCTACTTTTATAATTTTCTAATCATAAATCTAGTCGCAAGAAGCAAAATGTTATGCTATAAAGGAACTACAGCAGGGTCGCTGCTTCAACGTCACGCCAACTTAAGATCCATATTCAAAACTACAGATTCTAAATGCTACAAGTTGAAGCGTTTGTTTGAACAGTCTGCAGGAGGCAGGGACTTGCTTTCAAGCAGAACAGGACAAACCAACTTAGCGGGAGTGTTTACGTGTTCGGTGTAATGACGTAAAACGGCCTCGACAACTTCTGTAGTCCTATTCAGCCACTTGTTAACAACCATAGTTTTTCAGACACGTAAACTCTTCAGAAATCACCAGCGGGGTCACTGCTGATGGATTTAATGTCGTAGGACAAAACGTGATCCGTCTCTTCAATTTGTGTCAAACACAGACCTTATTTGGAGCTATTTCCAAAATCCTATGGAGAAATTGCATTGCTTTCTCTTGAAGGAACCGGACGTGCTAAAAATGCTAACTTACTTCCGGGTTTTAGGACGCGTCACTGCGGTTCTCTATGCAGGGGCGCCGTAAGGGGGTGAAAAGTTAGGATGATTCTAAGGGCCCGTGACTGACAGGAGCCCCAAAACATTAAGAAAAAAAATGTAAGTAACCTTTCATCAATCATCAATAATTAACATTAATATAAGGTCATATTGATAATGTACTCACTAAACTTACAATTCATTTAACTTATTTTCTTCCAAAAGTTAATTATCCAAAGCATCGAACACCCCCCTCTATTTACATGTAATGGTTTGGTCCTGCCTCAACGCTGTGCAGCACCGGCCCTTTCTAGCAGAGAGACTAGTGAGAGCCAGAGCCTATCTCTCTAGGGCTCTGGTGAGAGCATGTGAGGAGAGATGCTAGTACTTACGTGTGTACGATGTCTCAACGACTAACAAAGTCAGGCTTTCAAGAAAGAAAAGAAAGGAGAGAAAGAGAGAGGGACTAAAGGCCGACAGTATGTCACCCAGTTTTTCAAAAGAAAATGTGGGTGTGGTCCATGAGTCGTGGAAATTAGTCTGTTAGCTTAGCCCATTGTAAATAATAATTGTAATGTTTTGCTGACATTAAAGGTGGGGTAGGTAAGTTTGAGAAACCGGCTCGAGATACACTTTTTGTTATATTCCATGGAATGCTCTTAACATCCCGATAGCAATGAATATCTGAAGTGCTTTGAAGCCGTAGCGCTGTAAAAAGCACGACCAATCATCTGAGCCGGCTAAAGTAACTGGATGGCCTACCTGCCTGTCAGCCTTCCATCTGGGCACAAACTTATCTCGTGCCCTCATTGGTCATGTGCACATTCGTGTGTGTTGGAGGAGGGGCTCTTTGAGGAAGTGGCAGATTTTTTCCGGCTGTGTATTTTCAAATTCTAGCGATCTCGAGCTGGTTTCTCCAAAATGACCTACCCCACCTTTAAGTACTGTTAATATCTTCACAGAAAATGCTGAGGTTTTTCATTTCACTCTCTTTTAGCTGACAATTAATAAATGCAGGTACATTTTTAGCAGCTATTCATACTAAACCAGTTGTCCCTCCCCCTGGTGCCAGGACCAACAGATCCATCTTTAGGCTCCGCAGCCCTGTCCCCCCATAAGGCTTTGCAGTCTTGCCATGCTGTCCATTGAAAGCCAGTTGGCTAGAAAGCTGGACTTCAAGGACTTGATCAGTTTGCCTGTAACGGAGCCTACACACGGCGGCGTGCCTTGTCGCCTGCCGGCGGGGGGGGCTGAAACTCGACCAACAACCAATCACATGAATCTCCCGCCCCAGACACACAAGCACGCGGTTTGATTGGCTAGAGCTTGCACTGGCATATGATTCCATTATATTTGTATAATATGTAGAACATTCCCATATGTAGAACATTGCTCTACTTTTGCAGCGAGCACCGCGAGAGAATCTACGCTTTGCTCCCAGAATGCAGTTCGGCGAATCGTGACGTCACCCCATTCAAAGTGAATGGGCAGAAGCGTTGAGGCGGCAACGCACGCCGCCGTGTGTAGGGGCCGTAAGAAGGCTAGGCGCTGGGCTCTCGGTGAGTAAGGCTGAGCAAGGGCTCGTAATAACTGTTAAAGGGCAAGGCTATGGTAACGGTATTGGATCACTACACAGAAGGTGCATGATGAGAAAAAGACTGAGAACAGGTGATAGGCTCTGACTTAGCGCCACCATCAGGCCTTTTCACTTCCATTTCCGTTTTGTTGTCCATTTACAATGTTATTAAAAAGGCACACCATAACAGATGACTATTGAGGTCTATTGTCAGGAATGTTAGTGTTATATCAAATAGTGAATTCTACTGCAGCAGAATGTTGCACGTCTGCACAGTGTTATATGTTCACCGCTCAGTGTCAGTAAATATTGGGCAGTTAGTATTGGACTACAAGATAGATGCAAGCCTGTACAGGTAGTTATTTAAAGCATAAGAGTGGGTTGGGTTCTGGAGGTGTGGTTACAGCATTGTGCTTGGTTGGCGGGGCCTGGGCCTGGTGGTGGGGCCCAATGTGATATCTTTTCATGGGGCCCAAAATCCCTGGCGGCGCCCCTGCCTGTATGTGATGACTACTTCCATTCTTGAGAGGATCATAAATAGCCCTACATGGATCCTGAGATTGAAGCTCAAGCCGGTGACCAGTGAGAGTTTTCTAACAAATGGATTCCTACCTGAACTGAGAGGGTCTCTCCACCACAGAGTCAGGATCCACCAGGAAGTGCTTCTGGGTAACACTTCCTGTCTGAGTGTCGATGGTGACGACTGGGAAGCCCATCTGAAGAGTCCAGCGGTTCATAATGTCGTGGACGGTGTAAGGAATAACGATACCGGGTGTGTTTTCAACTGCCTGGCAATAAACAGAGAATCACAGGAACTGGGATGAGGGCTTGCCTTTTTCGGTTGAAAGGTTGAAAGGTAATCACGGATTTGAACTTGATTCAAGATTTCAAAGGTTTTATTGTGATATGCACAAAAGGATATAGGAATGGCAATTCTTCTGACCTGAGCTCCTCCAACAATGCAACATATATCGTACAATACAAAATAGAAATAGTGCAAAAAGTCTATATACATGTAAATAGAATATATATACAAGAACATAATGTAAAATTAAATATTGTACATTAAGATGAAATTAAATAAGTTTTTTGCGGTGATAACTATTTATATAAATAAGTAAACACAAACCATTCTGAAAAACATGAATAATGTCTCTTAACAACCAAGCAGATACGTGCCGTCAGGAGCGTTTCAAGACACCTGCCCAAACCGTCTGTGGGGTTCCCCTTCCCAAGTAGCATGGGGGGCCTTTTTCTGGAGATGTCATTGCAGTGCGTTTTACATAGCCTTTTCCATGTGGTCATTGCTGTGGACCGATGTGATTAACCTTCTTTGGGGGCCCCCTACTGGTCTGGGGTCCCAAGCAGTTGCCTGCCTTGCCTGTTAAACGACTTTTATCTGCAGCCGAGTGAACAGGGACCGTCTTAAAGTGCGAGGCAGAACCGTTCTACCAAATGAGGTTTTGTTTGGTCCCTACTATTTCCAAGTATATCAAAAACTTGGGTACATATACTTTGTTAATTTCCACCACTGCACATGTGTGACTATACCGTTTCTTTTAAACACACTGACCTGCTGCAGATGGTCCCACAGGTCTGTGTACACCGTGTTGCTGAAGGCAAACGTGTTCAGGTAAGACTGAGAAGAGAAAACAGTTATTATGAGCGGGTCAAGCATCAACAGTGCTATCACTAAGATGCTAAAGCTGCATGAGACCAGTGGTTCCCAACCTCGTGTGAGTATTGCAGGGATTGCAACCCCCCTCCCTTCACATGCAACACATGTATCGTTCATAAACTGTCTGCAATAATCTAGGGCTGCAAGATTTTGAGAAAATTACCTGGAGCGATTATTTTTGACAGATATTTTAATTTGGATGTTGCACCGTCCAATATTCTTGCAAGTGCTTTAATGCCTTTTTTCGATCAAACATTTGGCAGTTACTGTGGGCCTTATCGTTCAGCACATATTACTTGTAGAGGCAATATAATGTATAAGCTACTTCCCGTTCTAAAATAGGTTTTACTTTCAATATTATTAGTTTTTTCTCCACGACCGTCTGGTGTGGAAATTATTTTTGGGGAACCACTTTATTAGACTACATGTTTTAAAATCATTGTGCTTTAGTCAGAGTCTAAAGCATAGAGGAAGTCACGAAACATTTAAAGATACATCAGACTCACACACACACACACACACACACACACACACACACACCCATAGATGTATCATCATACCCTCAAACGCTGTCAAGGTTCCACACACAGACATAAACACACACACACACACACACACACACACACACACACATGTCTGTCAGAGTAACAGTAACTAAGGATGTGGTTTGATTCATCATACCCTCAAACTCTGTCAATTGTACCCAAACTCACACACACACACACACACACACACACACACACACACACACACACACACACACACACACACACACACACACACACACACACATCTCAGAGTAACAGTAAGGATGTGGTTTGATTGATCAACTCTTTCAATATGACACACACTTACACACAGACGTAAACACACACATACATAAACACCCAGAGACATAAACACACACACACACACACTTCTGTCAGATTAACAGTAACTAAGGATGCGATTTGATTTATCATACCCACAAACTCTTTCAATGTGACACCCACTGACACACAGACATAAACACACACTCACGCAAAGCACACACACAAACACTCCCAGTGGAAGTAGTTAATAAATAAGCAGGTCTTATTACAGTTTACACTCACACTGAGTCCTTTGACGAACACCGGCTCAGTGAGAAACTCTGAGAGCATCCTGAGCACCGCGGCTCCCTGAGAGACACAACAGATAACCAGTGAAGAAGTGGCTGGTTTAAATTCTTATAACAACCAGAGGTGGGAAGAAGTGGAGTACAAATACTTCGTTACTGTACTTAAGTACATTATTCTGGTATCAGTATTTTACTCCACTACTTATCTTTCTGACGACTTTTTACTTTGACTTCTTACATGTTGAACACAAATACCTGTACTTTCTACTTCTTACATGTTGAACTCAAATACCTGTACTTTCTACTTCTTACATGTTGAACACAAATACCTGTACTTTCTACTTCTTACATGTTGAACTCAAATACCTGTACTTTCTACTTCTTACATGTTGAACACAAATACCTGTACTTTCTACTTCTTACATGTTGAACTCAAATACCTGTACTTTCTACTTCTTACATGTTGAACTCAAATACCTGTACTTTCTACTTCTTACATGTTGAACCCAAATACCTGTACTTTCTACTTCTCACATGTTGAACCCAAATACCTGTACTTTCTACTTCTTACATGTTGAACTCAAATACCTGTACTTTCTACTTCTTACATGTTGAACTCAAATACCTGTACTTTCTACTTCTCACATGTTGAACTCAAATACCTGTACCTTCTACTTCTTACATGTTGAACACAAATACCTGTACTTTCTACTTCTCTCATGTTGAACACAAATACCTGTACTTTCTACTTCTTACATGTTGAACTCAAATACCTGTACTTTCTACTTCTTACATGTTGAACTCAAATACCTGTACTTTCTACTTCCTACATGTTGAACCCAAATACCTGTACTTTCTACTTCTTACATGTTGAACTCAAATACCTGTACTTTCTACTTCTTACATGTTGAACTCAAATACCTGTACTTTCTACTTCTCACATGTTGAACTCAAATACCTGTACCTTCTACTTCTTACATGTTGAACACAAATACCTGTACTTTCTTCTTCTTACATGTTGAACACAAATACCTGTACTTTCTACTTCTTACATGTTGAACTCAAATACCTGTACTTTCTACTTCTTACATGTTGAACTCAAATACCTGTACTTTCTACTTCTCTCATTTCCCAAACAGCTGGTTCCTTTAGTCTGAATGTGTGTTTGATGCGTGATCATTATTCTTTAGAGTCATTGCGTGCCTATTGATTTGAACACGATCCGTGTATCCATCATTTCCTGGTCTTCTCTAAAGAAGAGGGACCAATGGAAACGTTGTCATGTTGCCGTTGTTCAGCATGGAAACATTCATTAGCTAACAATGACATTATTGTTCTATTGATATAAAGGGAGGTCAGGTACTCTTTAAAGCAGCTGCTAGTTATGGGTACTTTTTATTGAAGTACATTTCAAAGCCTCTGTACTTTTACTTGAGTAAAGAAGTTTAGTCAGTACTTCTACTTTTACCAGAGTATGTTTAAACACGAGTATCTGTACTTCCACTTCAGTAAAGGATGTGTTACTTTTGCCCGGTTTACATGGAGTCAGAGGAGCAGACCTTGCTGTAGGAGATGGTGTTGAACATCTCGCTGATCTGAGCCGGGGTGTTGACCTCCTCTTCTCTGCGGGACAGAGGGTGAGAGGAGGCGAGAGCGTCCACAGCGAACACGTTTTGGACATCAAACAGGACGAACTGATCTTTCTGCAGACAGAGAGAGACAGAGAAACTTTATAGATGCTATGAGACTTTTACAGGTAGAGATGAGTGAGGGGGCTATTGGTAAGTCTTTGAAATGAACCGTGCGTATAAAAAAACATTATTTTAAATAAGAGAGAAGGTGGTAGATTTAGCTGTTGGCAATTTCCATCTGCAGTCCCTGGGAAGGTTCACACATAATCAACATATACACACAAAAGCATACATAGTCTCGATTAAACGTCCTCAAATAAGGGCCAGATTAAATCAACATATAACTACACATTTATCAGTATTATTCATTTGTATAGCACACTTTAAAAACAACGTCATCTCAAGGTGCTTCACAATGCTATGAGGAGAAGATAGACGTTATCTAAGGAGCATGTTGAATACAATATGGTAATCTAAAAAAGGTTAAGAGCATAAAAGGTTAGAATGAAAAAATACAAATAAAGGACAGTCAGTAAAAACCTGTCTGTGAGCTGTTCACCATTTTCTACATCTTGTCTGTCTTTAATAGTAAATTATCTTGAAGGTGTTAAAAGTTCTCACAATGTTCCAGGTGGGCTCTGCGTAGTCCGCCCCGAGGTATTCAACGTACGACGCGAAGCCCTCGTTCAGCCACAGGTCGTTCCACCACTGCAGAGTCACCAGGTTTCCAAACCACTGAAGAGAAGACGGGAAAACATTAAATATGTTAAGTTTGAGCTGCGCAGGGGGAGCCCAAGAGCAACCTTTATTCAAGGCAAGTTTATTTATACAGCACCTTTCAACACAAGGCAATTCAAAGTGCTTTACATTAATCAACCTGTTAAGCCCTGAGCCTAGTTTTCAAGTCTCAGGCTCGAAAATGACATTCCCAGAACAAATGACTATAACTTAACTTCTAAAAGAGTTAAATTAATAATCTTTGTTCTCAAAGTAATGATAGACATGTGAGTTGGATGTAGAAAAGTCAGAATCAATATAGATTTTTTTTATTTTTAAGTAAATTCAGATTGAACATAGTAAAAAAATGTAAATTATTGTGTCCGTCCAAAAATAAAAAACATTACTTATAGTGAAAACCACCCTTGGATGATGGGATAGTAGACTAAAAGCGTTAGGAATCCAAACTATAACATATAATAAGTACCCTGTATCAAGATTGATGCAAAACAAGTGACATTTGACCTTTTTAGAGAGGTTTAGAAAAAGAAACCCCACCTCTGGGGCCATTTGGGTGCATTTTCCATATCTCTGGATCCCATTGGTAGATTTTGATGATTGACACCTCTTTTGAACCGTTAGAGCCAATAGAATCGAGGGGCATATATTATGGGTCTCAGATATATACAAATATATAAAAAACATGTCTATGAATTGTTTTGCTCAAAATACCAAATAAATCATGCATTTTAGAAATCCCTCAGACCCCTCTATTCCAGCCCTGTTACTAAAGTGCTGATTCTGGAGGAGAGCTAATGCCTGCTCAGAATTATACCGCAGATACAGCTAAATGCTGCCGTGATTAAAGGCCAAATCTGGATCAGCTCCATTTTGTTATTGGGCCTGTTTTTAGAGATGTGGGAACGGAGGGAGGGAGGGTTTTGTTTTCTGACACTTTGTGAGTCTCTTGACACACGGGGACACATAAGAGACCTTTAAGAGAATACGGTGGCAGGGATGTTATTTTCTTACCATGTGAGCGAGTTCATGTGAGATGATGGTGGTGACTCTCTGTTTGTTTCCATTAGAGGACATGAAGGGGTCGAACAGCAGGGCCGTCTCTCTGTAGGTCACCAGACCCCAGTTCTCCATCGCCCCGGCGTTAAAGTCAGGGAGAGCGATCTGATCTGGGGAGGACATCAGAAAATACATCAGAAAAAATATCAGAAAATGCATCAGAAATACATCAGAAATACATCAGAAATACATCAGAAAATACATCAGAAATACATCAGAAAATACATCAGAAAATGCATCAGAAATACATCAGAAATACATCAGAAATACATCAGAAAATACATCAGAAATACATCAGAAAAAATATCAGAAAATACATCAGAAATACATCAGAAATACATCAGAAAAAATATCAGAAAATACATCAGAAATACATCAGAAATACATCAGAAATACATCAGAAATACATCAGAAAAAATATCAGAAATACATCAGAAATACATCAGAAAATACATCAGAAATACATCAGAAATACATCAGAAAAAATATCAGAAAATATATCAGAAATACATCAGAAAATATATCAGAAATACATCAGAAATACATCAGAAATACATCAGAAAATACATCAGAAATACATCAGAAAAAATATCAGAAAATACATCAGAAATACATCAGAAAAAATATCAGAAAATACACCAAATGTCTGCAATGGGCCATCAAAGCCCTGATGTTCATTGTTCTTTCTTTATGTGGTGGTTTTCCCAACTTTTAGCATATTTGTGTCTCTTTTTTTGCTTGTTTTCTTGTAAGAACTGTCTCACACAACCATTAGCATGTTTATGGACCCATGGTCTTATTAGGCGCTTTCACTGAAACCTATCAATCAGAGTGGGGGCGGGTCTGCACAGAATACGTTTGGGTAGAGCGTTTGGGGAACAAAATCAAGCTTTTTAAAAGGCGAGTGGATTGTGGCAGGCAGTGAGTGCGGACCAACGATCGAACGATAAAAAGAACGGCTCTCACCAAGTACGACTCGGTTCCCCTCATTCGTACCAAAGAGCCGTTCAAAAGAATCGGCTCGTTCGCGACCGACACATCACTACTTCACGGCGTATACTGCCACCCGGCCGGAAGTCCCCGTCCCAACTCCTTCCGAGTAAATCGCCAGAACGCAGACACCTCCTCATCACTCCACCGCTGCCATGTTTTATTTTGTGTTGCCATAAGTTATTCCTTCTCCGTTGGTGAGCTGGGCTAATGCTAATAATGCTAATGCGAGCAAATAAAATGGCGGCTTAAAAAAAAAAATCTGAGTTTTACGGGGCGTGGTTTGCAATTCGCCCATCCAATCAGAAATTGGAACCTTTTCACCCCCAGTTAGTCCCTGCTCACGAGGGGGAAAAGGTTTGCAGGAACTATCGGAACTATTCCTGGGAAAAGTACTCCGGTGTGAAAGCGCCTAATGATTCACTATTTTTAGTTCCTTGTAATGTTGTTGTCTAAAAAACACTAAAATATGATAATTTCCGGAAGTTATTCACTCCAACAACTGTAATGCAAGAAAGGTTTATGTCTTTCCATTTGAATGGAAATACATAATGCTTGGCTAAGGGAGATAAGAAAGGTCATTAATGTTTCTTTCTTCACAGGAAAATGTTGCATTAACATGTTGACATACCTGACTTTGAGAGTGGGTACGATGTGTTGTAGTATTTTTCATAGAAGTGAAGGATCGGCCCAGTGACGTTCAGAGCGTAATCTCCCTGTTTGTCTTCTATCGCTTTCCTGCGAGCCCAGATTCGGATCTGCAAAAAAGATAAGATAAGATAAGTTGGAACTTTATTTATCCCCTTAAATGCAGGCGTTTCTAGCGGCAACAGGGTCAGAGTGCAAAACAGGATTTACCCAAGGCACAAATAAAGACAAAGTGATGAAGTAACTGTTGAAACAAGATATCACAGTAAAACGTTGAGCATTTGTTTGAACATGTTAAATATATGTAAACAGATTTAGGTCCTACTAGCTAGCTTACAGCAGATCTACAGTTAGGAGTCATGTGACCACGTTGTTCAAATAAGACCATACAACATTTCAGGTGAGTTTCCAACAACAGGGACAGCTTTATAATCCTGAACGTCACCAAGCGCTCCGTCCCAGCTGTGTGCGTCGCTCTTTAGTGTCCCCTGGTCTCCCAGCTGTGCGCATCACTCTTTAGTGTCCCCTTGTCTCCCAGCTGTGTGTGTCACTTTTTAGTGTCCCCTTGTCTCCCAGCTGTGTGCGTCACTCTTTAGTGTCCCCTGGTCTCCCAGCTGTGTGCGTCACTCTTTAGTGTCCCCTGGTCTCCCAGCTGTGTGCGTCACTCTTTAGTGTCCCCTGGTCTCCCAGCTGTGTGCGTCACTCTTTAGTGTCCCCCTGGTCTCCAGCTGTGTGCGTCACTCTTTAGTGTCCCCCTGGTCTCCCAGCTGTGCGCATCACTCTTTAGTGTCCCCTTGTCTCCCAGCTGTGTGTGTTACTTTTTAGTGTCCCCTGGTCTCCCAGCTGTGTCTGTCACTTTTTAGTGTTCGCTGGTCTCCCAGCTGTGCGCAACACTCTTTAGTATCCCCTTGTCTCCCAGCTGTGTGTGTCACTTTTTAGTGTTCCCTGGTCTCCCAGCTGTGCGCATCACTCTTTAGTGTCCCCTTGTCTCCCAGCTGTGTGTGTTACTTTTTAGTGTCCCCTGGTCTCCCAGCTGTGTCTGTCACTTTTTAGTGTTCGCTGGTCTCCCAGCTGTGCGCATCACTCTTTAGTGTCCCCTTGTCTCCCAGCTGTGTGTGTCACTTTTTAGTGTTCCCTGGTCTCCCAGCTGTGCGCATCACTCTTTAGTGTCCCCTTGTCTCCCAGCTGTGTGTGTCACTTTTTAGTGTTCCCTGGTCTCCCAGCTGTGTGTGTCACTTTTTAGTGTCCCCTGGTCTCCCAGCTGTGTGTGTCACTTTTTAGTGTTCCCTGGCCTCCCAGCTGTGCGCATCACTCTTTAGTGTCCCCTTGTCTCCCAGCTGTGTGTGTCACTTTTTAGTGTCCCCTGGTCTCCCAGCTGTGCGCATCACTCTTTAGTGTCCCCTGGTCTCCCAGCTGTGCGCGTCACTCTTTAGTGTCCCCTGGTCTCCCAGCTGTGTGTGTCACTCTTTAGTGTTCCCTGGTCTCCCAGCTGTGCGCATCACTCTTTAGTGTCCCCTTGTCTCCCAGCTGTGTGTGTCACTTTTTAGTGTCCCCTGGTCTCCCAGCTGTGCGCATCACTCTTTAGTGTGCCCTGGTCTCCCAGCTGTGCGCGTCACTCTTTAGTGTCCCCTGGTCTCCCAGCTGTGTGCGTCACTCTTTAGTGTCCCCTGGTCTCCCAGCTGTGTGCGTCACTCTTTAGTGTCCCCTGGTCTCCCAGCTGTGTGCGTCACTCTTTAGTGTCCCCTTGTCTCCCAGCTGTGTGCGTCACTCTTTAGTGTCCCCCTGGTCTCCCAGCTGTGCGCATCACTCTTTAGTGTCCCCTGGTCTCCCAGCTGTGTGCATCACTCTTTAGTGTCCCCTGGTCTCCCAGCTGTGCGCGTCACTCTTTAGTGTCCCCTGGTCTCCCAGGTGTGTGCGTCACTCTTTAGTGTCCCCTGGTCTCCCAGCTGTGTGCGTCACTCTTTAGTGTCCCCCTGGTCTCCCAGCTGTGCGCATCACTCTTTGGTGTCCCCTGTTCTCCCAGCTGTGTGTGTCACTCTTTAGTGTCCCCTGGTCTCCCAGCTGTGTGCGTCAGTCTTTAGTGCCCCCTGGTCTCCCAGCTGTGTGCGTCACTCTTTAGTGTCCCCTGGTCTCCCAGCTGTGTGCGTCACTCTATAGTGTCCCCTGGTCTCCCAGCTATGTGCGTCACTCTTTAGTGTCCCCTGGTCTACCAGCTATGTGCGTCACTCTTTAGTGTCCCCTGGTCTACCAGCTGTGTGTGTCACTCTTTAGTGTCCTCTGGTCTCCCAGCTGTGTGCGTCACTCTTTAGTGTCCCCCAGCTGTGTGTGTCACTCTTTAGTGTCCCCCAGCTGTGTGTGTCACTCTTTAGTGTCCCCTGGTCTACCAGCTATGTGCGTCACTCTTTAGTGTCCCCTCGTCTACCAGCTGTGTGCGTCACTTTTTAGTGTCCCCTGGTCTCCCAGCTGTGTGCGTCGCTTTTTAGGGTCCCCTGGTCTCCCAGCTGTGTGCGTCACTCTTTAGTGTCCCCCAGCTGTGTGTGTCACTCTTTAGTGTCCCCATGTCTCCGTTGTGTTTTGAGCTTCTTGCAGCGTTTCGTTTATGCAGCGCTTTAAGATGCTTCTTCATGAGTTCTGGCACATGTGTATTTATATTGGCATGGCTTTTGAAACTGCAGCAGGTTGTAAAGAGTGTGCACGTGTCGGCCACCGTAAAAAGCTCTCAGATAAACCTAGTGGATAAGTAGACAAAGTGGCATAAAATGGAAAGTACACATACAGCAACTGGAACGTGAGTGAATGCACTTCCTTGCTGAGCACACTTTTCTCTCTCACCTGCAGCTTGCTGTCTGGGACGGAACCGATGCTGACGAAGTCACAGACGATGAAGCCCAGCAGGTATGTGGACATCCTCGCTGTGGGCTCGAACGTCGTCACTTTAACGGGAACGCCGTCGATGATGGAGTCTGCAGAGTCTGTTCAGAGAGAGAAATCATCTCATTAGGTTATGTTTCTGATGTTTGCTCACTTTCAAACATGTCAGATATCTGTTATACTATCCTATGTGTATTCAACGTCCTGTAGTCGAAGCATATCTGCTCAAAACTGCAGTATTTTTGACTATCTATCTATCTTGTAGCATTTGTTTTATTAAAATTAAAAAAAAGTTACTTGTATAAGTTACTTATTATTATTATTATTTTTAAATAGCACGTCAAATATCCACCATATAACCACCAAAA
This sequence comes from Harpagifer antarcticus, assembly GCA_902827135.1. Classification (NCBI taxonomy): domain Eukaryota; kingdom Metazoa; phylum Chordata; class Actinopteri; order Perciformes; family Harpagiferidae; genus Harpagifer; species Harpagifer antarcticus. The sequence continues at coordinate 422,489 of CADEHL010001070.1, forward strand.
GTTGCCAAAAAGAGCTCATATAAAGGTTGAACTACAGCAAAGCTGCCCTGGTTGTGATGCTAAAGAGTGATGCGCACAGCTGGGAGACCAGGGGACACTAAAGAGTGATGCGCACAGCTGGGAGACCTATAACTATACTAGAAATGTAGTATAGTTAAGCAAATAGAGAACCGCAGTGACGCGTCCTAAAACCCGGAAGTAAACTTCTTCCGGTTCCTTCGACAAAAACGCAATTTCTCCATAGGGTTTAGGAAAATAGCTGGAAATAAGGTCTGTGGTTGAGACACATTTAAGAGACAGATCACATTTTGTTGAGTCGGATAATATCCACATGTCTACCCTGCTTTTATCATTTTCGGATCGATAGATTTATGATTCGAAATCTATAAGAGATGGGTAGACACGTGATCCGTCTCTTAAATGTGTCTCAACCACAGACCTTATTTCCAGCTATTTTCCTATGGAGAAATTGCATTGCGTTTTTGACGAAGGAACCGGAAGGAGTTTACTTCCGGGTTTTAGGAGGCGTCACTGGGGCTCTCTATATACATAGAAAGAAAAAGGTCAGACTACTGAAATACTGAAATTGATCAAGTCGTCATATCAATCAATCAATCAATGAATAGGATACGGCTGTAATAGGCCTGAGGCCTTTTAGTCGCTCATAACTAAATGAGTAGATCACTGTTCTTTATTTACTATGGATGCTGGCAACAGTCACATCGTCCAAAGTGAAGGTGATGTTTGACCAGTAGTGGTCGAGGCGGGATTTGAGACAGTTAACCGTCTTGGATGTGACAACGCTTTCTGGCAGATCATTCCACAAGTCAACCACACGCAGGCTGAACAAGTTGCGGCGCATAGCCAGTCTTGAGTACTGTTTCTTCAACTTGAGGCAGTGTCCACGAGTCCTGGTGTTATAATCCCGTTGTAGTGGGCATGATGTTTTGGAGATATTTGAAAACTTGTATATATGTGAATGTTATGATATGTAACTACTTAAATAACTATGCAAATATGTTTTTACTTGAACTACAAGGAAGCTACTGCCAAGTGTAGTAGACTTGCTGTACATGTAGTTAACTTCCCAACACTGTGTTCCTTTTCTGATCTGGTTCTACGCTTTGTTTTTCTCCGGAGGAACTAACCGGTCTCGATGCCGTTGGACAGAGCCACGGTTTCTCTCTCGTGAACGATGGTGACGTTGAAGGAAGCTTTCATGGCCGGCTCGTCGAAGCAAGGGAAAGTTTTCCTGGCATACGTAGCCTGCATCTGTGAGGTAGCAACAACTCTGCAAAATGTTCAAATGAAACATTAACAATTCAATTCAAGGTTTTATTGTCATATGCACAAAGCTACAGGCTTTGGCAATGACATTCTTGATTAAATAGCGTACATTAAGACAACATTAAATACGGTTTACTGCGGTGATTTAGATTAGAATAATCAACCAAGAGGAACACGGTGTGACAATTAAAGGGGACATTTCCTAAAAAACTCACTTCGGGGTTTACTACACTTTTTGGTAAAACCTAGTGATGTCCCCAATATGTTTTTGATCAGCTCAAAGTGGATGACCCCGGCTAGTTACAAATTGGGCGTCATTGGTAAAGCTGAGCAGTTAGTGACCTCAGATGACCTCTAATAATGCTTAACTGTAGGCGAAAGTAATTTGAACAGGTAAGTTAAAAAACCACTCCAACAAGAATGGGAAAATTAGCTTTAAATGTGTCATGTTTATTACTGTTGTTAAAGAGGACGTATAATGCCCATTTTCAGGTGTATATCAGTATGTCTCTATTTTAAAGAGTCCTTTCGAGCTCTGCGAAACTCCCTCTGGAGGGAACACAAGGATTGTAGCCTTTGCAGACCATTTACATGCACTAAAACCCATATGACACACTACAGGGAAGGGAAAACTCTCTTTTTTCTGGGAGAGGGCCTTTAAGATACAGGCGCTATGTGCGTTTCAGACCGTGGGTGAATACAGGTTCAATTAGACTGCCGACATGATCAACATTTTGTTTTTAGACCATAAAAGCATCTAAACATGTTTTTATAGAAACCTAAAATAGAGATTTAAAACCCCAAAAAGAGCATTTCATGTCCCTTTCAAATCTTACTTTTAAACTATGCACCGTTTGGCTTCATCTTTACTCACTTCTTCACTCCGTCATCAGTGTATTCGCTCCTGTAGAAACCCTCCAGGTCGTCTGCCAGCTCACCCTGAAACTCAGTGTGCAGAACATACATCGCTCCAACACTTAATCTGCGACTCAGCTGAAGAACCAAATACTCCGTCTTCACAACGAGCCACGACTTCAGAACCGATGGAGAAGATGCTTCACCCACGGCGCTCAACTTGGCGAGGAACCCATCGAAGGTGGTGAGGTTCAACTTGTTGGAGTGGATGATGACGAGGTCCGTTTCCTTCACGCATTTGAACACCACAGTCGAATTTCCAGTGAAGATATAGAGTCCGTTGGCGTCGGGTTTCAACCGAGGAAACAAGGTGACGTTATAGGAAACGGGAGAAAGGGATTCTGGGAGTCTGTATTTGTCCCACGGCTCTTTTGGGGTGAAAGGTGTAGTAATGGGAACACTGGTGCTGCCTGTTGCTTTATCCTCACTGTTTCCTTCTCGCTTCTTGGCCTTTTCTTTATCTAAGGCGACGGATAAAGCTATAATTATAACCAGAGCAATGGCCGCCAGCACCAGAAGCCCCAGGCCCACATTTCTACTGACGTGGATGACTTTCGCCATGTTTAAGGCACCTGGCTGCTATATCTTCAGAACGGTTTTCCTCCCCCTTTGACACTAAATCTCTCCCCTCTTTCTTCCCCTGAGACTAAATCTCTCCCCTCTTTCTTCCCCTGAGACTAAATCTCTCCCCTCTTTCTTCCCCTGAGACTAAATCTCTCCCCTCTTTCTTCCCCTGAGACTAAATCTAAAACGTAGGTTAATATTAAGCTGTCTTTGGCTCTTTTCTTGCTGTAACAAATCAATGTCCCCTCTGAGGGACAAATAAAGGTTTTCTGATTCTGAGGCTCAGTCGGAGATGAACTCTCAGGGTTTTCAGTCGGCGTTCGTGCAGCAGGTCTTCTCCCTCCTCAGTTAATAGTTCAGCTATTAACGTGGCAAATAAGACATTTTCAAAACACCTGAGGAGACAGAAAAGAGGGTACACGTTATTTATCAAAGTCAACTTTATTGCCAATCTTTCAGTTTGTGTGTACAGACAGAGAGATTGCCACAATCCTGAATACAAAAACACATATATATAAAAATATTGATATCCTATACAGTATATACATAATCAACATACACATTTATACATATGCCCACATTAAGACCTAAATAAAAACATAGCAATCAATATATACAAAATAACAGTCATAGCAGCGTAACAAAAAAGTGTCTGGTGTTGGAATTATTCTGCAACTCAGAAAGGGAGGATGCAACCATGAGTGTTGAGATCAACTACACTGAACAAAAATATAAACGCAACACTTCTGTTTTTGCTCCCATTTTTCATGAGATGAACTCAAAGATCTAAAACATTTTCTATTTACACAAAATAACCATTTCTCTCAAATATTGTTCACAAATCTGAAAGAATCTGTGATAGTGAGCACTTCTACTTTGCCCAGATAATCCATCCCACCTCACAGGTGATATCAAGATGCTGATTAGACAGCATGGTTATTGCACAGGTGTGCCTTAGGCTGGCCACAATAAAAGGCCACTCTGAAACGTGCAGCTTTGCTTTATTGGGGGGGTCTGGGGGGGGGGGGGGGTCCGAAAACCAGTCAGTATCTGTTGTGAGGGGTAGGGGTAGGGGTAGGGTTAGGGTAATGTTGTGAATCGAGTGGCCTGTGTTCGTCGTCCATTACATACGCCTGCCCATACCATAACCCCACCACCACCATGGGCCACTCGATTCACAACATTACCCTAACCCTAACCCTACCCCTAACCCTACCTCTAATCCTAACCCTACCCCTCACACCAGATACTGCCTGGTTTTCGGACCCCCCCAGACCCCCCCAATAAAGCAAAACTGCACGTTTCAGAGTGGCCTTTTATTGTGGCCAGCCTAAGGCACACCTGTGCAATAATCATGCTGTCTAATCAGCATCTTGATATGCCACACCTGTGAGGTGGGATGGATTATCTCGGCAAAGGAGAAGTGCTCACTATCACAGATTCTTTCAGATTTGTGAACAATATTTGAGAGAAATGGTTATTTTGTGTTTATAGAAAATGTTTTAGATCTTTGAGTTCATCTCATGAAAAATGGGAGCAAAAACAAAAGTGTTGCGTTTATATTTTTGTTCAGTGTAGCTTTGTAGTTGTATTGTTAGTGATAGTGGTGCAATGTCACTACAGTAAGTTCATGCACTCAAGTATTGAACTCTTATTTTGAGGGAAAAGTTTAAAGAAATACCAAGATAAGCAAAACACTTCTGAATATTCGTTTTTTGGGGTCCAGCAAGAAACTCTTTGATATCTAAATAAGGAAACATTTCCATTTCGAAGATATTAATTTAATGAAATCCGTTATATTGACAGGGATTTAATATGTGGTCGACTTCTTGGTATTTTTTGAGAAACACAATGCATAAATATTTTTATAATTTACTTTTTGTCGAAATGTAGTGTCAAACATAACAGCATACAGTAAATGACATAAATAACAGATGAAAAAACATTAGAATATATAAACTAAAGAAACATAACATGAAGAAACATGACATCAACAAATAGGGAGTAGTCACATCTTTACCGCAGAGTTAAGAACACTAAGTCAGGCGTATGGGGCATTACATAGTGAGCCCACTGCTCCCAGTATGAAGTAAAAAGCCCCAGTTTATGATTGAAAAAGCTGTTCTCTCTTTTCCATTTGATAAATGTTCATCCGTTCAGAGTCGAGGTCTTTTGATGACCGTTTCCTGGTTAACGCCTTCTTTAGCAGACAATGCGTTCATTTTTTAGGACAACTGCTTTTATTTTATTTTAATCTTCTTATTTTTTTAACTGGTTTTTCAATATTTAAATATATATATTTATGTTAAAACGATTCTATACGAGTACATTTTCCATTTCCATTTTTACACTTTTTTGTGTATTTAACACGTATTTATTCTGTATTTTTGTTTATATTTTATTTAATTATCAAGATTTGTTATCACTGGTCTTTCCTTCGATAACCATTTCCTGGTAACGCCTTTTTCAGCAGACAATGTGTTAATTTTATTTTAAACTGCTTGTATAAAAAACGTTTCTATATGAGTTCATTTTCCATTTTTAGAGCTAACCTTTTTGCAATTTCCATTACATCACATGTTAGACGCTTTTATCCAAAGCGACTTACATACTCAATACTGTGGGAAATCCCCACAGGAGCACTTTGGGGTGAAGTGTCTCAGGGACACAAGGACATGCTGACTGCAGTGGGGTTTGAACCTGTGACCCCTGATCCCAACACCAACGCACTAGTCCACTGCACGCCTCCCTACTGACCGTGCAGGTGGAAAATAACAGTCATGATATTATCTAAATTATTTTACAACGAGGAAGTGATCAGCTGAGAACAACTTGATTAGAGCAAAGATCGCAGTGCAGTCCTGCCTGATATGCTATAAGGGTCTTTGCAATCTCAATATAAAAGGTCATAGTAAGAAGGTGGTGGCTTCAAAGAACTCAGTGAGTCAAACCAATTCAAAATCTCCATGGTAATGTGTCTTAAAAATATCTTTGACCTCATCAAACGCGTTCAACAGCCCAAAACATTTAGATTTAAAGAAACGAGCTGCAGTTTCAAAAACGATGCATATAAAAACACAAATATGCCAAAACATGATGGAGTTAAAATCCCTCTGTCCCACACACTCAGAGGACTCTTTAAAGTAGACTCTACATACTGATATACACCTGAACATCAGCAGGAGAGGACTCTTTAAAGTAGAGACACTACACACTGATATACACCTGAACATCAGCAGGAGAGGACTCTTTAAAGTAGAGACACTACATACTGATATACACCTGCACATCAGCAGGAGAGGACTCTTTAAAGTAGAGACACTACATACTGATATACACCTGAACATCAGCAGGAGAGGACTCTTTAAAGTAGAGACACTACATACTGATATACACCTGAACATCAGCAGGAGAGGACTCTTTAAAGTAGAGACACTACATACTGATATACACCTGCACATCAGCAGGAGAGGACTCTTTAAAGTAGAGACACTACATACTGATATACACCTGAACATCAGCAGGAGAGGACTCTTTAAAGTAGAGACACTACATACTGATATACACCTGAACATCAGCAGGAGAGGACTCTTTAAAGTAGAGACACTACATACTGATATACATGTTATGTTATGTTTAAATATTAATTATTTATTTTTTGGTCAAACTACTTTTTGAATATCTTGATTTTGTGAAATATATGTATTATTTAATTTATTTTGTCATTATGGTTTCAAAACATTGTTATTATTGTTAATTTTCTAACAAATTAATTCCTCTCACTGGTTTTAAAAAATATGTATGTTTACTGTACATAGTCTTTTGTATATATATATATCGTATTTTATTTAAACATGTTGAGCTTTTAATGTCTTTCTCAACTTTGGACCCTGCCTGAAGTCACACACTCATCACATTGTGAAGACATCTTCATAACAACGGAGAAAACGTGATCAGCAAGGGGCCGTTTAAAGTCCACAGCTCACGTTCCTGTGAAGCTGTGATTTAGTGACATTAACATCTCCAGTGTGCACTTTGCTCCCTGTGTTTGGTTATACTTAAAGGTCCCGTGTCATGGCCATTTCTACTGATCATAATTCCATTGTTGAGGTAAACTAGAATAGATTTATATTGTTCAATGTTCCAAACTCACATTGGTTTCTCAGCATCTCTGTATAGTATGTGTATTCACTCTCTGTCCTACACGGCTTGTTGGAGCTCCTGACCCCCCCTCCCTATGAGCCCTCTGTGCTCTGATTGGTCAGCTCGCCCACTCTGTTCTGATGAGTCCACCACCGTTACATCGGAACATCAGTGTTTATGTGTTACAATGGCGTTTGTTAGCAACCAGGAAATGACACCAGTAATGACAAACATAAGAATGCTGCGTGGGGTCTGAGAGCGGACAGTGTGAGCTGGCTTGCTGGTGTCGCTTCCTGGTTGCTGCGTGGGGTCTGCGAGACGGCGAGACACAGCGAAGCCCGGCCCGAGCACACACACAGGCTGCGGGTGTGTGTGTGCTCGGACCATCGTGTCCCGCTGTCTCAGGCTGAGAAATCTGCGGAGAGAAAAATAAAGCCGTTTGTGTGTGTGTGTGTGTGTGTGTGTGTGTGTGTGTGTGTGTGTGTGTGTGTGTGTGTGTGTGTGTGTGTGTGTGTGTGTGTGTGTGTGTGTGTGTGTGTGTGTGTGTGTGTGTGTGTGTGTGTGTGTGTGTGTGTGTGTGTGTGTGTGTGTGTGTGTGTGTGTGTGTGTGTGTGTGTGTGTGTGTGTGTGTGTGTGTGTGTGTGTGTGTGTGTGTGTGTGTGTGTGTGTGTGTGTGTGTGTGAGGAGCTAACTTCGCGGATTGGGCCAAATGGACCGTTACGTCACTTGGTACCCGGAAGTCTCCAAGGAGGCGTTCTGGGGCAGCACAGACAGGTCTCTCTGTGTTAGAGTTTCACTCGCTACAGGGTGTACTTTGAGGGGTTGTGACTCTGCAGACCGTTCACATGCAGAAAAAGCTACATAACTCACAAGGGGACGGGTGATAACCGGAAAAGCACGACATGGGACCTTTAATAATGATCAGAGGTGGATTAAAGCAACAGTAGTAACACAGCGTAGAAATAATCTGTTTTCATTTTTAGCCTGTTTAAGAGGATATATTCTGCCTTTAGTGTGTTCTATAGGTTTTAGTGCATGTAAATGGTCTGCAGAGGCTAGAATCCCTCTGTCCCAATCCCCAATCAGGGTCTCCAAGGACCTGAGGAAGGCTGCAGTCTCTCTCTCCCTTCTCCTCTGGGCTGCATGTGTGACATGTGCAGCATGTGTGGTGTCTTGTTAGGAAATGTGCTCCAGTGTACTTTCGACACTTTCTCTAATAAGAAAGTTGTTTTTCGTTATGTTGCAAATTGTCTGGTGAGCCGTCTCTACTTTCTTTGACTGATTAAAACCTCACCTTGTGGCAATCAGTTTCTTCTCCATTGTTCTCTCTCCTGGTTATTTTATATTGTGTTACTTCCCTTTGAACATACAGTCCAAACAGCTGTGCGTTATATAAATGCTTTCCTCATGTTCCAAATGTCCCTTTTGGCCACGTTCCAAACACACGGAGCTGAGCTTGAATGAAAGACAGAGACCCAGACGCAATAGTACTGTACTGTATTAAATCTCATCACTGGTGTTAAATCTCTCTGCGCCCCCCCACTTTGAGAAACACTGCTTTAGATGAAAATAAGGAGCCCCTCCCCACGCCCCTCTGAGAGACATTTGGTTACAAAGAACTCAATGGTGCTCTAGGAGGAGATTCAGGTGATAAGGTGGGGGGGGGGGGGGTTTACCTTGGTTGCTGATTGGCTAATGGTTACTCAAGACAAAACATCGTTATGACATCATAAAGTGGCCAAAATCTGATCAGCTCATTTTCAGACAGGTTTTTATAGAAATGGATCAAAAAGAGAGAAAATCTTTGTTCCTGAAACTTTCAGAGTCTCTTTCCACAGAGGGGACACATGTTGATGTAGAAGAGACATGAAGAAGAGGGGACACATGTTGATGTAGAAGAGACATGGAGAAGAGGGGACACATGTTGATGTGGAAGAGACATGAAGAAGAGGGGACACATGTTGATGAAGAAGAGACATGAAGAAGAGGGGACACATGTTGATGTAGAAGAGACATGAAGAAGAGTGGACACATGTTGATGTAGAAGAGACATGGAGAAGAGGGGACACATGTTGATGTGGAAGAGACATGAAGAAGAGGGGACACATGTTGATGAAGAAGAGACATGAAGAAGAGGGGACACATGGTGATGTAGAAGAGACATGAAGAAGAGGGGACACATGTTGATGTAGAAGAGACATGAAGAAGAGGGGACACATGTTGATGTAGAAGAGACATGAGGAAGAGGGGACACATGTTGATGTAGAAGAGACATGAAGAAGAGGGGACACATGTTGATGTAGAAGAGACATGAAGAAGAGGGGACACATGTTGATGTAGAAGAGACATGAAGAAGAGGGGACACATGTTGATGTAGAAGAGACATGGAGAAGAGGGGATACATGTTGATGTAGAAGAGACATGAAGAAGAGGGGACACATGTTGATGTAGAAGAGACATGGAGAAGAGGGGATACATGTTGATGTAGAAGAGACATGGAGAAGAGGGGATACATGTTGATGTAGAAGAGACATGAAGAAGAGGGGACACATGTTGATGTAAAACAAAAGTTAAAAACTCTCCAATAAAAGGTTAAATAAAATAGAATTGTTACTTTAAAGATAAGAAGGTAAAGTAAAAGTGTTGTTTAAATGAGATCATATTTATTCTTTATACGGTGGGGGAGTCAGGACTCAGAGAGACACGAGGAGAGCTGGAGCTCTGATGGAGTCAGGACTCAGAGAGACACGAGGAGAGCCGGAGCTTTGAGGGAGTCAGGACTCAGAGAGATACGAGGAGAGCTGGAGCTTTGATGGAGTCAGGACTCAGAGAGACACGAGGAGAGCTGGAGCTTTGATGGAGTCAGGACTCAGAGAGACACGAGGAGAGCTGGAGCTTTGATGGAGTCAGGACTCAGAGAGACACGAGGAGAGCTGGAGCTTTGATGGAGACAGGACTCAGAGAGACACGAGGAGAGCTGGAGCTTTGATGGCAAACACTGACGGTTTATTTGGAGTTACGGCCGGAGAATTGACAAGACAGGTGGCGTGTCACGAGTTGACACAGCGGTTGCCAAACCAATTCGAAGACCTCTTTCTGCAGCTCGAGGTTTTAACTAGTTCGGAGTGTAATAACCAACATTCTTCATCAGCGAGACTAAAGCAAGATGGACCCTGAATCTAACAGCTCTCGTCCATAGGAAAGAATGCGCGCCAGGGAACCTTCGTCCCTGAACAGTAAACTACCTCATGGCGGCTACGTCTGGCTACAACAATGCGCCCAAGCTGCTGCTCCTTCAGAGAGATAGCAGCAGAACCCAAAGCCGTAGAACCTGTGCCGCGGGAAAGAGACAGTGAGAGGAGAACACGATGAACTGGGTGAAAGGTTGAATACCTAAGAAAATGATTCCCTAACATATATATATATAATCTTTCATTTGAACTATAGCCAGTGAAATCAGAAGAGGAACATCAGTTATAACTGATAGATATACTTTCCATAAACAGCTTTCCACAGTGCATCTACTCCGTCTATACTGCCTTCATGCCCCATCTTGCAAAACAAACAATGAGTTGTGATTGTTGTTGTTTTCGACCGAGAAACCCTCAAAGCACCAGATGCCAAACACTGAAACACACACACGATCACAGTCTCTGCAGTGAGGCAACACACAACCTAAGGAGTGTGTTGGCATGCAGCATGTTGGATAAATTACCCCGTCAAACATGGTGGAAAACAGCACATACCAGACCTGGAGCTGGACGTCCGCTGAGCTCTGATTTAAGTCCGAATGCAGCGAGGAAGTGGAATAATGTGAGGGTGGAGGTAAAGGTTTTTCCTGGTGATGAAGGGAGGGAACAACTCCACCAAAAAAACACCTAAATTACCAGGAAAAGGGGGCTGGAAGAATGCGGCTGAATCAACAGGACTGCTAACTCATTGTGGTGAAAAGCTGCAGACTGTACAGACCGGTTTCATTAAAGAACTCCCATGATGCAAACTAACCAGTCTGGTGACAAAGTTAAAGAAGAGGGAAGAAGATATACAGACGCAGGGATTTAGTTTTTAATATTTTAATATAGCAAGGAATGTCTTTACAATGGCTAGTTTCAACCACTAAACACCAACAATAAGACACACATGTAACAGATGTTGGACGGATCTTATCACAGCACATTGAATCTGGCTTCAACTTAGAAATGCATTTCCTGAGCACAAGCTGCACCCGGGAGATTAATAACACATGAGCACAGAGATGTCCGAGACGCCGTATTTATTACCGCGAGGGGAAGATTAATTGTGACAAGAGCCAAGCAGAGGATGAGGTCTACTGTATGTGAGGAATAATAACCTGATAGCCAAAAGATCGGATTACAGGGAACAAGTTGTGAAACCTTGGACGCTGATGAATGTTTCAGATTGTGCAGAGGCGGAGAAACAACAGAGAGAAATACATGGTAACACTTTATATTAAGGTACACACATTCACCATCAACTAGTTGTTCATTAACATGCATATTAGCAGTATATTGGCTCATTATTAAACACTTAGTAATGCCTTATTCTACATGACCGTATTCTACAAGTAATAGGCCATTAGTTGAGAGTTTTTCCTCAATAACCCTCTAAAAATATATATATTTTTTTTAATGTTTATTTTATTATCTTTTCTTTTTAATGACTGATTTTAAATGCCATTGTCTTAATGTCTTTCGTTTTTTGTAAAGCACTTTGAATGGCCTTGTGTTGAAAGGTGCTATATAAATAAACTTGCCTTGCCTTAATATGCTCAATATGGGCGTAGTGAGGCAGTAGCACCACACGAATCGTAATTCTTCCATAATAACACATACGATCTATTCAACAAGAACATGTAACAAGACATGAAACTACAAAGTGTCAAAATAACTTCATGTGTTCACTAATAAGCTAGAAGTTTGGCTCTAATATGTTAATTAACAACCAGTTGATGGTGAATACCTTAATCTAAAGTGTTACCAAGAAATGTAGCTTTAAAGAATCAAACTTTACATTATTGTGCAAATCATTTGTTTCATATAAACGAACTAATGCGTGAGGAACGGGACAGGATTAAGCTGCCGTGGGTTTTATAATACACGAATATATAAAACAGATTTTCTCTCAGTGTTTACAGCAGGAATGGGCGGAGGAGCATCAGAGCCCGGCTGGAAGTCCTCTCAGAACGGGGAGAGGCTCTGCACTTTGATGTTGATGTCTCCGATGTTGATGTTTCGGGGCATTTCGGGCAGATTCATGTTCTTCACGGCAGAGATGGCGCGAGCAGGGGCCGCCGATAAACCTCCCTGTGAAAAAAAACTCCATTCAATTATGATATTTAGTAATTAAACATTTATTTTGTAGCTGTTTTTGTTTTTATCAAATCAATCATTATTTACTGTAACTACTTTAGTGAAACTGGTTCTCTATGCTTTTATTTTGAAGGTGGTTTTAGGGGATTTGTCTCTACTTTAAAGAGTCCTCTCCTGCTGATGTTCAGGTGTATATCAGTATGTAGTGTCTCTACTTTAAAGAGTCCTCTCCTGCTGATGTTCAGGTGTATATCAGTATGTAGTGTCTCTACTTTAAAGAGTCCTCTCCTGCTCATGTTCAGGTGTATATCAGAATGTAGTGTCTCTACTTTAAAGAGTCCTCTCCCGCTGATGTTCAGGTGTATATCAGTATGTAGTGTCTCTACTTTAAAGAGTCCTCTCCTGCTGATATTCAGGTGCATATCAGTATGTAGTGTCTCTACTTTAAAGAGTCCTCTCCTGCTGATGTTCAGGTGTATATCAGTATGTAGTGTCTCTACTTTAAAGAGTCCTCTCCTGCTGATGTTCAGGTGTATATCAGTATGTAGTGTCTCTACTTTAAAGAGTCCTCTCCTGCTGATGTTCAGGTGTATATCAGTATGTAGTGTCTCTACTTTAAAGAGTCCTCTCCTGCTGATATTCAGGTGCATATCAGTATGTAGTGTCTCTACTTTAAAGAGTCCTCTCCTGCTGATGTTCAGGTGTATATCAGTATGTAGTGTCTCTACTTTAAAGAGTCCTCTCCTGCTGATATTCAGGTGCATATCAGTATGTAGTGTCTCTACTTTAAAGAGTCCTCTCCTGCTGATGTTCAGGTGTATATCAGTATGTAGTGTCTCTACTTTAAAGAGTCCTCTCCTGCTGATGTTCAGGTGTATATCAGTATGTAGTGTCTCTACTTTAAAGAGTCCTCTCCTGCTGATGTGCAGGTGTATATCAGTATGTAGTTTCTCTACTTTAAAGAGTCCTCTCCTGCTGATGTGCAGGTGTATATCAGTATGTAGTGTCTCTACTTTAAAGAGTCCTGTCATTTAGTTTTAGGGGATTTGGGCACCTGGTGATTCTTGTATATTGGAGACAGGTGGTTTTTGTATGAGCGCACATGTGTTTTTTTAATCGGGGAAAACACAGGAAAAGCCACAGGGGAGTCCATTGTTCTTTATGTATTGTAATATTTAAATAAAAACGAGCACAGAGGATTATCTGGACGTTGAACATCTCTCCTGGGTAAGATTTGCATTATCTTTGAACTGATGTGCAAATGTTTGTTATGTCTTTGGAAGTGTGTGTAACTGAAGACCAGAGGTGGGAAGTAGTGGAGTACAAATACTTCGTTAATGTACTTACATTTTTCTGGTATCAGTACTTTACTCCACTACTTATTTTTCTGACGACTTTTTAATTTGACTTCTTACATGTTGAACCCAAATACCTGTACTTTCTACTTCTTACATGTTGAACCCAAATACCTGTACTTCTACTTCTTACATGTTGACTCAAATACCTGTACTTTCTACTTCTTACATGTTGAACTCAAATACCTGTACTTTCTACTTCTTACATGTTGAACTCAAAGACCTGTACTTTCTACTTCTTACATGTTGAACCCAATACCTGTACTTTCCTTATACTGTACGTTCTACTTTCTACATGTTGAACCCAAATACCTGTACTTTCTACTTCTTACATGTTGAACCCAATACCTGTACTTTCTACTTCTTACATGTTGAACCCAAATACCTGTACTTTCTACTTCTTACATGTTGAACTCAAATACCTATAATTTCTACTTCTACATGTTGAACTCAAATACCTGTACTTTCTACTTCTTACATGTTGAACTACAACCTACTTGTACTTTCTACTTCTTACATGTTGAACTCAAATACTGTACTTTCTACTTCTTACAGGTTGAATCCAAATACCTGTACTTTCTACTTCTTACATGGTTGAACTCAAATAACCTGTACTTTCTACTTCTACATGTTGAACCTAAATACCTGTCTTTCTACTCTTACATGTTGAACCTCAAATACCGTACTTTCTACTTCTTACATGTTGAACTCAAATACCTGTAATTTCTACTTCTTACATGTTGAACTCAAATACCTGTACTTTCTACTTCTTACATGTTGAACTCAAATACCTGTACTTTCTACTTCTACATGTTGAACTCAAATACCTGTACTTTCTACTTCTTACATGTTGAACCCAAATACCTCTACTTTCTACTTCTACATGTTGAACCCAAATACCTGTACTTTCTACTTCTTACATGTTGAACACAAATACCTGTACTTTCTACTTCTTACATGTTGAACTCAAATACCTGTACTTTCTACTTCTCACATGTTGAACTCAAATACCTGTACTTTCTACTTCTTACACGTTGAACTCAAATACCTGTACTTTCTACTTCTTACATGTTGAACCAAATACCTGTACTTTCTACTTCTTACATGTTGAACTCAAATACCTGTACTTTCTACTTCTTACATGTTGAACCCAAATACCTGTACTTTCTACTTCTTACATGTTGAACCCAAATACCTGTACTTTCTACTTCTTACATGTTGAATCCAAATACCTGTACTTTTCTACTTCTTACATGTTGAACTCAAATACCTGTACTTTCTACTTCTTACATGTTGAACTCAAATACCTGTACTTTCTACTTCTCACATGTTGAACTCAAATACCTGTACTTTCTACTTCTTACATGTTGAATCCAAATACCTGTACTTTCTACTTCTTACATGTTGAACTCAAATACCTGTACTTTCTACTTCTTACATGTTGAACCCAAATACCTGTACTTTCTACTTCTTACATGTTGAACCCAAATACCTGTACTTTCTACTTCTTACATGTTGAACCCAAATACCTGTACTTTCTACTTCTTACATGTTGAACTCAAATACCTGTACTTTCTACTTCTTACATGTTGAACCCAAATACCTGTACTTTCTACTTCTTACATGTTGAACTCAAATACCTGTACTTTCTACTTCTCTCATTTTCCAAACAGCTGGTTCCTTTAGTCTGAATGTGTGTTTGATGCGTGATCATTATTCTTTAGAGTCATTGCGTGCCTATTGATTTGAACACGATCCGTGTATCCATCATTTCCTGGTCTTCTCTAAAGAAGAGGGACCAATGGAAACGTTGTCATGTTGCCGTTGTTCAGCATGGAAACATTCATTAGCTAACAATGACATTATCGTTATCTGTACTTCTACTTGAGTAAAGGATGTGTGTACTTTCGCCATCTCTACTTTTAAGTGATGTGCAAAAGTATTTTGTGTCTGTGAAGTGTGTGTCCTTCAATGTGTCCGACACACTGACCTCTGACCTCTCCATGCGGGTCTGCAGCTCCACCTGAGCTACGATGTCGTTCATGTTGGTCTCCAGAACCATTCCTCCCATCACCACCTCCTGCAGGATGTAATGCACCTGCACACACACAGGAGAAACAGCAGGTAGTTAATACACCTGTAAACATCACCACAGTAAAAAAAAACAGCTCCAGTACACTGCTACTAAAGAAACAATAAACATATGATATACACATTAAATAGTGCAAAGTAGTTTATATTGCTGCTCCAAATGACAGCGAGGTGCAAGTGTTTGAAGTGTCTCTACTTTAAAGAGTCCTCTCCTGCTGATGTTCAGGTGTATATCAGTATGTAGTGTCTCTACTTTAAAGAGTCCTCTCCTGCTGATGTTCAGGTGTATATCAGTATGTAGTGTCTCTACTTTAAAGAGTCCTCTCCTGCTGATGTTCAGGTGTATATCAGTATGTAGTGTCTCTACTTTAAAGAGTCCTCTCCTGCTGATGTTCAGGTGTATATCAGTATGTCGTGTCTCTACTTTAAAGAGTCCTCTCCTGCTGATGTTCAGGTGTATATCAGTATGTAGCGTCTCTACTTTAAAGAGTCCTCTCCTGCTGATGTTCAGGTGTATATCAGCATGTAGTGTCTCTACTTTAAAGAGTCCTCTCCTGCTGATGTTCAGGTGTATATCAGTATGTAGCGTCTCTACTTTAAAGAGTCCTCTCCTGTTGATGTTCAGGTGTATATCAGTATGTAGTGTCTCTACTTTAAAGAGTCCTCTCCTGCTGATGTTCAGGTGTATATCAGTATGTAGTGTCTCTACTTTAAAGAGTCCTCTCCTGCTGATGTTCAGGTGTATATCAGTATGTAGTGTCTCTACTTTAAAGAGTCCTCTCCTGCTGATGTTCAGGTGTATATCAGTATGTAGTGTCTCTACTTTAAAGAGTCCTCTCCTGCTGATGTTCAGGTGTATATCAGCATCTAGTGTCTCTACTTTAAAGAGTCCTCTCCTGCTGATGTTCAGGTGTATATCAGTATGTAGTGTATCTACTTTAAAGAGTCCTCTCTTGCTGATGTTCAGGTGTATATCAGCATCTAGTGTCTCTACTTTAAAGAGTCCTCTCCTGCTGATGTTCAGGTGTATATCAGTATGTAGTGTATCTACTTTAAAGAGTCCTCTCCTGCTGATGTTCAGGTGTATATCAGTATGTAGTGCCTCTACTTTAAAGAGTCTTCTCCTGCTGATGTTGAGGTGTATATCAGTATGTAGTGTATCTACTTTAAAGAGTCCTCTCCTGCTGATGTTCAGGTGTATATCAGCATCTAGTGTCTCTACTTTAAAGAGTCCTCTCCTGCTGATGTTCAGGTGTATATCAGTATGTAGTGTATCTACTTTAAAGAGTCCTCTCTTGCTGATGTTCAGGTGTATATCAGCATCTAGTGTCTCTACTTTAAAGAGTCCTCTCCTGCTGATGTTCAGGTGTATATCAGTATGTAGTGTCTCTACTTTAAAGAGTCATCTCCTGCTGATGTTCACGTGTATATCAGTATGTAGTGCCTCTACTTTAAAGAGTCCTCTCCTGCTGATGTTCACGTGTATATCAGTGTGTAGTGTCTCTACTTTAAAGAGTCCTCTCCTGCTGATGTTCAGGTGTATATCAGTGTGTAGTGTCTCTACTTTAAAGAGTCCTCTCCTGCTGATGTTCAGGTGTATATCAGTATGTAGTGTATCTACTTTAAAGAGTCCTCTCTTGCTGATGTTCAGGTGTATATCAGCATGCAGTGTCTCTACTTTAAAGAGTCCTCTCCTGCTGATGTTCAGGTGTATATCAGTATGTAGTGTCTCTACTTTAAAGAGTCCTCTCCTGCTGATGTTCAGGTGTATATCAGTATTTAGTGTCTCTACTTTAAAGAGTCCTCTCCTGCTGATGTTCAGGTATATATCAGTATTCAGTGGAGGGAAACCACGGATTTTAGCCTTTGCAGACCGTTTACAAGCACTAAAACTTTTATAACACACTACAGGAGAGGGAAAAGGGCCTCTGTAAAGCTTTTAAAGTTGGATTACTTCCAATCCTGAAACTCTGCTCGTTTGTGTTTCTTTACACAAAATGATACAGAAAACATGAGCGAGGTAACACATGGAGAGTTCAGTCCTCTCTCTGGAACATAAACAGTTTCAAATTGAGATTTGGGGAATTCCTTTGGGCACGATGATGGCAAAACGACTCTGAAGCTTAGTAGGATAAACTGGAAAAAACTGTGCATGGAAAATCTTTTAAAATCACTAACGTATCGTAATTATTTATGAATCTGCATATATCCACCACAGACAGGTATTATTAAACCAGTTAAATCCTGCACCGGTGTACCGTATACATTTAACGATGAGTTGCACAGCGAGGAGAGCTGTTTATCTCCTCTGGGGAACATTCCTCAGGCCAAACCCCACCGCGCCGCATGACATCAATTTCCTGCTGGGAAAATTCAATCAAGATGGCCGTACATGTGTGTGATTACTCTCAGCACTTGTTGTAGTACGAACAACCCAGAGCTTCCCTTTTAAAAAGAAACAGCCTTCACTCTTTAAAATCCATCATCTGGACCTTTTTACTCAGGAAGAAACCTTGAACCGTTGATGTGTTTTTCACTCATTTATTCCAACAAAAAAAACATACACTGCATGCAGCCCTCAGGCGAGAAATCTCAGAGCTGCAGAATCACTTCTCCCTGATTTATGTCCGGGGGCTACTTTGATAAATAGCATTATTAACACACACACACACACACTACTCTGCCTTCCACATCATCTCTCACACACACAAGCTACTCTGCCTTCCACATCATCTCTCACACACACACAAGCTACTCTGCCTTCCACATCATCTCTCACACACACAAGCTACTCTGCCTTCCACATCATCTCTCACACACACACAAGCTACTCTGCCTTCCACATCATCTCTCACACACACACTGTTACGGCTGCTATTTCTGCCTGCTCGGTAACCTGTCTGGGATTGTCTGCAGCTGTGTGTGTGATTATGTAAATGAATGTGGTTGCCCCAACGTCATTGGCTGTCATCTCCTGGTCCACTTCCGAGGACACTGATTGGAGCACGCCGGGCCCGACGTTCTCCAATCCCTGTGCAAGCCCAGGGCACACCTGCTGAAGAGGACTACAAAGCCTGGGAACAATTATCACTCAGGAGGCTGCGACACTACAGACTGTGTTTGGTGTGACATATGTGCTTAATGTCGAGTGACGACATATGTGTCGAGTGACAACTTGTGCTATTAGGACGATAGAGGGAGATGCAGAGAGTAGATGTAGAGAGAGAGTCGAGAGACGAGAGAAGGAAGCGAGGAGGAGGAAGATCGAGAGGAAGGAGAGAGAGAGGAGAGAGAGTAGAGAGAGAGAAGCGAGATCGAGCGAGCGAGCCGAGAGAGATGAGCGAGAGAGGAGAGAGAGAGAGAGAGAGAGAGTAGAGCGAGAGAGAGAGAGAGCAGAGAGTCGAGATCCTCCTCTCTAGCGCGATCTTCTCTCTCTCTCTCTAGCTCGCTCTCTCTCTCTCTCTCTCTCTCTCTCTCTCTCTCTCTCTCTCTCTCTCTCTCTCTCTCTCTCTCTCTCTCTCTCCTCTCTCTCTACTACTGCACATTACCTCAGTGTCATGTCACTCTCCAGCTCAATCCTAACTCCTCTGAGCCTTTTATTGAACATAAAAAAACAAACTATGACAAAGTGCCATTTCAGAGTTGGCACACACAGCTTATAATGGAGTAAACATGAGGTGAGTTGCAACAGTTTTAATGGGAATAGCAGACTGGGAGTGCAAAGGCTTTCACTTTCCCACAGATGCAGTAACATTGTGCCAAAGCAATTTACTTTATGTGCATGATCCCAGCTACAGGGTCATTTAGACTAGAGAGTGTTAGATTCTCGTTATCTCCTCGTTGGGGTCCCACAGGGGTCTGTCCTGGGTCCCCTTCTCTTCCCTCTGTACACAAACTCTCATTCGCTCGCATGGCTTCCCCTATCACAGCTAAGCAGACGACACACAGCTAATTCTGTCTTTTCCCCGGACTGAAACCCAAGTGGTCGCATAACTTCTTCACCAGCACTAACTATGGAATGATCTTGCTTGAAGTGAATATATCTGCACTTTCCTTGTTGTTCGGAGTTTGATCTTTATCTTTATCTTTTTAAAATGCTTACTGATGTGTGCTGGGTCCAGGCTCAAGGGCGTATGGCACTCTCAACTCTTTCCAGGACATGCCAGGGCCCTGCCTGCCTGTAGCTTTGCCGATATCTGTGTTGATAGGTAATAGATTAAGAGCGGTGAATCATCGTAGATACAGGAAGCGCTCAAACGTTTGTGTGAGTTCATCTAATTTAGCAGTGATTCCATGTCAGCGACAGCTTGTTACAAAAAACATGACTGATAGTGTGTTTAACAAACTTAAACTAGCTTTATTAAATGTCAGGTCTTTGGCGGGAAAAACATTTTTAATCAATGATTTCATCACTGAGCACAATCTCGATTTTATGTTTTTAACAGAAACTTGGATTGAACAAAATAACAGTGCAGCTGTTCTTATCGAATCAACACCTCCCAACTTTAGTTTTATGAGTCAGGAAAGAATGCATAAGAAAGGGGGTGGAGTTGCTATTCTGTTCAATGATTCCCTTCAATGCAGGAAGACATCTTATGGGAACTTTGCTTCTTTTGAATATGTGGCCCTTCAGCTGAAATGCTCCTCTCGAGCTCTGTTCCTAAATATCTATAGACCACCCAAATACTGTGCAAGCTTTTATGATGACTTTACTGAACTGCTGTCTATAGTGTGTATTGACTTTGACCGTTTAGTCATTGTTGGTGATTTTAACATCCATGTTGACAACCCTCAGGACAGAGGGGCAAAAGAACTGTTTTGTGTTCTTGATAGCCATGGACTGACTCAGCATGTGACGGAGCCCACGCACAATAAGGGGCACACTCTGGACTTAATTATCTCAAAGGGTCTGAATATCTCTAAGGTTGTGGTGACTGATGTTGCACTCTCTGATCATTCCTGTGTTTTCTTTGAGAGCTCTATTTCTGTTCACAAAAATGTTCAAAAAGAGGTAACCACAAAGCGGTATTTAACTGAAAACACTAGGGAAATGTTTACTCAGAATTTTTCTTCCACACTTGCCCCTGCTAACATCTCAGTAAATGAGCTAGTAGATCATTTTAATTCAAAAATTAAAAATATTATAGATGCCATTGCTCCAACTAAGGTAAAAGAAGTGACTGGCAAGAAAATATCTCCATGGAGAAAAGCCATGACCGTGAGAGCAGAAAAAAGAGAGTGTCGAAAAGCTGAACGCAGGTGGCGAAAAACAAATCTCCAGGTTCACTTTGAAATCTATAAAGAGAGACTTGGCCTTTATAATTTGGAATTGAAAAACGCACGACAATCGTTCTTCTCTGACATCATTACCAAAAACAAAAACAATGCACGTGCCTTGTTTGCTACCGTCGACAGACTAACTAACCCCCCAGTGTCAGTAGCCTCTGAATTTCTATCCACCAGGGCGTGGATTTTTTTAAAAGAAAAAATACATGGATAAAAGTTACAGTGCAGTCTAAGATATGAATAGTTCAATTAAAAGCAGCGACAAAAAGAAAAGTCTTCAGTCTGGATTTAAAAGTAGTCAGAGTTGCAGCGGACCTGCAGGTTTCTGGGAGTTTGTTCCAGATGTTTGGAGCATAATAACTGAACGCTGCTTTACCATGTTTAGTTCTGACTCTGGGGACAGAAAGCTGACCAGTCCCTGAAGACCTGAGAGATCTGGATGGTTCATAATTTAGCAGGAGGTCAGAAATGTATTTTGGGCCTAAACCATTCAAAGCTTTATAAACCAGCAGCAGTATTTTGAAATCTATTCTTTGACACACAGGAACCAGTGTAAAGACTTCAGAACAGGAGTGATGTGATCCACTTTCTTAGTGTCAGTGAGGACTCGAGCAGCGGCGTTCTGAATTAGCTGCAGCTATCTAATAGATTTTTTAGTGAGACCTGTGAAGACACCATTGCAGTAGTCCAGTCTACTGAAGATAAAAGAATGGACAAGTTTTTCCAAATCTTGCTGTGACATTAGTCTTTTAATCCTAGATATATTCTTTAGGTGATAGTAGGCTGATTTAGTAACTGTTTTAATGTGACTGTTGAAACTCAGGTCAGAGTCCATGACTACACCTAGATTTCTGGCTTTATCTGTTGTTTTGAACATTGCAGACTGAAGCTCAGTGCTAACTTTTATACGTTCTGCCTTGGCTCCAAAAACCATTACCTCAGTTTTATCTGTGTTTAATTGGAGAAAGTTCTGACACATCCAGTCATTGATTTGTTCAATGCACTTACTCAGTGTTTGAATTGGAGCATAGTCTCCTGGTGAAACTGTTACGTAAATTTGTGTGTCATCCGCATAGCTATGGTAACTTATTTTGTTGTTCTTCATTATCTGAGCCAGTGGTAGCATGTAGATGTTAAAGAGAAGGGGCCCCAAGATGGAGCCTTGAGGTACCCCACATGTCATATTTGTCAACTCAGATGTGTATTTACCTTTAGAAACAAAGTTGTTTCTGTCCTTTAAGTAGGATTCAAACCAATTTAGAACTGTTTCCGAAAGTCCCACCCAGTTTTCCAGTCGGTCTAGTAATATGCTGTGGTCAACAGTGTCAAACGCAGCACTGAGATCAAATAATACTAACACTGAAGTTCTGCCACTGTCTGTGCGTGTTTTTTATGAACCTGTTATTCCCTGTATTGTGTTCCTTTCTGTCGTCTTCTTATTATGTTGATGTAAAGCACTTTGAATTGCCTCTGTGTCTGAAAATGTGCTATATAAATAAACGTACCTTACCTTTTGCACTTATTGTAAGTCGCTTTGGACAAAAGCATCAGATAAATGATGTGCAATGTAATGTAATAAAACTCATCTGAAGATAGTAACCATGTACATATTGACCTCCTGGCCTCAAATAACCTCTCCTTCTGAAATCAGTGAACGTATTATAATACTTTTATTGCTTAGTTTTATTGCCTACCGTTAAACGAAGAGTTTTTAATGAGCTGCTTTCCCGCAGGTAAAAAGGCCCACGTGAGACAACGTTTTACTGAGACTAAAATGTCAGATTACCCTAAGGCTTAAAGATAAGATGTTTTCATGATACAATGTACTACAATGATTCATGATATAACTACAAATAATGCAGTTTGTCAGCAAATATTTAATCCAGTGGGATTATGTTTTGATCATTTATTTCCTGATGTTTTATATAATGTGAAATGAGAAAATGACCCCTAAAATATTGGAATGTGTTTGTGCAATATTATTAAAGAGACCGTGTTAAGCTTTTTTTGAGTTTTCTCTTTGCTGTAGTGTGTTGTATGGGTTTTAGTGCATGTAAATGGTCTGCAGAGGCTAAAATCCGTGTGTTCCCAGTCCAAAGGAGTTAAGTCAAAGTTACTCCGTGGCACTTACAGAAGCAAAGTGCAGAAAGAAAAATGTAAAGATGCTCAAAGAATTAAACTGGCTGCCCGCTCACCTTGTCCATGTGGAAAATCAGGTCCAGTTCACAGACGTTTTCAAAGCATTTATCCAGCGTTTCCACAAACACCTACAGGGAAGAACATTAGGGACGGTTAAACATCTCATTTCTTAAAATAAACACTTTTTATAGTTGACCTTTAAATGTTATCAGAAAGCGAAATATTTTATATATTAGTACTTGAAGCTTCATCAGCTTCATCCACCAGGCTGTCAGGAGGCTGAACTCTCCACCCCCTCCCACCTCTCCATGTACATCAGGGCTATTCAATTAGTTTGGAATGGGAGCCGGTTGATGAAAATGATCCAAAGCAAGGGTTATTGTATTAATTGTGTTTAATTCAATCAAACAACATAGCCCCAAGGCCTTTATAGATCTAAATGGCTCAGAACTCAGTAGGCCTACATGTGAAGCTGATTTAACCATCAACATCATTTGATTTGATTTAGGTGAAATTATCTAATCATTCACGCAGAGATGCAATCAATGACAGTTTGTCACTACAGTAGCTAGTAGGTGGGTTCGAAACCCGAGCCCGCCAACATTTTTAGGCAATGTCTTCCCCTCTATCTCTCAATTTAACACCCTCTCTGGAATAAAGGCACTCCGGGCACAAAAATATGCTTTAAAAAAAGTAGCATTATACTCACTTGACTGACTTTGACTTGACTTTAACTGACTTTGACTGACTTTGACTGACTTTAACTGAGTTTGACTTTGACTGACTTTAACTGAGTTTGACTGACTTTGACTTTGACTGACTTTAACTGACTTTGACTGACTTTAACTGACTTTGACTTGACTTTAACTGACTTTAACTGACTTTGACTGACTTTAACTGACTTTGACTTGACTTTAACTGACTTTAACTGACTTTGACTTTGACTTTAACTGACTTTGACTTGACTTTGACTGACTTTAACTGACTTCGTCTTTTATTATTTTTGATTAATAATTCTCCTTTATCGATGACGCAGAAGGGAACTGATAAATAGCTGATAAATATCTGATGACGGTGATTAGGAGGAGAAGTGAGCAGCTTGACTCACTCAAAACTCACTTTTTAGGGCACTAATTACGTCTTTATGTGTTATCAGATGTACAACAAAGTTATTATCTTCTTTATTATTCTTCTTTGATCACCTTATCCAGAAAGAGAGTACGTTTCACTTCCTTGATAACCAGCATTATCTACATTGTATAGAATCGACAGAAAAACATTACACTGGTAGTTTATTTCACCTTTAAGTTTGTTTGAGTTTATATTTAGAGAGGTTTATGTCTGTCTGTCTGTGCGTGCGTGCGTGTGCGTCTGCCTGTCAGAAGGTGTTGAATGATTTGTCTTAAAAACCACACATTAAATGAGTCTATAAAGCATTATATAACTCTGACCTGGATCAGGTCCAGGATGCCGAGCTCACTCTCAGACGAGTCCACGCAGAACACAAAGTAGAGCGTGGCGTAGTGTCGGTAGATTAGCTTGTAGTCGGAGCCGCCAATGAGACTGGAAGAGGACAGAAATGAGACTTTAGACTTAAAGAAAGTGTATAGGTGTGGATTTGTGCTGCGTCACTCGTGGTTTTGATACAGCAGGAATTAAACTCAACTTAAATGTAAAAGGAATATTTAAAATATTAGCTATTTAATTCACAGTGGGGGAAGAAGTCAAGAGACTGTAAGAGGAGAGAAATGGGACACTCAAAAGTAGTTTAGGAGTATCTCTATGCATGTGGAATTCTGAAAGTAGGAATAAAACTTGGTCAAACAAATGAATGTATGCTTTAAAATGGTTAATGATGGAAGAAGTGAGTCAGAGCAGCTCTACTTCTGTGGGTTTGCCTCCCTCTAGTGGTTAAAGTGAACTATTGCATCCACAGTCAGTTGACATGACACTAGTTACAGGTCTGCCTTTCAGTCTCTGTCTGCATGGACTTTAAACTCGCTAAAAATATAAACATTATCACATGTTCAGCTGTATCCATACAGTCAGTCTATGCATTAAAGAACTAGAAATGCACAGGTAGAGCACATTGCTCCGCCATGGCCGAATGCCTTATTTTATAATGCTTACAAAGTCCAAATGAATGTGTGTGTGGTGTGTGTGTGTGGTGTGTGTGTGTGGTGTGTGTGTGTGTGTGTGTGTGTGTGTGTGTGTGTGTGTGTGTGTGTGTGTGTGTGTGTGTGTGTATGTGTATGTGTGTCTGCCCTCTCATTCTGATCGGTTTTCAAACTTTACTTTTCCACCAAGTTTCATTAAAATCCAGTGAATATGTTGTCTTTAATCCTGCTTAAAACAAACCCTTGGAAAAAGCAACAAGTTCAGTTGCAGCAGCTTTTCTGATCGAGGCGCATCAACAACAACAAACACATGAAATCATCTTTAAAGATGCACTTATAGTATAAATACATGGCTAGTTATTGATTTATACACATCAGATTTTCCCACAGCAATACTCGCCTTCCTCCCTCCAAGAAGTTGCAGACGTTGTCGTCTCTTTTAGAAACCAGATGGAAAGTCTCTCTGATGATCTGCTGCTGCATGTCCTCCGCCTGCAAGACAACAACTCGTCAGCTAAAGTAATGTAGTCTGTGTTTGGTAAATACACTTCCTCTACGGACAATAAGGTGTTTAGGGATTCTTACTTTCAACACTTTGCTGATAGAGTAGGGAAAGTTAAGAAAAGGACATTGTGCATTTAAAAAACACTCCTTCACAGATAACAGAAACAAATATACGATTAGATAAATGCAAAGGATGATAAGAAGAAGTATTCAGATCTTTAAGTAGAAGTACAAAGTAGTATCAAATGGAAATGAAGTGAAGTACAAGTAGGAACAAATTGTACTTAATTACAGTACTTGAGTAGATGTATTAGTTACTAAACACCACTGGTAAAAAGGGGAAACTAGTTATATGTGTTTTTATTTTACCAGTAGTGTAAAAGCTTAGCTGTTTACTTCCCTGCAACATTGAATTATATCTATATTAAAACACAAAGACATTTCGGCATTAAAGCACAATCTGAGGAGAGCAAGAATAAGCCAAATGACAGTAAAGACTGAGAGTAAATGAACACAAATTGACCGTAAATCTGTTGACTTTCTGACAAATAAACCATATGAAGGGCCGAGTTACAGCTAACAACATTTATTTGTAGGTTTTAAGTCGATTAATGACAAATACTAAAAGACATGAAATCACAAATACATCAGCATTAATGCACAAAGTGTTGAAAGCAAAAACCAAAGTCATTAAACCAAATGACAGTAAAAACAACAACAGAGACATGCTAATGTTTTGAACAGGAAATACTTACAAAATACTGATAAAACCGGATCAGCCGCGGCTTCCCGTGGTTGTTAAATATCAAAACTGATTTAATCATGTCTGGTCTTTGGTGTTGTCGAATTAAAATATGAAATAACCTTAAAATATAAAGGGATTTGAAGGTTTAAATCACGTTAGCTCGAATGCTAAGTGCTAACCGTCCTCTCAGCTGTCAGAAGGCTTATCGCTACATCCGGTTGCGTCTCTACATTCAGCACCCGACCTCCAACAAACACCCTGGTTCCGGGCAGGTCATTGAGTGCGTTTACGTGATAGTTTACAGGCGCACTACTAATAAATATGTTCTATAAATAACTTACTGCTAATACCCTGGTTATGATCAGGTTTTTAAGTATCCAGGTCATGTGTTGCAGATGTAAACATCATCAGAGTTGGATCGTGTCTCATTTCTGGCTTGAAAATAACTCACAGCTCGCTCCACAGTTTCGTCTTCTGTTAACTGGTCTGGTCTTATAACTTTCTTCACACTGTACATTTTACATTTCATTTAATACGTCATTCCTTGCACACTTCATGTAAATAATATCCTACTTTTAAATTGTGTTAGCTGTAATGAGGCCCTTCATAGTGTTCATTTCACGGTAAACTTGTATTTACTTTTAGTTCTGTTATATTTTCTATTATGAGATGAAACACCAAGACACATTCCTCGTATGTGTTAACCTACTTGGCAATAAACCTGTTGTCATGATCTGTATGAGTTGTCCCTGTTGGATTTTGGGACAGGTCTTAACTCATGCTAAGACCTGTCTCTGTGTTCCCTCCTGGTTAATGACCTGATTGTGTTCACCTGGTGCTCCTTGATGTGTGAAGATGATTTAGAGAGAGAGACGTTTGGGTTTGGTTAGTTTACCTCGCTCTGTGAATTCTGGATCAATCAACAATAAAGGATTTGTATTTAAAGAACCTGTCTTCTGCGCTTAGGTCAAATCTAATCTGCTCTCCAGCTTTGACATCTGTTTCTGATTTAAATGTTATGTTTGTTTATGTTTCTACTCTTTTGAATTGATGACTGGTCCAGACCAACAAATTAGGAGTTACAGTAATCCAAAACGTGACGTAACAATGCATGTATAACCGTCTCAAATGCCTTTATTGGGAGGTAAACCTTAGCAAGCAGGCACAGCTGAAAGAAAGTTCTACTTTCTGCTTTTCAAACCTTAAAGGTGGGTAATGTATTTCAGAAACACTTTTTGTTATATTCCATGGAATGCTCTTAACATCTCGATAGCAATGAATATCTGAAGTGCTTTGACAATAAATACATAAATAAATATCATCAGTGGAAGCCGTGGCGCTGTAAAAAGCACGACCAATCATCTGAGCCGGCCCGGCTAAAGTAACTGGATGGCCTACCTGCCTGTCAGCCTTCCATCTGGGCACACACTTATCTCCCACTTATCTCGTGAACATCATTGGTCATGTGCGCGTTCGTGTGTGTTGGAGAAGTCTGAAGGATTTGTTCCGGTTGTGTATTTTCAAATTCTAGCGCACTCGAGCTGCTTTCTCAAAATTACCTACCCCGCCTTTAATGTAAGTCCTTTAGTTCTGCGACAAAAACATTTCAACATTTGGGATCAAGTATATCTTATTTTGATCAGATTGTGATATGTAGGCAGTCAGTGAATACACATAGGCCTACTGTGACTATTCAGGATACAGTTAATGAGTTACCAATCATAATACTTCTTTATAACTGTACAATCAAACTGGAAATATTACAATTTACACAAAAAAGATGGACGCTTAAAACTTCTCATAGTAAATACAATGCTTTTTGCATGTGAAGCATTTACAATTGGATGAATCTCCTGACGATTCAAAGTTATATTCTGGAACCAACTACAAGAGTAATGTGTGTAAAATGTGGGATGCTGTTTCTTTTTATGTTTTTGTTGCTTCTGTTTTAATTAAATGTCACATTGAGGTTTGGATTTTAGTGATGCTCATATATTTCACCCTTTTCAATTCAACATCCCGTGATTTCGTGACACCGCCGGTGAGGGTTTACACTGACGCTTCTCTTCTTCTGTGGTTCCCGTGTGTCAGCAGAAGTTCTGAGACTCTTTGCCGCTGGATTACATCATGTAGCATTCTGGGTGACTAATGCCCCGGCAGCTGAGGCACCACATCATTACTGGACCCTTTGTACCTTTGTCTTCAAACTGCCTTAGAAATATCAAGGCTGTCACGACACTTCACCTTTGTTCAGATCTGCAACCTTTACAGAATCTGATCAAAGGCCATCTTACATAATGCAAGAGGAAATACCCTCAAAAATCGACAGAATATAACTGTGTGAAAGACGGACGCATTGAGATAGACAGTGGTAAATACTACATACTGATATACACCTGAACATCAGCAGGAGAGGACTCTTTAAAGTAGAGACACTACATACTGATATACACCTGAACATCAGCAGGAGAGGACTCTTTAAAGTAGAGACACTACATACTGATATACACCTGAACATCAGCAGGAGAGGACTCTTTAAAGTAGAGACACTACATACTGATATACACCTGAACATCAGCAGGAGAGGACTCTTTAAAGTAGAGACACTATATACTGATATACACCTGAACATCACCAGGAGAGAACTCTTTAAAGTAGAGACACTACATACTGATATACACCTGAACATCAGCAGGAGAGGACTCTTTAAAGTAGAGACACTACATACTGATATACACCTGAACATCAGCAGGAGAGGACTCTTTAAAGTAGATACACTACATACTGATATACACCTGAACATCAGCAGGAGAGGACTCTTTAAACTAGAGACACTACATACTGATATACACCTGAACATCAGCAGGAGAGGACTCTTTAAAGTAGAGACATTACATACTGATATACACCTGAACATCAGCAGGAGAGGACTCTTTAAAGTAGAGACACTACATACTGATATACACCTGAACATCAGCAGGAGAGGACTCTTTAAGTAGAGACACTACATACTGATATACACCTGAACATCAGCAGGAGAGGACTCTTTAAAGTAGAGACACTACATACTGATATACACCTGAACATCAGCAGGAGAGGACTCTTTAAAGTAGAGACATTACATACTGATATACACCTGAACATCAGCAGGAGAGGACTCTTTAAAGTAGAGACACTACATACTGATATACACCTGAACATCAGCAGGAGAGGACTCTTTAAGTAGAGACACTACATACTGATATACACCTGAACATCAGCAGGAGAGGACTCTTTAAAGTAGAGACACTACATACTGATATACACCTGAACATCAGCAGGAGAGGACTCTTTAAAGTAGAGACACTACATACTGATATACACCTGAACATCAGCAGGAGAGGACTCTTTAAAGTAGAGACACTACATACTGATATACACCTGAACATCAGCAGGAGAGGACTCTTTAAAGTAGAGACACTACATACTGATATACACCTGAACATCAGCAGGAGAGGACTCTTTAAAGTAGAGACACTACATACTGATATACAATTGAACATCAGCAGGAGAGGACTCTTTAAAGTAGCGACACTACATACTGATATACACCTGAACATCAGCAGGAGAGGACTCTTTAAAGTAGAGACACTACATACTGATATACAATTGAACATCAGCAGGAGAGGACTCTTTAAAGTAGAGACACTACATACTGATATACACCTGAACATCAGCAGGAGAGGACTCTTTAAAGTAGAGACACTACATACTGATATACACCTGAACATCAGCAGGAGAGGACTCTTTAAAGTAGAGACACTACATACTGATATACACCTGAACATCAGCAGGAGAGGACTCTTTAAAGTAGAGACACTACATACTGATATACACCTGAACATCAGCAGGAGAGGACTCTTTAAAGTAGAGACACTATATACTGTTATACACCTGAACATCAGCAGGAGAGGACTCTTTAAAGTAGAGACACTACATACTGATATACACCTGAACATCAGCAGGAGAGGACTCTTTAAAGTAGAGACACTACATACTGATATACACCTGAACATCAGCAGGAGAGGACTCTTTAAAGTAGAGACACTACATACTGATATTCACCTGAACATCAGCAGGAGAGGACTCTTTAAAGTAGAGACACTACATACTGATATACACCTGAACATCAGCAGGAGAGGACTCTTTAAAGTAGAGACACTACATACTGATATTCACCTGAACATCAGCAGGAGAGGACTCTTTAAAGTAGAGACACTACATACTGATATACACCTGAACATCAGCAGGAGAGGACTCTTTAAAGTAGAGACACTACATCCTGATATACACCTGAACATCAGCAGACCAGTCCTGCATTTGTACACCTTTCAGGGTCAGGGGTCATCAGTCTACTGAATGATTGAAATTGGGTTTCTTTAGTACCTCGATTGGGAACCACTGTAGATCTAATTCCACAACATCATGCATTACCAGTCAGATTGGGGCCATGCCAAAGGTCATCGGGTCTCCATTGTCCGTCCATCAGAGGATTATCGAGACACCACAGGGTCACATGACCATCAGTATCTCTGTGTGATCAGACGCAGCAACAATTTGAAATGTCAGACCACATTTCCCCCGATTTCATATCCATTAATTCAGGGATTTTCATCATTAGTGTCTCACAATATTAAAAAGCCACCCGGGCAGTTCTCCTGCATATCATCTATTATATTATCCGCCTGTAAATTCCCTTCCTCCTGCATGAGCACGGTGGAAAACAAACAGACGCTCATTAGCATGTGCGACCCGTTGGTGGTAAACAGGCTTATTTCCACATGAGTGCAGCGCGAGAATGGATTCCAGCGGGACGTTTCGAGGTAGGTGGGCCCGCCTTTGATTTGGATTTAACAAATGCAAGTGGACAGGCTGAGCATTCTCAGGCTCAGCGAGGTCATGTTGGTACAGTGAGCACTTGTTAGACGGTGACTCACTGTATCAGGAGTCCTGGGTGGCATTCTGAATGTGCTCGGAGGTGAAAGAAGTACTCAGATCTTAAGTAGAGGAAGTACCAGATGATTGAAATGTAAATGTTACTCGAGTAAAAGTTAAAGTAGCATCAAAATATACTTAAAGCACTAAAAGTTAAATAAACAAAATCATAATTATCAGAGGCCGGAAGTAACTAAGTACATTTACTCAAGTACTGCACTTTTCTATCTGTGTTTTTAATTCCTGTTTTACTTTTATGTGTGCACCACGACACCAAGTCAAATTCCTCGCACGTGTCAACTTACCTGGTAAATAAAGCTGATTCTGGTTCTGAACTGATACTGAGGAGAAGTACTTAAGTACACTTCTGAGGTACTTGTGTTTCCATTTTATGCTCTTTTGTTCTACTCCACTACAGTTCAGAGGTACATGGTGTACTTTCACTCCACTACATGTATTTAATACCTTTAGTTACTTCACAGATCTGGATGAATGATGTGAAATCTAATCAAGTGTTGAATCAGACTTTAGTTCCACCTGGAGTAAATCCACCAGCTACCCTGCAGTCTACAAAGTACTTCAGACTAGCTGCTCCTTCACCAGCTTTGAGAACACTTTCATGATCAATCATTATAAAACATATCATAGATATTATTCTGAAATGGACCAATCTGCACAACGAATACTTTCACTGTCTTTCACTATATTTTGATGAGAATACTTTCCTACTTTCACTTGAGGAACATTTTGAATGCAGGACTTTTACTGTAACAGAGTATTTCTACACTCTGGTACTTCTTCTTTTACTCAAGTACAAGATCTGAGTACTTCTACTTTTACTCAAGCACAAGATCTGAGTACTTCTACTTTTACCCAAGTACAAGACCTGAGTACTTCTACTTTTACTCAAGTACAAGATCTGAGTACTTCTACTTTTACTCAAGTACAAGATCTGAGTACTTCTACTTTTATTCAAGAACAAGATCTGAGTACTTCTACTTTTACTCAAGCACAAGATCTGAGTACTTCTACTTTTACCCAAGTACAAGACCTGAGTACTTCTACTTTTACTCAAGTACAAGATCTGAGTACTTCTACTTTTACTCAAGTAAGATCTGAGTACTTCTACTTTTACTCAAGTACAAGATCTGAGTACTTCTACTTTTACTCAAGTAAGATCTGAGTACTTCTACTTTTACTCAAGAACAAGACCTGAGTACTTCTACTTTTACTCAAGTAAGATCTGAGTACTTCTACATTTACTGAGTACTTCTACTTTACTCAAGTACAAGATCTGAGTACTTCTACTTTTACTCAAGTAAGATCTGAGTACTTCTACTTTTACTCAAGTACAAGATCTGAGTACTTCTACTTTTACTCAAGTACAAGATCTGAGTACTTCTACTTTTACTCAAGTACAAGATCTGAGTACTTCTACTTTTACTCAAGTAAGATCTGAGTACTTCTACTTTTACTCAAGTACAAGCTGAGTACTTCTACTTTTACTCAAGTACAAGCTCTGAGTACTTCTACTGTTACTCAAGTACAAGCTGAGTACTTCTACTTTTACTCAAGTACAAGATCTGAGTACTTCTACTTTAACTCAAGTACAAGATCTGAGTACTTCTACTTTTACTCAAGTACAAGATCTGAGTACTTCTACTTTTACTCAAGTACAAGATCTGAGTACTTCTACTTTTACTCAAGTACAAGATCTGAGTACTTCTACTTTTACTCAAGTAAGATCTGAGTACTTCTACTTTTACTCAAGTACAAGATCTGAGTACTTCTACTTTTACTCAAGTACAAGATCTGAGTACTTCTACTTTTACTCAAGTACAAGATCTGAGTACTTCTACTTTTACTCAAGTACAATCTGAGTACTTCTACTTTTACTCAAGTACAAGATCTGAGTACTTCTATTTACTCAAGTACAAGATCTGAGTACTTCTACTTTTACTCAAGCAAGATCTGAGTACTTCTACTTTTACTCAAGTACAAGATCTGAGTACTTCTACTTTTACTCAAGTACAAGATCTGAGTACTTCTACTTTTACTCAAGTACAAGATCTGAGTACTTCTACTTTTACTCAAGTACAAGATCTGAGTACTTCTACTTTTACTCAAGACAAGATCTGAGTACTTCTACTTTTACTCAAGTACAATATCTGGGTACTTCTACTTTTACTCAAGTACAAGATCAGAGTACTTCTACTTTTACTCAAGAACAAGATCTGAGTACTTCTACTTTTACTCAAGTACAAGATGGACTATTACTCAAAGATCTGAGTACTCTACTTTTACTCAAGAACAAGTTCTGAGTAACTTCTACTTTTACTCAAGATACAAGATCTGAGTACTTTACTTTACTCAAGAACAAGATCTGAGTACTTCTACTTTTACTCAAGTACAAGATCTGAGTACTTCTACTTTTACTCAAGAACAAGTTCTGAGTACTTCTACTTTTACTCAAGTACATGATCTGATTCTCACCTCTGGTAATGATTGATCATGAAAGTGTTCTCAAAGCTGGTGAAGGAGCAGCTAGTCTGAAGTACTTTGTAGACTGCAGGGTAGCTGGTGAAGGAGCAGCTAGTCTGAAGTACTTTGTAGACTGCAGGGTAGCTGGTGGATTTACTCCAGGTGGAACTAAAGTCTGATTTAACACTTGATTATATTTCACATCATTCATCCACATCTGTAAAGTAACTAAAGGTATTAAATACATGCATTTGAGGAAAAGTACACCATGTACCTCTGAACTGTAGTGGAGTAGAAGTACTTAGTTACTTCCTCTGAATGGGCTTTCTCCCCCTCTCTCTCTCTCAGTGCTAATTGATGGATTGTGTGTGAGCGCTGTGAGCCAGAGCTGAGGTAATGTGTGGCGTTCAGATGACGCCTCTGTGCTCTGGGAAGTGATGAAAGCGCCTCTAATTACAGGGATAATCAAAAGTGTCGGACTCTGTTTACTGTCTGCTCTCACTCTGAGCGCGGGGTATACTGTACCTGTGAGCGGAGAGTCCGTGGAAGGATCTCCGTGTATTTTTCTAAATGTAAAGAGTTGTGTTTTGTTGCCTTTACGTACGGGATCTCTGTTTTTCTTGTCATGTCTGTCTCTGAAAATGTACAATATCAAAGCTGGAGGTGCAAGACACATATTAAAGTTAAATCCTCAACTGATGCATAAAGAAAAAGGCAGACATTTTTCCTCAAGTTTTTGAATTTTTTCTAAATAATAATAATAATAAATAATTATTAAAAAGCAGCCCAAAGTGCTTTACAGAACACATAACAACAATATTAAAATAATATTAAAAATGAATACAAAACAAGATAACACATCTACAGTGGTAATATGTTAAAATAACACAATTTAAAAAACAGAAAATAAAATACAGTAAAGCATGGATAATAATACTAGTGACAATTGAAAGTTAACCCAAATTAAAAGCCATATTAAACCATTTCAAGGGACTTTTCTGTCAAGTTGGTGGAGATGTTTCTTCATGTGTTTTGGCACAATTGGGATTCTATATTCAAATCATTTTTTAAACTGCAGCACGTTTCTCTTAATTGAAGTGTTTGCCCCTGTCAGCCACCGTAGTTAAGTGTTGTGTAAAACATTCTTAAGACACACATCCTTTTGAGTGCAAAGCATTTTGTTGGGGACACCGAAATGCTGCCATCTTATAGCTCCATTATATTGGGGAATAGGCAGACAACACTACATGTGACATCTTAACAAAATGGCTTGACTCTCATCAAGTTGTATTAATGATTTTACCCCAAAAAACTCCCACATGTTCTTAGACTGCAGCTGGATCAGCTCCCCTGAAGATGGCAGCATTTCGGTGTGTGTTCAGAGGAAACCAGAACAAAATGTGTTTGCATGAGTTGCTGCAGAACCAGCTTCAAAAGACTGCGTGATGATTTCTCAGATGTAATATTACAAGGCAGATGGTGACGCTTAAAACAATGCATTTCGTGTGCAAAAAAACACATCAAATAGCATTACATCGCAATGTACAGAAAATTGCGTATACAAATGTTTGCATGTCTAGAAAACGATAACAGACACACTTGCAAGTTAATCCCCAGATGCAATAATGTGCACGTGATGTTACATTTAGGATGGGATGTTTGTGCATGATTGACAGGCACTAATAGAGGCCCAGCTGCGCGGATTCAGGAGTGTAATTACAGGTGGTACAGACAGACAGGAGCTTTGTGCAGCTGTGTTTCTGGAGCAAAACAACCCTGATCCCGGGTCTTTTCCCCGGGGTTTCCCGCTCACCGGGGCCGTAAACAGAGCCTCTTCGGCGGGGAATGGAGAGCAAGATGTCTCACTCCTACTTCTAAAAACTGATACTGGGATTTGGTGCTCAGAATTCATGCAAAGGTCACATTGGAAATTGTGACTGTTTTATAGGATACTGGTACTTATTAGTAGGCCTACTACTCACTTATGCTATTCCTTATTAGATTTAGTTAATTTATTTGTCTACCGCAAGAATGAACAAGGAACTTTAAAGTAGAGATGCATTGTTTCCCAAAACAGAGAGACACCACAATGACTAATAAGAGGCCAAAGTCAAATACAAAGAGACACCACATCACCACGAAATTACACAAAAGTACTACAAATAGGGCAAAACCACCACAGACCAAAACACATAATACTAAAAGACCAAAACAACTACAAAGAGAATCAAAATCACTCGGACAATTAGGAACAACATTGATAAAGGAAAAATTGAAATGCAAAATTAACAATGCGATTACAAAGTGACGCAAAGGGGACTAGAAACACAAAATGACTAGAAAGAGACAAAACAATGACTTCCAAAAGACTCAAGTGATACACAGGGTAAGGAACTACAATAGTTTGACTTTGGTGGTGGTACCAGCAGCGGCCCATTGTCTTCCACAATCAGGATCAGAATTGAGTTTATTGCCAGGTCCGTTTGCCCATACAAGGCATGTGCTGTGGGGTGTGGTGGTGCAATCAAACAACATAAGGAAATGATGACGATATATTTCCTACTGCTCTGTCTCTGTTTTAAAATGGAGAGCTGTTCAGACATGTGTGCGGAAACGTGCAATATGTAGTTAGTATAGTTTACAGTTTACAAACAGAGATTAACCTGACCTTGTTGTGATTGTGCGATTGTCTGAGCAGTCACTATGGTAACAGCTCAAACTGCAGTCGGAGTGACACCCACCTTTTTTCTCTTCTGGAGGCGGATCACTGGATTCTGGCGGAGTGATACGTCTCTAGAAACAGAGAGGATCTGTGCACAGGGCGCCGTGTTTACAGCAGCAGACTGCTTGTACCTGAGCCTTTATCCGTCTAAAAACACCACCTATTTAACTAAATATCGACGGGAAACATTAGATACGATCATTTCTGGACATTTCCTGGAGAAAAACGCTGGAAAAACGTTCATTTCCCGCTGATATGAGGCTGAATTACTCCCACCACAACAACGTGATGAGCGGCTGAAGAGGAGGAGGAGGAGGAGGCTGCGAAACTACATTTTATCCTGGATATTTCCAAACAAACGTCGTGTATTTAACACGAAGAGACCATGCATTGATTAAAGATGCCTCTAATCTGCCTAGATACCCTCTTTCCATCCCGATTTTAAGGGTCCCTCCCCCCCCCCACACACACTGAGGACCCTCCAGCAGCAAGATGCGGATTACAGAGGAATCCCCGCCGCTAGTGTAACCGCATTGGTTTCATTATACAAACGTTTACAGGGATAACACTGGACTATGATTTCACATTTCCTGGCAAGAGGAATACTTCGGTGATTGCATTTTTGTTGTTGTTGCATTGGACTCCCTTAGCTACCCTGCAAGCTTGTGTGCAGAATTAGCTATTAGCTCCATTAGCCGGCTAACTGCTAAAAGCTGCAGACTGGAGATTAAAAAAAAGAGGGGTTTTATTATTCCTCTGCAGGTTTTCCATCCCTCCACATATTTATACACAGGATTTGGGAGGATTAACGCATCCAGGAATGGGGTCTGGTACGGAATGGAGAGATTTGACCTTGTTTTGGGGTCTGATGCTGGGGCTCATCCTCCGGCCCGCCACCGCAGAGAGTGAGTACTGATGCCTCAAAACACCTCACCACACACCGGGGAGAACACTGCTCATTTCAGGCTCTAATGCTGTGCAAACATGGGGGAAAGAGACATGGATAGATACTTGATTCATGACACATTGGGAACATATATTGCAGGGTTGTCAAGTTGCAAATCACTGTAGATGGGTTTATATTTGCCGTTTATTTTTATTGTATTAGGTTTATACTTGAATCCACCTTTTTTAAATAGTTGTATGCATGAACATACTGCTGCTGTGACCAAGGAATTTCCCAATTTGAGATCTATCCATCTATCTATCCATCTATCTATCTATCTATCTATCTATCTATCCATCTATCTATCTATCTATCCATCTATCCATCTATCTATCTATCTATCTATATATCTATCCATCTATCTATCTATCTTTTTATCTACCCATCTATCTATCTATCTATCTATCTATCTATCCATCTATCTATCTACCTATCCATCTATCTATCTATCTATCTATCTATCTATCTATCTATCTATCTATCTATCTATCTATCTATCTATCTTTTATCTATCCATCTATCTATCTATCTATCTATCTATCTATCTATCTATCTATCTATCTATCTATCTATCTATCTATCTATCTATCTATCTATCTTATCTATCTTATCTATCTATCTATCTATCTATCTATCTATCTATCTATCTATCTATCTATCTATCTATCTATCTATCTATCTATCTATCTATCTATCTATCTATCTATCTATCTATCTATCTATCTGATGCTGTTCAAATATGGGAAAAAGATGGATAGATAGATACTTTATTCATCCTAAATTGGGTAGTTATTATGCAGTGTTGACAAGTATTACACATGAGATAGATAGATACTAGATAGATGGACAAAATAAAAGTACTAACATCATGTGTTTTTATATGTACAAAGTACCTGTGAGTGTTAAAATATATGTATTGGAATCAAAAAGTACAATATTTGCTTCTGAAATGTAGTGCAAGGTAGCTTTAAAATGGAAATACTCAAGGAAAGTACCCCAAAATAATACATAAGTACCGTGTATTGTGTACTAAAGGTGAAGCAGAAACTAGTATACACTCGGAAAATAAAGAGAGCAATACAAACACTTATTTTATTAAGTTTTTGACGATACAAAGTAAACACAACCTTTATTTTCAATACTCATGACTTTGTGGGATGAAAAGACTTTCCTTTTTAATAATACTCCCAATGTAGGAGCCTTATTTAGTTGTTGTTGTTCATCGTTTCTATGATATCATTTGTTTACACCACCATGTCTGGTAATTGTCACCTGGGTGTAAGCTATTGAGTGCACCTGTTGTGTTGCTGGGTAGGAAGAGAAAGAAGGAGATTTCGGGTACTTTTTGTTGACCGTATAGTTCTGGTTCTGGTTTGTTTATTCTCTTTATCAAACATCATGAACTTAACCTCACCACCGCTTCTTATTAGGAACGAATCACAACGATGGACTAAGTTTAGCCTCTGAAGCAACATCGTGTATTAGAGTCGCTACACCCAGTATTTATTCTGCTTTACTAAACAAACACGGGGATACTTTGACCTTGGAAATGTGTTGGTATTGTAGGCAGCCATCATTGCATACTTAGTCCAAATATTATCTATTAAAATAAACTTCTTACATTCTGACTGGTCTTTGAGAAACACCAACTGGTTTCCCAGATGGCTTTTAGTGACTCACTTCATCAAATTGAAGCTTCTGTCAAAATGTAAAATGCTAATATACTGTATTTATTATATTGTAGTGCACATTCACATCTTATAATTATATTTATTTTACGTTATCTTTTTATAATACTACTTACCTTAACTTCTAATGTTTATTTTAATTTGATTGTACAGTTAGTAATTAGTTTGTATGTTATTTGACATTTTTACTTCAACATCCTACATTTAAATAAACAGCTATTTACAATTTTATATATTTTTACACAGAAATAAACATATTTCTATTGGATTGTATTTATTTTTATTTCGTATTCCTTCCCAAATGGAGCTGAAACGTCACATAACCCAATTATCCTGGCGATAAATAAAGTAAAATGTTGATATAACCTTGAAAATGTACCAACTCTCCCCCGATATGAACTCCAAATGTCTTTTCCCCCCGTGTTGCCGCCTGAAACGTTTCCATGTTTCCATTCGTACCGTAAACTAGGGTTTCCTGATTCATCCCATTCATCATGACATGTTGGGGAGGGGGCGGGGGATTGAACCAGGGTCTGGGTTTTAAAATAGAACAAGCCAAAGTACATTCAAGCAAAACAGACTAAGTTCTGTTGATTGGAAAGAGTGAGGAGCTTGTGAACTGTGTGTCGGAGAGTTTACTGTTAGCTTCGGTGGGGACAGGACAAACCTGGGAGAGTTTCTCACATCGAAACCCTGCGCTTATTCCCCGCTGAAACGACTGATTGTATATTAGCTTCTTTTGGTACACAATACACGGTACTTAAGTATTATTTTGAGGTACTTTCCTTGAGTATTTCCATTTTAAAGCTACCTTATACCGGAGTGGGGACGTTTAAAAAGATTCCGTGTGTGGCTAAACTCATTTCCAGTATCAGTCAGGACTAAAGGGCAGAGGTCACCGGGGTCATCTTCAAGATTCAAGGCTTTTATTGTCATGTGTACATTAGCTGCAGTGCAGATATAGCAATGAAAGGTCACCGGCTCCTCCAACGGAGAAACACGATAACACAGATAAAATAGTGCAGGTACAAAACAAAATAGAATAGAATAGTGCAAGGAGAAAGATATACATGTCATTGGAATATGAGAAATACATAGTGACATCAGTATGGAAAACTTCCTCTCCTATTGGCTAGCGCTCCAACACATTGTACGTGATAGGCTAAGGGCGGGACATCTCTAAGCGGTTGACCAATCACAACAGAGCCGGCCAGCTAACCAGTCAGAGCAGACTGGGCTCTGGTTTCAGACAGAGAGTGAAAAGAGGTGCTGCAGCACAGACAGTATGAGAAAAATAAAGAGCTTTTTGAACATTAAAGCGTGGAGACATGTAGAGACACTACATACTGATATACACCTGAACATCAGCAGGAGAGGACTCTTTAAAGTAGAGACACTACATACTGATATACACCTGAACATCAGCAGGAGAGGACTCTTTAAAGTAGAGACACTACATACTGATATACACCTGAACATCAGCAGGGGAGGACTCTTTAAAGTAGAGACACTACATACTGATATGAACCTGAACATCAGCAGGAGAGGACTCTTTAAAGTAGAGACACTACATACTGATATACACCTGGACATCAGCAGGAGAGGACTCTTTAAAGTAGAGACACTACATACTGATATACACCTGAACATCAGCAGGAGAGGACTTTTTAAAGTAGAGACACTACATACTGATATACACCTGAACATCAGCAGGAGAGGACTCTTTAAAGTAGAGACACTACATACTGATATACACCTGAACATCAGCAGGAGAGGACTCTTTAAAGTAGAGACACTACATACTGATATACACCTGAACATCAGCAGGAGAGGACTCTTTAAAGTAGAGACACTACATACTGATATACACATGAACATCAGCAGGAGAGGACTCTTTTAACACAAATACCTGTACTTTCTACTTCTTACATGTTGAACCCAAATACCTGTACTTTCTACTTCTTACATGTTGAACACAAATACCTGTACTTTCTACTTCTTACATGTTGAACCCAAATACCTGAACTTTCTACTTCTTACATGTTGAACCCAAATACCTGAACTTTCTACTTCTTACATGTTGAACCCAAATACCTGAACTTTCTACTTC
The DNA here is from genome assembly GCA_902827135.1 of Harpagifer antarcticus. Lineage (NCBI taxonomy): Eukaryota > Metazoa > Chordata > Actinopteri > Perciformes > Harpagiferidae > Harpagifer > Harpagifer antarcticus. The sequence goes on from CADEHL010001070.1 coordinate 463,886, forward strand.
TTACATGTTGAACCCAAATACCTGTACTTTCTACTTCTTACATGTTGAACCCAAATACCTGTACTTTCTACTTCTTACATGTTGAACCCAAATACCTGAACTTTCTACTTCTTACATGTTGAACCCAAATACCTGAACTTTCTACTTCTTACATGTTGAACCCAAATACCTGTACTTTCTACTTCTTACATGTTGAACTCAAATACCTGTACTTTCTACTTCTTACATGTTGAACTCAAATACCTGTACTTTCTACTTCTTACATGTTGAACTCAAATACCTGTACTTTCTACTTCTTACATGTTGAACTCAAATACCTGTACTTTCTACTTCTTACATGTTGAACTCAAATACCTGTACTTTCTACTTCTTACATTTTGAACTCAAATACCTGAACTTTCTACTTCTTACATGTTGAACCCAAATACCTGAACTTTCTACTTCTTACATGTTGAACCCAGATACCTGTACTTTCTACTTCTTACATGTTGAACTCAAATACCTGTACTTTCTACTTCTTACATGTTGAACTCAAATACCTGTACTTTCTACTTCTTACATGTTGAACTCAAATACCTGTACTTTCTACTTCTTACATGTTGAACTCAAATACCTGTACTTTCTACTTCTTACATGTTGAACTCAAATACCTGTACTTTCTACTTCTTACATGTTGAACCCAAATACCTGAACTTTCTACTTCTTACATGTTGAACTCAAATACCTGTACTTTCTACTTCTTACATGTTGAACACAAATACCTGTACTTTCTACTTCTTACATGTTGAACTCAAATACCTGTACTTTCTACTTCTTACATGTTGAACTCAAATACCTGTACTTTCTACTTCTCACATGTTGAACACAAATACCTGTACTTTCTACTTCTTACATGTTGAACTCAAATACCTGTACTTTCTACTTCTCTCATTTCCCAAACAGCTGGTTCCTTTAGTCTGAATGTGTGTTTGGTGGCGTGATCATTATTCTTTAGAGTCATTGCGTGTCTATTGATTTGAACACGATCCGTGTATCCATCACTTCCTGGTCTTCTCTAAAGAAGAGGGACCAATGGAAACGTTGTCATGTTGCCGTTGTTCAGCATGGAAACATTCATTAGCTAACAATGACATTATTGTTCTATTAATATAAAGGGAGGTCAGGTACTCTTTAAAGCAGCTGCTAGTTATGGGTACTTTTTACTGAAGGACACTTCAAAGCCTCTTTACTTTTACTTGAGTAAAGAAGTTTAGTCAGTACTTCTGCTTTCACCAGAGTATTTGTAAACACGAGTATCTGTACTTCTACTTGAGGAAGTTTGTAGTGAAGAGCCTCGCTGCAGTGTAGCGGCTGAGGGTGTTTACAGTGCGTAGTGCCTCCCTACTTCTTGTCTTGTGGGACTTCCGGTGGATTCCCTCTGATTATCTGCACATAGGGCAGCTGGAGAAAGGGTATCAAAAGTAAATATGTGATCTGGACGCTCATCAAAGCTGCACAGATAGGCGTGTGTACTCAGCTGTTTAAAAAAGTGTCGCTGTGAAAGAGGAGAGAGTTATTAAGCTGCTTCACCTGTTATCATCATTTCCAGAATGAAGCACCGTGGAGCTACAGAGAGGCCGGATTTTTCCTTTTTAATGTTGCGTATAATATCGCAATTGTACCAGTCAAAGTAATCGCAACTACGACTGCACGATTAGGAAACAAATGACGTACTACGATTATTTTGACTGATATTGCAAGGTGTAGACTGACATCTCAAATGACAACAATTACTATGGTATGAATATTTAAGAGGATCTGTACCAAACCTGTTCTGTTATGTCTGTAGAATCGGGGATGTCTCTGCAGCTCCTCCATACTTCATCCAAAATGCTGTTTAAAGGTCACTTATTATGAAAAATCCCCCTTTAAAAAACAAACAATCATCTCTGAGGGGGCGTGGCCAGCAGCAGCTCATTAGCATTTAAAGCTACAGACACAGAATCAGCACTTGTCTACTAGAGTGCTATTATTGTTGAATAAGGGTATAATAGAGGGACCTTTTTAACACATTTTTAGCTTACTGCCATTTCAATATTGCACTTGTCTTTTTGGGGATTTGAATAGAATGTGTATTAATTGTGCAGCCGTACCTGCTGTCTTATAAGTAGAGCTGCAAAAAGTGCCCTTAATAAACACATTTTAAAGTGTACCCAGTCATGTCTTGCTGATTGAAGTATACCGCTAAAATATAACAAATAGGTTTCTGAATTAAAATAAAAAAGGAAATTGTGCAGCCCTAATCGCAGCTAGTTATTTTTTTACATATCCTAACCCTACTGAGCTCTAATGTACCTCTTCGATCCGAAACCTTTTGTTTATTTTTGTCACGAGAGTGTAGGGGAAGCACTTCCCATGAAAGAGGTCCATGCTGGCGTAGCTTTCAGGCTCCATAGGGTGAAACCCAAATACCTGAACTTTCTACTTCTTACATGTTGAACCCAAATACCTGTACTTTCTACTTCTTACATGTTGAACTCAAATACCTGTACTTTCTACTTCTTACATGTTGAACTCAAATACCTGTACTTTCTACTTCTTACATGTTGAACTCAAATACCTGTACTTTCTACTTCTTACATGTTGAACTCAAATACCTGTACTTTCTACTTCTTACATGTTGAACTCAAATACCTGTACTTTCTACTTCTTACATGTTGAACTCAAATACCTGTACTTTCTACTTCTTACATGTTGAACCCAAATACCTGTACTTTCTACTTCTTACATGTTGAACACAAATACCTGTACTTTCTACTTCTTACATGTTGAACTCAAATACCTGTACTTTCTACTTCTTACATGTTGAACTCAAATACCTGTACTTTCTACTTCTTACATGTTGAACTCAAATACCTGTACTTTCTACTTCTTACATGTTGAACTCAAATACCTGTACTTTCTACTTCTTACATGTTGAACCCAAATACCTGTACTTTCTACTTCTTACATGTTGAACACAAATACCTGTACTTTCTACTTCTTACATGTTGAACTCAAAGACCTGTACTTTCTACTTCTTACATGTTGAACTCAAATACCTGTACTTTCTACTTCTTACATGTTGAACTCAAATACCTGTACTTTCTACTTATTACATGTTGAACCCAAATACCTGAACTTTCTACTTCTTACATGTTGAACTCAAATACCTGTACTTTCTACTTCTCTCATTTCCCAAACAGCTGGTTCCTTTAGTCTGAATGTGTGTTTGATGCGTGATCATTATTCTTTAGAGTCATTGCGTGCCTATTGATTTGAACACGATCCGTGTATCCATCACTTCCTGGTCTTCTCTAAAGAAGAGGGACCAATGGAAACGTTGTCATGTTGCCGTTGTTCAGCATGGAAACATTCATTAGCTAACAATGACATTATTGTTCTATTAATATAAAGTGAGGTCAGGTACTCTTTAAAGCAGCTGCTAGTTATGGGTACTTTTTACTGAAGTACATTTCAAAGCCTCTTTACTTTTACTTGAGTAAAGAAGTTTAGTCACTACTTCTACTTTCACCAGAGTATTTTTAAACTCGAATATCTGGATGTGTGTACTTTTACCATCTCTGCTTTCTGCAAGTGTTGGATTGCATTAGCAGGTATGTGCTGCTGACAGTGTGACAAGTAGATTACAGAGAAAGACATACCAGAACCCTGTCTGCCTTAAATCACTCCAAAGGCATTTCATAACACTCACCAGAGGCTCTCTGCAGAGAAGAAATCAGCAGTTGTGGTAGAAAAGCTTCTTTTTTATGTGAGAACCAAATTATCCTCAATTAAAATGAAAGAAAAGCAAAACAAGTTAATTATTTTCTAGCTGGGTGTACAGTACAAGCCACACACTCCAGTGTGCTTTGGAAAGGGTTTGACAGAGGTCAGCCGTAGTAAAGTTTGTACTTTGGTTATATTTGGTGTCTGTAGAGTTCACTGTGGTAAAACAAGCTTTCGGGGAAAGAATTATAGGGCGAAATTAAACTTGTTTTCGCTAGTTTGCTTACTCAATTTGCACGAAATGGCCATCTTTTTTAGTGTTGTGTGTTTAAAAAATGATCATGGATGGTACCAGTTGGAGCAAAGTGGCAGATTTAATATGTCTAAAATGACTAAAGAGTCCTCTCCTGCTGTTGTTAAGGTGTATATCAGTAAGTGTCTCTACTTTAAAGAGTCCTCTCCTGTTGATGTGCAGGTGTATATCAGTATGTAGTGTCTCTACTTTAAAGAGTCCTCTCCTGCTGATGTTCAGGTGTATATCAGTATGTAGTGTCTCTACTTTAAAGAGTCCTCTCCTGCTGATGTTCAGGTGTATATCAGTATGTAGTGTCTCTACTTTAAAGAGTCCTCTCCTGCTGATGTTCAGGTGTATATCAGTATGTAGTGTCTCTACTTTAAAGAGTCCTCTCCTGTTGATGTTCAGGTGTATATCAGTATGTAGTGTCTCTACTTTAAAGAGTCCTTTCCTTCTGATGTTCAGGTGTATATCAGTATGTAGTGTCTCTACTTTAAAGAGTCCTCTCCTGCTGGGGAACAGGGATATTAGCCTCTGTGGACTATTTACATGCACTACAACATATATAACACACTTCATGAAAAGGGAAAACCCCCAAAAGCACAATAGGGCCTCTTTAAATATTGTCCTTAAAGATTAAAAAGAGATGTTGCTTCCCTTTCTCTGATCTGTGCTTAAAGTTTGCTGTGACATCAGGAATTGTAATACCCATTACATACAGGAGATGCGGGTAAAGGAACATTTGCATCTGAGGTGAACTTTACCACAGCTGAGCTCAGCTTTCTTCACCTTAGATATTCTGTCACCGTGACAGAAACACATTTCCTCTCTTAAGGTATGAAAAGCTGATCATTTAAGTTCCTCAAAAGGAAATATTCACACAACATTTCCGATGGTTTGCATGAGTAATAAGTCATTTAATGAATCTGTCTGAAGAGCAAACCTGAGAGAACATAACCTCGACTGTCCATTTCCACTCATTACTTTGTGTGTAGATGTGCTTTCCATTTTAATAATACTCCCAGTATTTATTCTCCTGTACTAAACAGACCTGGGGATACTTTGACCTTGGAAATATGTTGAATACCACACTGTCGCACCATCCTCCCATCATTCAACCACAAGGCAAACATCTACAGTCTAGTCCAATGATATACCTCCACAGGAATGAGTCATAAAATACGTTGACATTTTACCACTTCGAGGTCACTTCTCTCGACGTCAGTGTTTTTTAAGAACATATTTTTGGTTAGATGCCTGTCGGTTGAAGAGCATCAGTAAATGCCCCATTGGTGAAGTGGAATAAAAAAGTTGGTTGCTAACAAGTGTCTAAATGAGACAGCTAAACGTCAGCAAGCCCAACATTAGCCACCTTTAGCTTAGCGGTGGTGACGTGAATTCATGTGACCGTGCTGTAGTTCCTTTATAGCCCAACATTAGCCACCTTTAGCTTAGCGGTGGTGAGGTGAAGTCATGTGACCGTGCTGTAGTTCCTTTATAGCCCATCATTAGCCGCCTTTAGCTTAGCGGTGGTGACGTGAAGTCATGTGACTGTGCTGTAGTTCCTTTATAGCCCAACATTAGCCACCTTTAGCTTAGCGGTGGTGACGTGAAGTCATGTGACCATGCTGTAGTTCCTTTATAGCCCATCATTAGCCACCTTTAGCTTCGCGGGGGTGACGTGAAGTCATGTGACCGTGCTGTAGTTCCTTTATAGCCCAACATTAGCCACCTTTAGCTTAGCGGTGGTGACGTGAAGTCATGTGACCGTGCTGTAGTTCCTTTATAGCCCATCATTAGCCACCTTTAGCTTAGCGTTGGTGACGTGAAGTCATGTGACCGTGCTGTAGTTCCTTTATAGCCCATCATTAGCCACCTTTAGCTTAGCGGGGGTGACGTGAAGTCATGTGACCGTGCTGTAGTTCCTTTATAGCCCAACATTAGCCACCTTTAGCTTAGCGGTGGTGACGTGAAGTCATGTGACCGTGCTGTAGTTCCTTTATAGCCCATCATTAGCCACCTTTAGCTTAGCGTTGGTGACGTGAAGTCATGTGACTGTGCTGTAGTTCCTTTATAGCCCAACATTAGCCACCTTTAGCTTAGCGGTGGTGACGTGAAGTCATGTGACCATGCTGTAGTTCCTTTATAGCCCATCATTAGCCACCTTTAGCTTCGCGGGGGTGACGTGAAGTCATGTGACCGTGCTGTAGTTCCTTTATAGCCCAACATTAGCCACCTTTAGCTTAGCGGTGGTGACGTGAAGTCATGTGACCGTGCTGTAGTTCCTTTATAGCCCATCATTAGCCACCTTTAGCTTAGCGTTGGTGACGTGAAGTCATGTGACCGTGCTGTAGTTCCTTTATAGCCCATCATTAGCCACCTTTAGCTTAGCGGGGGTGACGTGAAGTCATGTGACCGTGCTGTAGTTCCTTTATAGCCCAACATTAGCCACCTTTAGCTTAGCGGTGGTGACGTGAAGTCATGTGACCGTGCTGTAGTTCCTTTATAGCCCATCATTAGCCACCTTTAGCTTAGCGTTGGTGACGTGAAGTCATGTGACCGTGCTGTAGTTCCTTTATAGCCCATCATTAGCCACCTTTAGCTTAGCGTTGGTGACGTGAAGTCATGTGACCGTGCGTGCTGTAGTTCCTTTATAGCCCAACATTAGCCTCCTTTAGCTTAGCGGTGGTGACGTGAAGTCATGTGACCGTGCTGTAGTTCCTTTATAGCCCAACATTAGCCACCTTTAGCTTAGCGTTGGTGACGTGAAGTCATGTGACCGTGCTGTAGTTCCTTTATAGCCCATCATTAGCCACCTTTAGCTTAGCGGTGGTGACGTGAAGTCATGTGACCGTGCTGTAGTTCCTTTATAGCCCAACATTAGCCACCTTTAGCTTAGCGGTGGTGATGTGAAGTCAGGTGACCGTGCTGTAGTTCCTTTATAGCCCATCATTAGCCACCTTTAGCTTAGCGGTGGTGATGTGAAGTCAGGTGACCGTGCTGTAGTTCCTTTATAGCCCAACATTAGCCACCTTTAGCTTAGCGGGGGTGACGTGAGGTCAGGTGACCGTGCTGTAGTTCCTTTATAGCCCATCATTAGCCAACTTTAGCTTAGCCGTGGTGGCGTGAAGTCATGTGACCGTGCTGTAGTTCCTTTATAGCCCAACATTATCTTTTTACTTCAGAAATCATAAAGTGGTGTTAATATGTGGAGATTATCTTTTTGTGCATCTGACTCAACATCTGCTGTTCACAACTAAAAGAACGATCCCAATTTGTTAGATATCATGTTAATTAATATCAGACATTTGGAAACACCAGATGTTGACAATTTGCAACATAACAAAACATCACATATGTATGTAATGGGGAACAACAGATCTTAGTATTAGCATCAATACTGTGCTATAATATTCTGCATTGAGAGTTTTACTGGTTTTACAGATTTGCATTTATAGTCAGTTTCTGCAGTCTGTCTGTTCTGAATGTAAGAGGAAACTGTACATTTGTTATGTGTTATGCTTATTTTCTAAGATTACACAGTGGTTTGTTCAGCCCTGGGGTGTGACACATTGATCTAGATCGAGGTTTCTCCCTTTAGGCTTTTGGGTAATCGCTTTAAGAAAACCATTATTTATTATTTATTTGCATTTCCTCCCTTCGGTGGTGTTTTTAGATGGGCCTGTAATGTTTATTTTACAATAACTTGACTTGTTTTTTATTTCTATTTACTATTCCCATGTTTTAGATCCCCCAGAAAGGGATGCAAAAAAACACGTAAAGTCATTAAAATATGTATATATATAATAAAGTACCGTAAACAATAACATCACCAAACTTAATAAAGCTTCAACCGGTGCTTTTAGGAAATAAATACTAGAAATATAACAGCATACATTTTGGATTACATTTTTTGGTAAGTAATTTGGTTAATGCTGTGACTACCCGATCCGCATTGCGCAAGATGGTCCGCCACATTGGACAACTCCATAGGACGTCTAGACGGCTTCCCGATTTGCATTGCGTCATAAACGTCTCAAATATCTATACAAAAATCTTTTATGTGATTTGAAATAAAATGAAGGACATTCACAGTTAATGTAGTTAGATATAAATTATTAATGCCATACATTCACAGTAGGGATGTCCCGATCACCTTTATTTGCTCCCGATCCGATTCCAATCATTTGATTTTGACAATCTGCCGATACCGATTTTTCCCGATCCGATCTTTATGCAATGCATTAAGAGGAAAAAAGGTGACAGGTCATCCAACGAGATGAGTTCAGCTATCTTGGCTGTTATTCTGTTGGCCTTGTCACTGTTCTGGGGCCGTTTCTCTTTCCTTTTCAAAGTCTCTGAAAGTGTCGGTTGTTCCGTTCCCCGAGTGGCCGCTGTGTACTCGTCGTGTTGTTGTTGTTGTTTGTTTCTCAGGTGGCCTGTTAGATTGATCGTGTTGAACGTAGCTCTGTTCTTTCCACCACGCGGAACCTCCGCCTTGCAAACACTGCATCTGGCCGTTACACTGCCTTCGCTTTCAATTTTATAATACTTCCAAACTCCTGACATTTTCTCCGTCCCGACTCCCGAGCCACCAGCTGGACGTAGCCTCTCGTTAGCTTACTGCTACTATTAGACGCTGCGCCCACTCTGTTGCTTTGAGAGAAATAAGCAACCAGGTCTGAAACCAAGCCCAAGAGAAGCAACACATACACGATGTTGTGTAATTTTAAACCCAAACTAAGGCCTCAGGATGACTTTAAGACGTGAACATGAATACAATAACTCATCTCTCTCGTTCAGATTAATATTGTCGTTTTCTTTTTCTGCTTTGCCAAACGCCACTGTGTCCTATTTGAGTTGCCGTATGTAGTTGTCATATATGGCGGACCATCTCGCACATGCGCAATGTGGATCGGGTAGTCACAAATGTATCCATGAATTGAAGAAAATACCGTTTTCTTTGTCCGCAAACCATCCTTTCTATAACTTTAATGCTTTACAATAATTGGTATTTTTTTAACCGGATGAAGGATTTTAGTCACGGACTTCTTAAGTTATCGGAGCAACAAGCTGAGCTAGCTCGCTTATCCTGCTGTGATCTGATCAAGAACGGTTGTGATTGGTGGTTTGCTGTGCATGCAGAGCCGGCATGTCACTCACTCAAGTTCTCCGGACATGAGAGCCGCGCGAGTTTTCCTTTTGTAGCAAGCAGCAAAAGAATTGTAACATGACGTGTTTGAGTTCATTTGCCTACTTAATATCGCACATCCTAAAAAATTGCACGTCCATGCGCATAACGTGATTATCGTCACGACGCGATATATCGTGCAGCCCTAATGTGGAGTGTTGATGTGGAGCCGTAAAGCTCGGGTGATAGAGGTGTTGAAATTAATCGTTTCTACGATGCATCGCGACGTGGACGATTCTGCATCGATGCAGTGACAGAACATCATCGATTATAGCGTAGTAACGTTGCTTCCTGATTTTACGGCCGCAGCTTTACTATAACGTTTTTTGTCACTTTAATATCAAATCGGTCGGTGACGCAGAGATCAGGGAACGTGACAACGGCACATCGACGCCAAACACGGAGCAGTCTGCTTTATCCACCAACACAAGAACACCAGTCCAGAACCAACAGCAGAAGGACCCGCTCTGAATCACTCCGTGTCGCTGCGGCACATGAGACAGGGATTCATGTTATGAGTATGAATGTCCTCTAGCTATTTTCAGACGATACGTGAGTAAAGTTTGTGAAGGCAGGAGGAAAGATTCCGCGATCACCGTCTCCTCCGTTCCTCCAAACCCCGCCCCCTTCTGAAAATAATGAGTGACAGGCTGATAGTGACCCGATAGAAACTTTATTATTCACTTAATCACTGACTGAGATATGATGCTAACTTAGTCTCATACATTCATGGGACTCATGTAACAGTAAGACAGAGAATGTAAGTGTGCACCCACAGGCACTATTTTAGTTTTTATATGCTGTTGTAAATACTCCTGTTGTCTGCTGTGTTCAGACTCAAGTCCTGTGATGCCACATTCAGGACATTCAGTGTCCTTTTTTAAACAGAAGGCCGTTTCTAGAAGCTGCAGCTAGACTGGTTTTTGAGGATGGAACAACTTCACACGCAGATACTGTATAGGGAGGCTAGAGATATGCAATTCATTTATTTTGGTTTATAAATTAATGTCAAGACATTTATGTTATTGATTTCTGAAGCACTTTCTAAATAATAAAAAAGGAGTTCATATGTATTTACTGCATGTATTCATTGATGAAAAAGAAGCCATGTGCAGTAATATAGACAATTGAGGATGCAACGCATTGGTATGATTCGTGATGCATCGTGAGACCAGTGAAGATGCACAGCCCTATCGGGTGATGCTCAGCTGTTGTCAGGATAGTGTTGTGCTACCCCTGCTTGTTTTTCCCACACTGTGTCACACTGATACAGTAAAAGTTTTATAGCGCTGCAGCAGGAGTGTGATAACCTGTTAGCAGCTGGGTGAGAGTTTCCATGACTCCAAGCGTCTGAAGTCTGAGCCTCCTCGCAGAGAGATAATGGCCTCCATGTTTCTGAGCTGCTCCGGGCGCTGGGTTGTTTGAGCAGTGGTTCTTAACGAGTGGATGTGCGAGTCTGCCTTTATTTAATACAGTTCAATTTTGATTCTAGAAACTTGATGACCATCATTTAAAAAGCATACTTTAGTTCTGTGAAGGGTTTATATTCTGCCTTGCATGGCACTAACAATGTTGTGGTTTTGTTCGCATAGAATAGAATATATCTTTATTGTCATCATACAAAGTACAGCGACATTTCTTTGGGAACTCTCACTGCAGACTACATTTACTGAAAATGTATGTGCTGTTCTTCACTTTACTTTAAAGTGGATGCTGAGAAGCTTATATTTTAAAAGAAGAATTGAAGGGATGAACCCCTCTCTAATGGTCGCACATGCAGAGCACACAGTGACATGTGTACTCTGCTTAACCCATCCTAGCACCAGGAGTCTAGTGCTAGGAGCAGTGGGCAGCTATTGTACAGCGCCCCGGGGAGCAATGGGAGTGAGGGGGGAAGGGGATTGTCCAGTGCCTTGCTCAAGGGCACCACGGCAGGGCAGGAGGTGAACTGGGACCTCTCCAAGTAGCAGTCCACACTCCATATTTAGGTCTGTTCGGGGACTTGAACCGTCGACCCTACGGCTCACGGTCCAAGCCCCTACTGACTGAGCCACTGCACTATTTTTGGTGAGATAAATGTGAGGGGTTCAGACCTTTGGGTCGTGATTTAATGACGAAGAAAAAAAGTGGGTCCTGAGGCCAAACCAGTTGAGAACCACTGGTTTAGACTTTAGAGCACACAGGTGGGAGTTAGAGTTGGAAACTCTCCAGCTGTCATCACCTGAGTGTTTTACCCAACATGATGCTGGTTCACTATCAGAGTCTGTTTGTACATTTGGCTTTCAGGTGTTTTCAGATCAAAGTCTTTCTTTGTCTGAATAGAGTTTTGTGTCTCAGTAAATGTGAACATTAACATAAATATATGCTTTTACAATTTGTCCTCTTCAAAGGGAAGACTACAGTGCTTTGTTTTCGGTCCTTTGATCACAAAGCACTAATTTCACTTCTGATGTGTTTAAATTCATTTCCTCATGCAACCACTGCTACAGACTGATCAGATAGGGGGTGCTACACTGATTTACAACTTCCTTTTTCAAACCATTTTAGCAGGCTGGGTCTGTCAGTCTTACAACTAAAGCTTGACTTAAAATCTTGCAATAAGTAATGGCAGTGTTTCCCCTAGCGCAGCTATATATTATTAATACAAATAAATGGTGACCCTTTTTCGTTTTGGATTGTTTTTGATGGGTGTATTTTTGCTAAATCTTGAGACATTGCCGCTGTATGTACTGGCAGGGCCGATTTTAACATAGGCGCTGTAAGGGATGAAAGTGGGGGATGTTGGCTTATCAGAGAGATACAAAAATATGCATAAATTAATACATCTTAAAAGGTAAAATAAGATATGAATGAACAACAAAAATAATTACATGTATTTGTTATTGGCTATGGTAGGTTATTGGTTATGTTCACATACTCGATTATTAAAATGTAAACCGATCCTTTTCATATGGGTGTTTTAGAGTTGTACCCCCTAGATCAGGTCTCTAGTGATTGTGTGCTCAAAGTGCACCAGATTGAAGCATTTTACTTTAAAATGTTCAATCTTCCCGGGGGGGGGGGCATACCCCCGGACCCCCCTAGAGGATGTGACATCCACCCCCCAATTCAAACAAGCTCATACAATACTGAATACATTTGAAGCCATTTTGACGTATATCACCTATCTCAATAAGTTTCTGTTTTTGTAGTGTATTTGTCTTTTGTGCAGCAAACTGGCTAGAACCGGCCCTGGTACTAGGCCTCAAGAGCCTTCCTTGTGCAGACACATAGAAACAAATTGGCGGGGCGCACTTCGCTCGCGCACACACTAAAACATTCCACGCACTCCGCACTCACATAATGCCTGGCCCACGTGCCTTAGCACCGCTGCTATGACTCCATCCTAGGGGACACACTGGGATGGAGTGCAATTTAACGCGTATATTCATGGTCCCCAGAGGATGAATCCTACCAACTTCAGCCAGCATTTGAAACTTTCATTATCTCAGGATTCGATTGGATTTCCATTCTTGGAATTACAATTTTGCTCTTAATAATTCCTCATTTAGTCTACAGGGGTGCACATTGCAGCATAGTGGAGTAAGGGTACGCTTTTTCTATTTGCTATAACAGAAACCCCCAAAAAATCCTGAGACAAAAGCAAACCTTTTTGAGGATAAACTTTTGTCTTAAACTTTTAATTTTACTACCGTTTTTGAATATTTCTCAATGAGTTCAAGGTTGTGTTTTTATATTTAACTCGTTTCTGAAGCAGCTGCGTGTTTCTCCGAATGGAAGGACCGTTGTAGCACGTTTGCACCGGTCAGCCATCGTTGGAATAAAGCACCACTTAAATATTAAACTTTTGTTGAATACAGAACGACGATCCCTTAGTTCTTGTAAAGCACGATTCATTTTGTCCTTTGTTTAAAAAGTTGTGTTTGGCACGTATGATGTATTTGATCGTGTGTGTGTGTGTGTGTGTGTGTGTGATGGCTTTTATAGTACAGTCGTTTCTGTTCTCGGACAGTGAGACAAAGAAGTGAGGTCATATTTAGTGGACACAAGGGCGACAATAGGCTAAAAGCAGAGCAATGTAAACTTTATGGAGCTGTTTACCCCGGCTTGAATAGAGCGTGACTCAAGTGTTTACTTTGTCTCGCCATGTTAAAGGAGCATTGGAAAGGCAAACACATTCGGTCAACAACAGCGCAGCTTTAGTGTTCTGTCAATATTGAAAAGAAATGTACGAAAACAAACATCTTTTGAAAAACATCACTATTTCAGAACATGGTTTTGTTAGTTGGTACATTAGACGGGTATTAATGCAAATAGGTGAAGACATTTCAAGGTGTTCTGTTTGATGAAACTGTAATTTTCCATGTGGAGACCATTAAATGAACGTATACAGCATAAAGAATGTATGAGAATACAGCAAATTAGGTGTTTTACACATTACATAACATGCTTTTAGGGGTTTCCCTTTCCTTTAGTGTGTTCTATATGTTTTAGTGCATGTAAATGGGCTGCAAAGGCTAAAATGCTCTCACAAATGTAGATATTCAGCTTTTTTCTATATTATTTCATTTCAAAATCAGGCTGCACAAATAGGTTACATGGGTTTTATTCTGCGATAAATACATTGGTACTCAGGCAGAGTATTCTTTCGTTAGTTAATACGGTCAATACATTTAAAGGCTTCACTTTAACTGTAACTATGCCTTTGGATGTTTAGCTCAATTTGTTGAAATACAAGAATATGGGAAATCATTTCCTCATATTTATAATTCAGCAAGCAGTGCACGATACGCATGAAAATGGCAAAACTAAGTGAATAACTTTCTAATTGATATCCTTATCATGGTGTTTACCAACGTCATCACATATCAAGGAGCCCTTTATTAAACTGAATAGTTTTTTTTGGACAAAACCAAAGACTTTAGCGGACTTTTCAAACAGTTTAAAAAAAAAAACATTTTTCATCCTGAACAATGAATCCAGAAATGATCTTATAATCCGCCCTCAGAGCCCTTCATCTTCTCTTTCTCTTCCCTTCCTGCAGTCTGCGGCCCCACTATTTAAGGGATATCTTTATCATGGTTTTTACTAACGACATTGCAAATTCTCCTTATATCAAGGAGTTTGTTTTTTTTGGACAAAACCAAAGACATCATCCTTAGGCGCTTTCACACCGGAGTACTTTTCCCAGGAATAGTTCCGATAGTTCCTGGGATTTTGCGTTCACACCAGAAAGATCTGGAACTAGAACTTTCTTTTGCAAACCGTTTCACCTTTTCTAATTGACTGGGCGAATTGCAAACCACGCCCCGTAAAACTCTGAAAAGTTTTTGTGAAGCCGCCATTTTATTTGCTCGCATTAGCATTATTAGCATTAGCTCAGTGCACCAACGCAGAGAGACTAACTTATGGCAACACAAAAGAAAACATGGGAGCGGTGGAGATGAGGAGGTGTCGGCGTTCTGGCGATTTACTCGGAAGGCTTCAGTAGAAGCTGCTGGGAGTCCCAGCAGCTTCTACTGAAGCCTTCCCCAACTCCGGGGTTTGCGGCCTGCCAGTAAACCCAAAGCAGAAGAAGAGGAAGTGACGTCAGCGGCTCCCTCAGGGACTTATTCCGGTTGCGATTTACTAGATAGTTCCAGGAAATAAAAGTTCCGGGAACTATTCCTGGGGAAAGTACTTGGTGTGAAAGCGCCTCTTGACTTTAGTGGACTTTTCAAACTGTTCTTTTTGACATTTTTCACACTAAACTGCCTTGACGGTATTGTTCTTGTATTTGTATGGTAATGTTGTATTGTTTGGTGAGTGTACTGTTCAATGTATCATAGGTCCAATTTATAGTCACTTTATATATTAAAGGTTTTTAGCTTTTATTGTCAAAATTATACTTATACGGTCTGGGAATGCTTGGAATTTCGCTGTACTCTGTGTAGTGACAATAAAGGAATCTAATCTGAACAAATACTCGATGAATCCAGAAACTATCCTAAAATTCGCCCTCACACCCTCATAATCTTCTCTCTGTCTTCCCTTCCTGCAGTCTGCGGCCCCAGCATCGACATCGGGAACGACATCAGTGAGTTCAGGCGTCTGGAGAACTGCACGGTGGTGGAGGGATACCTGCAGATCTTGCTCATCGGCGACAAAAACAACAACAACATCAACCAAGAGTTCTTCCGCTCGCTCAGCTTCCCAAAGCTCACCATGGTCACCGACTACCTGCTGCTGTTCCGCGTCTCCGGCCTCGACAGCCTCAGCACGTTGTTTCCAAACCTCGCCGTCATCCGTGGGCGAAACTTATTCTACAACTACGCCCTGGTGATCTTCGAGATGACCAGTCTGAAGGACATCGGACTACTCAACCTGAGGAACATCACGAGAGGCGCCATTCGGATCGAGAAAAACCCCGAGCTCTGCTACCTGGACTCTGTTGATTGGTCTCTTATTCTGGACGCCGAGTTCAACAATTACATCGCCGGGAACAAACAGTCGAAGGAGTGCAGCGATGTTTGTCCGGGCATCATGGAGAACAGCCCTCAGTGCAGCAAGACCATGTTCAACAACAACTACAACTACCGCTGCTGGAACTCCAACCACTGCCAGAAAGGTAAGAGGCCGTCGTCACACTCTTTGTTTGTCTGAATAGAGTTTTCGGTCTCAGTAAATGGAAGATGCCCCTCGTCACACATTGCGACAGTTTGACTTATTTGTGTAGGTTTATTGATTTTCCTTTGAGGTGTCAGTCGGGTCTCTCTCCTGACATTTAAGATTTGTATAGTCACAGTTGAGTAAGTCGGTACTGCACAAAGGTGTATACAACTCATAGCAAACACCCAACATTGAATGACATTAGAAAATAAGAAAAGATACAACTCAAACATTTTCTGTATCACGAATAGCAAGTATATTTCAAATATCCCACAAAACAAACCCTCACCCAACAGGGGTGCACATTGCAGCATAGTGGAGTAAGGGTAAGCTTTTTCTATTTGCTATAACTAGGGGTGTAACGATATCCGTATTCGTCCCGTACCGTCAAGGTTCGTACCGTCACGGTTCGGCACATGCAGTCACACGGCGAATACGCCTTTTTTTACTAGTGGGAAAAAAGTCCGTCACTCAGGGCAGTATTAGTGTAATCCAGGGGTCGGTATTGCGCCTAAAAGCCAGCCGCCCGTAAATAACAAATGAAGAACAAGAACAAAACACAACAAACCGAACACAATACATGAAGAAGAAAAGTTAGTATCTATGGCGAGTTCACACAACACACAGGAGCTAGAACCCACCTGCTTCTTTTAAATCAGGTGTGTGGGAACATTTCGGGTTCCCTGTGGACTACAACAATGATGGGGTGCGAGTTGTGGATCGGACGAGGACTGTGTGTCGGCGTTGTTCGACAGCGGTGCGGCACATCCCACAAAACAAACCCTCACCCAACAGTTCACAATTAAATCCAAAAAGGTCTCACTCACTCATTTCACTTCTGATGAACGTGTTTAAATTCAGTTCATCATAGTGCATGAAAACACTGCTATGGACCAAGAATCAACACTACACTGTTTAAAGATGCCCTTTGGAGTTAGTTGGAAACTCTCTAGCTGTCATCACCGAACTTCACCATCGGGGCTTTTTCACCAAACATGTCCTGATGCTGGTTCACAATCAGAGCGGAGACTGTTTTGGCTTTCAGGTGTTTTCAGATCAAAGTCTTTCTTTGTCTGAATAGAGTTTTGTGTCAAAGTGAACATAAATATATGCTTTTATACTTTGTTCTCTTCAAAGGGAAGAGAACTGTGCTTTGTTTTCTGTCCTTTGAATCAGAAAAGCACTCATTTCACTTCTGATGTGTTTACATTCAGTTCATCATAGTGCATGCAAACACTGCTATGGACTTTACCAAGAATCAACATTACACAGTTTTCAAAGGCCCCTTCTTTTGTCTTCAGCACTTCATGTTTAAGCTTGAACATTCTGGTTGAGTCCAAACTTAGAAGTTTACAACAGCTAACCGATATATTGCAATTTACTAGAGGTGGGAGAAGTACTTGAGGAAAAAGGAGAAGTACTCGGATCTTCTACTTGAGTTAAAGTAGAAGTACTCGGATCTTTTACTTGAGTATAAGTACTCAGATCTTGTACTTGAGTAAAAGGAGAAGTACTCAGATCTTGTTCTTGAGTAAAAGTAGAAGTACTCAGGTCTTGTACTTGAGTTAAAGTAGAAGTACTCAGATCTTGTACTTGAGTAAAAGTAGAAGTACTCAGATATTGTACTTGAGTAAAAGTATAAGTACTCAGGTATTGTACTTAAGTAAAGGTATAAGTACTCAGATCTTGTACTTGAATAAAAGTACTCAGACTTTGTACTTGAGTAAAAGTAGAAGTACTCAGATATTGTACTTGAGTAAAAGTAGAAGTATTCAGATCTTGTACTTGAGTAAAAGTACTCAGACTTTGTACTTGAGTAAAAGTAGAAGTACTCAGGTCTTGTACTTGAGTAAAAGTAGAAGTATATGTACTCAGACTTTGTACTTGAGTAAAAGTATAAGTATTCAGATCTTGTACTTGAGTACAAGTAAAAGTAGGAATACTCTGTTACAGTAAAAGTAAAAATGTTCCTCAAGTGAAAGTAGAAAAGTATTCTCATCTAAATATAGTGAAAGTAGTCGTTGTCCAGCCTTCGACTGGTTTGTGGGGATCTGGGAAGTGCGGCTGTGTCCTGAAACCTGTCACTTTAACGGCTTTAGATGTTGTGGTTTGGCTGCGAGGAAAGAGGCAACGCTTCATTACGTACTTGTGTTCAGGTCTTTGCTGTTTTGTATCTCCCAAGTTAAGAGTAGAGGAAGAAAGAGCAAAATGGAGGCATCAGTCGAGGCTGCAATTCACCGCAGAATACGTTGTTGTCGAGCGTGTTTTTATTGTCAGATGTCGACGTCTGAGATGAGGATATTATGTACTTTCCACATTCTCACTTTGCATCAGGGTTCAGGCAAATATTGGGAACCCTAGAAGCTCACAGGGTGGCTCTTATCTGGCTCCACTAAAGTGAAATGTAAATGTTTTCCAGCTTAAACAAAGTAAGGAAATGCTCCAGAGTTTAATTAAAGTATGCAGAATGAACAGTGAGCGTGAACTGGCCCTTTAATATCGTGCTTACGACGGCAGCGTTTTCGATGACTTGTTTTGCTGCTGCGTTTCAGACAGTGTGTGTGTGTGTGTGTGTGTGTGTGTGTGTGTGTGTGTGTCTGGCTGAATTGTTTCCCTGGTGACTGGCGCCTTGCTGCAGACTCAGCATGTTGATGTTTTCAGTCTTGTGATATGGAACTGTCACAGGACCAGCCTCGATTGCATGCATGTACACACACACACACACACACACACACACACACACACACACAAACACACACACACACAAACATTGTCACCATCATCAAACACACTGGAAGTGCAGACAGAGGCACGCACACACTTAAACCGACAAATCACAGAGATGCAAAAATGCCCCACACACACACACACACACACACACACACACACACACACACACACACACACACACACACACACACACACACACACACACACACACACACACACACACACCATCATCAAACACACTGGAAGTGCAGACAGAGGCACGCACACACTTAAACCGACAAATCACAGAGATGCAAAAATGCCCCACACACACACACACACACACACACACACACACACACACACACACACAGCTCTGTGGGTGGTTGGAGTGGCAGAGTGTGGGCATGCTGGGGGACAAACACAGGAGATGGAGTATGTTGGAGGAAGACATGGGGGGGGGGTCCTCAATATATCAATATATCTGGAGGAAAAAGGGATTTTAGCCTTTACAGACCATTTACATGCACTAAAACATGTATGACACACTACAGGTAAGGGACAACCTCAAAAAGCAGAACAGGGCCCCTTTAATACGCTATATACGTCCCACCCCTGACGTTTGACAAGCCTCTACATGCGACAAGTCCACCGATAACAACCAGCAACTGTGACGAATAACACTATTTACATTGGACTCCTTTATGTGACCATTATCTAAGTGCTATAATATCATCACTTCGATACGCAGCAATCCCAAATATAAGCTACTAAAACTGGACATGACATTATTTTATTAATATTATATTATTATATAAAATGCGAGTCTGACTTGGTGTTGTTTTGGGATCTAATCTGACTGTTAAAGATAATACTGATTAATCTAACACTGTATATATCAATATGTGGTGCCAGCACGAGGCCATCGCTCTGTGTTGAGTCTACGCTACAAACCTGTTGTTTTTCACGGTGCCGAAGGAAAGGAAATAGATTTGGATATTATTTTTAAATGCCTGCGCTAGTAGTTCTTGTAATAACCGGCTCTCGTGCAACAGCTGCTGCTTCTGCGGTTTCTCTTACTACTGACTCAACTACTGAGCCATCTGCTGATCACGTATCTGTTCACCAGAGACGGCACTGACCTCACCACCTTCAAAAAACTCACCTCCTCAACCTGGCTTTTAATGTGCGATTGGTTTTGTATTATTTGACTTTAACTTTAACTATATATTTATTTGTTCTTTTCTTTTCACTATATCTGTAAAGCGTCTTTGAGCACCTGTAAAAGCGCTAACAAAATTAATCTATTATTATATTACTTCTAATCCTCCAGCTATTACCACTACAGTTTATTTTAATTGGGCATGAGACGATATAAATAGGTCGTGTGGTGATGATCCTGTCCAAAATAAATGCCATTAAAGATGTTATACCGAATACAACTATTACAATTTAACTAAAATATACTGCAATCACTTTATTTTGCATGCAATTAAGGTTGGTGGTGTAAAAATCAATCTTATGTAATTAGGGGTGGGCGATATGACGATATATATCTATCGTGATACAGAGAGTCACTCAGTCATAGAATGTGAGTGCTGCCAGTGCTGCGAGTGCACCAGGGTATGATTTTCACAGCTCGGTCTGGCCGTGAAGCCCCGAAAATAATTGTACGTCCTACGGCCACCATGGCCTGCGTGCCCCTGATACTTTTAAAATCTCGAAGTTGCTTTAAAAGCGTCAGAACAAAAGGTTTCTGAACTGCGTTATGCTGCGTTCACAACGGACGCAATGCGAATATTCTCACCCTAACCGCTGGAGTTTCACCGAGGCTGTCAGCTGTGTTTACTCCTGTCACTCAAACAGGACACGCTGGAGAGGGGGCGGGGCTTATATCCATGTAAATACTGTGGTGGAAACCAACTATGACAAAATTAACCTATTGTATCGTGGTTTAATTGTAATACACGTTTCAAAATGATGCCGAAGTAACTACATACTGATAACGGTTAGTAAAAACCAAGCTGTCTAGTCAGGATTGCACTTCATTTATTGTCTTGGTTGATTCTGTTGGCTTATATTTTATTTTATCAATAAGGTATTTATATTGTTTTTCCCTTTTGAAACAGATGTTCAGTTATGCTAAAGTCTTTGATTGCACTTCAAGTCTAAAGTTTACATTTGAATTGTTTGGCACTGACTTTTCCTCATTGATGTTTTACTTAGTTATGTTTTACTCTCCTTTTCATGTGTATTGATGTTGCATCACTGCTAGTGCCTAAAACAGAAAGTGCATTTTTATACTGAGAAACTGTGCCTTGAATATTTTATTTTATTTAGCAAGAGAGTGCACTTTACTTGGTGAAGAAACCAGTGTTAACGTTTGTTGTGTAGGGTGTAGGCCTGCCTACTTGAACACTGAGGAAGCCATATCAACATTCCTGTTGAATTGTTCATTCAGGGATTCATTGCAGAATTAAAACCAGCTTGAAATGGTGTTTTGGTCTGTGACTCCTTGTAGGTGTTTGTTCTGTTAAGTAACTTGAAAAATAACTATAATAACCGACATACTGCTTGAAAAATATCGTGATATTATATTTTTCAATATCGCCCACCCCTATAATGTAATCATAAATGATAAAGCACTGCATAGATAAATGTAAGATGTTTTTAAAGTCGGTTTAAGTAGACTAAATATAGCTGAAGTGGAGAACGACCCTGTGAAGATCTAAAACCGCATTGATCTGAAACTACGGCTCTCTCTGCAGAGACTGCGTTGTTGGGATATTTATTAGCCAGTTTATTGGAGGAGTCTGGTAGTAAAACCAGGCTTCATTAAAGAGAGGAAGGCCGAAAGCTGGGTGACCAAACAGAGCCGAAGTCGCTCCATTACCTGCAGAGAAGAGGCCGTTTTATAGGCTTTACTATCCTGTGTGCAAGTAGCATGCATGTGGCCGTGGAAATAGGCCAGTTTGTTGCTGCTATACTGGGAATCATGTGTGTTTAATTTGATGTGTGTACCAGTATCAGCAGGCACTCTGACAATAGTGGTGCAGTGAGGATGTATTTCTGTAGGCTTATTCGGAAGGTAGTAAAGCAGCGGTTCCCTGATAAGCTCTGTCGCAAACACACATTTATGATCCTTAAAACAATCGACAGAAATAAAAAGCTTCACGTCACCACCGCTAAGCTAAAGGTGGCTAATGTTGGGCTATAAAGGAACTACAGCACGGTCACATGACTTCACATCACCACCGCTAAGCTAAATGTGGCTAATGTTGGGCTATAATGGAACTACAGCACGGTCACATGACTTCACGTGACTACCACAAAGCTAAAGGCGTCTAATATTGGGCTATAAAGGAACTACAGCACGGTCACATGACTTCACGTCACCACCGCTAAGCTAAAGGTGGCTAATGTTGGGCTATAAAGGAACTACAGCACGGTCACATGACTTCAGGTCACCACCGCTAAGCTAAAGGAGGCTAATGTTGGGCTATAAAGGAACTACAGCACGGTCACATGACTTCACGTCACCACGGCTAAGCTAAAGGTGGCTAATGTTGGGCTATAAAGGAACTACAGCACGGTCACATGACTTCACATCACCACCGCTAAGCTAAATGTGGCTAATGTTGGGCTATAATGGAACTACAGCACGGTCACATGACTTCACGTGACTACCACAAAGCTAAAGGCGTCTAATATTGGGCTATAAAGGAACTACAGCACGGTCACATGACTTCACGTCACCACCGCTAAGCTAAAGGTGGCTAATGTTGGGCTATAAAGGAACTACAGCACGGTCACATGACTTCAGGTCACCACCGCTAAGCTAAAGGAGGCTAATGTTGGGCTATAAAGGAACTACAGCACGGTCACATGACTTCACGTCACCACTGCTAAGCTAAAGGCGGCTAATGTTGGGCTATAAAGGAACTACAGCACGGTCACATGACTTCACGTCACCACCGCTAAGCTAAAGACGGCTAATGTTGGGAATGATACAGTTTGGTAATCTAATTGTAACGCTAGCAACCCTTAATTTTAAACTGACCAGTGGGATATTTACAGACATATTTTATGTCGTAAAACAACATTTGAAATGCCCTTCAGCTTCTCTTAAAGAGGCCATATTATGCTTTTTGGAGTTTTCCCTCTCCTGTAGTTTGTTTTATATTATTTTAGTGAATGTCTGCAAAGGCTAAATTCCCTGTGTTCCTTCTCGAGGGAGTTTCACACTCACAAAATGCTGACTCACTCCCGGTTCTTAGGACTCATTCCAGCAGTGTTACTTGTCCTGTATCAAGCCTCAGTAATCTTATCTTAGACCCATTTTTCGAATGTGTGCCTTGTTCACAGGCACCTTTTCTATTCAGAGGCATTTTATCTCCAGACTCCGGTCATTCATCGGATTAATAAACGACGGAAGGGAAAAGTGCAAGCCCTTGTTTTCATTGAGTTGATATAAAAGCAGTCTGGACTCATTCATAAAACTGTTCAAAGCCGGGTTCCCCCTCTGGGAAAGTGGAGTGTTTTGTAGTCGTGATTGTGGGGGTTACATTCTGCCGTGTTTACTTCCCTCATTTGTTTTTTTGGAATCTGGTTTGGGTGTTTTGACTCGTTCAGAAGAAGAGCCATGTCCGTGCATGCTGGGAAACAAACACACTCCCTCTCTCCCTAACACAGAAACCCACACACACACTCTCTCATTGAACAGCATGGGGGATGTTTTTCCGGTGCTTTGTCTGGTCTGAGGAGATGAAAGCACATCATTAAAGTACAAAGTAGGTCTTCAGGGATTTACTGGAAGGAATTCATGTCTTTTGTTAACCTCTGGCTGCAGGGATTACACATTAAACTTGAGGGGCGGTTACTAGATTAATTTACTGTCAGTGTTTGCTCATTTATATTGAAAGTGTATAATCGTCATTGTATACAGAGCTGGTCAGGATACAAGCTGAGTGGAAACACATTAATGCCTTTATGTTGAAGGGTTTGAAAGTTTCCATCTAACTTCTGATGACTGTATCAGAAATAAAGTTACAGGAGGTAAAGGTAACTTCCTTGGCTTCAAAACAACTCTTTATCTGACTTCAATGTGACTTTGGATTGGAGGAATCATGTGATTTGCTAACAAAGCAGCATCTTTTCACAGTGTATCTTGAATGATAGAAACAGTAATAGGAGTTGACTCAAAGCTGTTGATCATAAATGGTTTATATTTCTGACAGAAATGCCCTTTCAGGTACTTTGGCTGACTATAAATCACATTGGCGATGAGTTTAGGACTAGAGCTGCAACGATTAATAAACGTATCAATTAGTCGATCATAGGGCTGTACCCGAATATCCGAATATTCGTTCGTTGGAGTACTATTCAGGTTTAAATTTCGTTATTTGTTTTTTTGAATTTATTGAAATCTCCAATATCAACGTAAGAGCTTGTTCGGGGGGTGCTAACACTTAACCTTAAACTTTATCGTTTACTTTCTCTGTCTTTATATGTAGATATAACTTTTCTCCGTTAATTTCCGTCACATTGTTTCCATAGCAACAACAACTTCCTGTCAACAGCGCTATCTCTCCTTCAAAAATAAAAGCATGTCCATACAAAATAGGAAGCCAAGCCAAATTACGCTTCAGGCATATACAACTGCAACGAAAGTAACAAACACAATGCGATATCCTTTTCAATTTCAAAGAACAGAAAATTGGGTTATATACATTAACAAATAATTATAAAACAACAATACTGTAGAACAGGGGTGTCAAACTCAAGGCCCGGGGGCCAAATCCGGCCCGCGACTTCATTTTCTGTGGCCCCACAAGAGCTTGCAAAGAATATAATATGTTTATTATACGGTTACATGCCGATTTACAGAAGCATGTTGCCCATAAACTACATGTCCCACAATGCATCTCAAATTTGACTTTTTTCTCTGAATGTCACTTTTCTTTTTAAATCATTTTGTGACATTCTCACTGAAGAGACTTGCAATTATTTGCCCTAGACTTCTGCTTTCAGACGTAGTTATTACTCTATCCGATAATAATCCAATGCAGAGGCAATAATGTCATATAATATACGTTATTTTATATATATTATCTATTTATATATGTATTTTTATATAGTCTTTAAGTTACAACCGGCCCTTTGAGTGCAAGCATAATGCTGATGTGGCCCGCGAAGAAATTGAGTTTGACCCCCCTGCTGTAGAATAACAAATTGAATGCAGTGAATAAAACCGAAATACGGTTCACTGCTGATTACTACGCACCCCCCCCCCCCCCCCCCCCCCGGGCGGGCCGAATATCCGGAGCCCAAAAAATGGTATTCGGGACAGCCCTAGTTGATCAACAGAAATGTAATTGGCAACTATTGATACTGGATTCATGCAAAGTGCTGTTTTTAGTCCTGAAAATATGGATTGTTTTGGTCTTTTCAGTTCGTATCATATTAAAGTGAATACTGGGGTTTTAGACATAATTATATTTTGTATACATTTTGTCTTTCAATTAGTTATAATAGTCATTTTTAAAGCTTTCACAATAGTACTATTTCTTGCTACGTATTCTTCTTTGTGTGCACCATTTATACCAAAGCAAATTCCTTGTATGTGTAAACGTACGTGGTGATGAAACCGATTCTGATTCTGAGATGAGTGTTAAAGCTTTGTTGTTGATTCACAAGGTTGAAGCCATCAAGAGTGGTTTGTCTAATGCACAGCTTTACCTCCTAATGCTCATATTACACGACAACAGACCGGAGAGAGTAACACAATACGTGTCGACACATAAAGACCAGCCCAGGCTTCACCAGGGACAGTATGTGGTGTGTGTCCCTTATGTAAGGCCACAGGGGAGAGGTGGAGGTGTTTCTGAGAGGAAATCAAAGATAGGAGGTCAAGTTATCCAGACAGTCTGTGACCCGGTGCTTACGGCTTAAAGAAGCCCGCTGATGTCGTCTAATCTCTTCTGTGACTAGCTCCATACCATCACGTACACCCAGTACACACACACACTCTCGCACCACACACACACACACACACACACACACACACACACACACACACACACACACACACACACACACACACACACACACACACACACACACACACACACTCTTCAGAGGTGGGAAGAGTAGAGTACAAATACTTTGTTACTGTACTTAAGTACATGTTTCTGGTATCAGTACTTTACTCCACTACTTATTTTTCTGACGACTTTTTGCTTTTACTTCTTACATGTTGAACTCAAATACCTGTACTTTCTACTTCTTACATGTTGAACTCAAATACCTGTACTTTCTACTTCTTACATGTTGAACCCAAATACCTGTACTTTCTACTTCTTACATGTTGAACCCAAATGCCTGAACTTTCTACTTCTTACATGTTGAACCCAAATACCTGTACTTTCTACTTCTTACATGTTGAACTCAAATACCTGTACTTTCTACTTCTTACATGTTGAACTCAAATACCTGTACTTTCTACTTCTTACATGTTGAACTCAAATACCTGTACTTTCTACTTCTCTCATGTTGAACACAAATACCTGTACTTTCTACTTCTCTCATTTTGAACCCAAATACCTGTACTTTCTACTTCTTACATGTTGAACTCAAATACCTGTACTTTCTACTTCTTACATGTTGAACACAAATACCTGTACTTTCTACTTCTTACATGTTGAACTCAAATACCTGTACTTTCTACTTCTCATGTTGAACACAAATACCTGTACTTTCTACTTCTCTCATGTTGAACACAAATACCTGTACTTTCTACTTCTTACATGTTGAACTCAAATACCTGTACTTTCTACTTCTTACATGTTGAACACAAATACCTGTACTTTCTACTTCTTACATGTTGAACTCAAATACCTGTACTTTCTACTTCTTACATGTTGAACTCAAACACCTGTACTTTCTACTTCTTACATGTTGAACACAAATACCTGTACTTTCTACTTCTTACATGTTGAACTCAAATACCTGTACTTTCTACTTCTTACATGTTGAACCCAAATACCTGTACTTTGTACTTCTTACATGTTGAACCCAAATACCTGTACTTTGTACTTCTTACATGTTGAACCCAAATACCTGTACTTTCTACTTCTTACATGTTGAACACAAATACCTGTACTTTCTACTTCTTACATGTTGAACTCAAACACCTGTACTTTCTACTTCTTACATGTTGAACACAAATACCTGTACTTTCTACTTCTTACATGTTGAACTCAAATACCTGTACTTTCTACTTCTTACATGTTGAACCCAAATACCTGTACTTTGTACTTCTTACATGTTGAACCCAAATACCTGTACTTTCTACTTCTCTCATTTCTCAAACAGCTGGCTCCTTTAGTCTGAATGTGTGTTTGATGCGTGATCATTATTCTTTAGAGTCATTGCGTGCCTATTGATTTGAACACGATCCGTGTATCCATCATTTCCTGGTCTTCTCTAAAGAAGAGGGACCAATGGAAACGTTGTCATGTTGCCGTTGTTCAGCATGGAAACATTCATTAGCTAACAATGACATTATTGTTCTAGTCATATAAAGGGAGGTCAGGTACTCTTTAAAACAGCTGGTAGCAGTGGCGGCTGGTGGAAATTATTTTAGGTGGGGCTATTGTAATGGTGAATAAACCACACAGGGACAATTTTGAGACATTACCCCTTAAATTATGACTTCTGGTGATGTTACAGATATGAGAAGACTGATCAATACCTCCTTAATCTTCAGTGTGGTTAGCTATGAATCTTCCAAAACTTCCAAATACCTTGTCCTGGACATAGTTTCTACAGTAAACTGTGCAACAATACAGTAGGCCCACACAAACTGCAGAACACCGGTTCTTTGGCAACCCATTTAAAATCAGGAGACTAAATACGAACATTATACGCAGACACAGACGTGGTTCAGAAACACAGACATATTAGAAAACAGACCATTAAGGCAAAAAATCTAGTCTGATGGATGCTGTCAAAACTCAACTACAATAATGTGTGTGTGTGTGTGTGTGTGTGTGTGTGTGTGTGGTGTGTGTGTGTGTGTGTGTTGTGTGTGTGTGTGTGTGTGTGTGTGTGTGTGTGTGTGTGTGTGTGTGTGTGTGTGTGTGTGTGTGTGTGTGTGTGTGTGTGTGTGTGTGTGTGTGTGTGTGTGTGTGTGTGTGTGTGTGTGTGTGTGTGGTGTGTGTGTGTGTGTGTGTGTGTGTGTGTGTGGTGTGTGTGTGTGTGGTGTGTGTGTGTGTGTGTGTGGTGTGGTGTGTGTGTGTGTGTGTGTGTGTGTTTTATTTATCACGGGCACATAGTATCTGTCTCCAGCTGTTTGAAGAGCAAGCATGGGAAACAAAAGACAGCGTTTACCTGTTTGCATCCAGCTAGTCACACACACAGTTACAATCACACTCCCTGTAATTGACATAATTAATAGATAGTTTAGCTTCTCACCATCATTTGCTGTGGCCCACTGATCTTAACTGAAAGGCTGCCTGTCAAACATAAACATTCAGCCACGTGACGAGTTTTACACAAGACGGATCCTTTCCAGCCATAACCAACTCACAGACTGCATCGGGCGCTGAAATTGCCGCCCTTTGAGCATCAGATCTGACGACGCTGATTGGCTGAAATTATGTTTCGGCGGCGTAGTTTACAGATCGCAACAGTCAGCAATGTGTTGGATGCTGCTTCTCTGGCTGAGGGCTCCTTTCTTAGCGCCCAGACGAGAGAGGTGAATGAGACACGCTGCGTCCGCCAGTGACTTATCAGTAACTTTAGACATCGCAACACAATTTTAAACGAATATATTTTAGATTATACATTTTACTGATACCAACTATATAATATTTACCTTGTTCATTAAAAATAAAAATAAATATTTTTTTAAATATTTCTTCTTTTATGACAATCAAACATGTGGGAAGAGGGGGGGCCACTATAACCAACTCACAGACTGCATTGGGCGCTGAAATTGCCGCCCTTTGATCATCAGATCTGACGACGCTGATTGGCTGAAATTATGTTTCGGCGGCGTAGTTTAAAGATAGCAACAGTCAGCCATGTGTTGGATGCTGCTTCTCTGGCTGAGGGCTCCTTTCTTAGCGCCCAGACGAGAGAGGTGAATGAGACACGCTGCGGACGCCAGGCAGGAAACATGAGACTTATCAGTAACTTAAGACATCGTAACACCATTTTAAACGAGATTTTATTTTTAGATTATGCATTTTTACTGATATCAACTATATAATATTTACCTTGTTCATTAAAAAAAATATATATATATTTTTTTTTATGGATGGTAGTTATGCGTACTTTTTACTTAAGTACATTTCAAAGCCTTTAGCTTTCTACGCTTCAAAATATCCTGCTGAAAAGAACATGATACGTTTCATAAATGCGTGCTTGCAACGGACCTTATTTTCTGCAATGTACCGAAATCCAATGGGAAAATCCCATTGATTATTTATCAGAAATTAATCCCTACCTTCAGAAGAAATACCTCAGCACTGCACCACTACTGCCAGAGTGCTTGCTGATACTGGTTAAAAAAATTCAAAGGAAAAATCTCAAACTTTCCCAGCGTGAGAAAAAAAAACATGGCGGACAGACACCCGATTTATTTTCAGTGGAAAATCCTAAATTGTAGAATAGCCATTATAATGATTTTTGATTACATTTCAAGTTGTACTTTTAGAATCTTCGTCCAGTGGGATCTACAGTTTGATAGATATTACGAAGATTATTTGAGCTCCACGTTTTTTTTAATACAAAACATTGTATCCATGATGTCACGTCTTGAGAGGGTTATTTGGAATACACTACGTGCTGCCCTGTGGACCAACGTAGCTATGACACATTTCTTTGTGAGACTGAGTTGGTTTTACAGACAGCAGGAATATTTTTTGTCAGTCTTTTGAAACTAAGATCCCAACATTTGATGATCACAACTAGTCGTACCCTGACCCAGAACCCAGAGGCCCTCAGGACCGGTAATTATAGGGACTCGCTTTGTAAACCAAGCACATCCATGACTGCTTTTAGTGAACACACCCATCTCTGGAATTCCTGGAAGAGAACATTACTGGTTTGGCTGTGTTCAAGTGCCTACTGTAATTATGTGGCCTTTAATTGTGCTGTGTTAACACCGTTAGATTGGGATGAGCTGCGACTCAGATGGATCCATGGTTTATTTTAAAGATCTGAGGCGGGGTTGGAATCGTTTATGTTTTGTTGCAAAGCCTCGTCATTTGAGCCTGCAGGGAATCATAAACCAGAGCAGGGTCACAATGAAAGAGGTCAAAAAGGCAAGAGTATACTTCTCTAGGTTAGGACTGTAGCTTTGTGTTACTCTCATTTAATTGGCTTAACAATTATCTGTATTTCTCAGGATGAAGAACAAAAACATTTGGTACATTGAGTTTTTTGTCTTGTGTATCACCATTAGCATTATGCCTTTATGAAAGATGTATTTAGTCGGACAGAAAGTAATACTCACCGGATAACAACACACACACACACACACACACACACACACACATGCACGCACAGATTGTAAAGGTGTAGTAACACAGTACAGACCCCCTCTACTTGAAAGCCATGCACACACACACACACACACACACGTTTACTCAAGTACAAGATCTGAGTAAATTCACAAGCTACCCTGCAATATACAAATTCATTCAAACTTTCCACACACACACACACACACACACACACACACACACACACACACGCACAGATTGTAAAGGTGTAGTAACACAGTACAGACCCCCTCTACTTGAAAGCCATGCACACCTACACACACACACACACACACACACACACACACACACACACACGTTTACTCAAGTACAAGATCTGAGTAAATTCACAAGCTACCCTGCACGATACAAAGTCATTCAAATTTGCCACACACACACACACACACACACACACACACACACACACACACACACACACACACACACACACACACACACACACAGATTGTAAAGGTGTAGTAACACAGTACAGACCCCCTCTACTTGAAAGCCATGCACACCTACACCTACACCTACACACAGGTGTTAGCAGTAAATGTTAGATGTGTTTTGAGGACCGTTTGCCGTCCTGGCTCCAACGTAATGGAACAAGCTTTTCATGGTATTGCTTGAAGTCTGCACATCTTCCGTCACAGACTTAAAACCCACCTGCTTTTGGCCATTAAACCCAACACACATAAAACATAGTTAGTTGTAGTACTTAAATATGTTTTCCTTATTTGAAGCTAATGTACCTGCATGTTTCTTGCTACGCTGAGTTAGTTTCTTCATACTTAATTGCACTTTCTCGTAAGCCGTCTACTATAGAATCGCTAAATAGGGTCTTAAGCTTAATTAAATGTAATGAGTGTGTGGGCGTGAATAGACTGTTGATTGACATCTACATGAGTCTCCTGTTAGCTTTGTTGTACCTGTTAGAAAGGGATAAAAGCACTTCTCTGATTCTTATCTTATGGGAGATCTGCAGATGTGTGACTAATACATTTCCATCTTAGGTCCAACCCTGAATAAATCCATCTAGTCATTTTCAAGTTTCAACTAGAACCATCATTGTTTCCTATCTCCAGGCGGTGTTGGGCGTAGATTACAGATTACCAGGCTCCATCCAGTCGAGCAGGATGTCAGGGATAAACCTAAAAAGCTTTGTTTCTCACTGACCTCTTGTGGTTTCAATGTGTTGCACTCGGGAACGTCACATTTGGGTGTATGGTAAAAAGGTCAGACCTCCTTAATACAAGATTACAACAGCTTTTGAGAATATCTGCCCGTCACGGTAAGCTTGGTCAATGTGTAAAAACATCCTTGATGTCTTGCTCTGATGTTTTGCCTCAAGGTTAACGGGATCTCATACTCTGCCTCCTTCATCCTTCCCATCAAATTCCACGGATATTTCTATCTTTCCGCGCCAAGGAATCCTACAAACACTAAGACTCAGGAATGTGGACAACTCCTACGTGTGTGTGTGTGTGTGTGTTTGTGTGGCCTAGCATTACTATACTTGTGGGGACCTAAATCTGTTTACACAGTCACGTGTGGGGACTCGCCTCCCTTATTCCCTCATTAATTTTAGGGTGAAGACTTGGTAAGGGTTAGGTTAAGGGTTAGGGTTAGGCATGTGTTGGTTATGGTTAAGGTTAGGATAAGTCTCCAGGATACATGTAAGTCAATGTAATGTCCCTTGAAGTGATGTATACATGGTGTGTGTGTGTGTGTGTGTGTGGTGTGTGTGTGTGTGTGTGTGTGTGTGTGTGTGTGTGGTGTGTGTGTGTCTGTGTGTGTGTGTGTGTGTGTGTGTGTGTGTGTGTGTGTGTGTGTGTGGTGTGTGTGTGTGTGTGTGTGGTGTGTGTGTGTGTGTGTGTGTGTGTGTGTGTGTGTGTGTGTGTGTGTGTGTGTGTGTGTGTGTGTGTGTGTGTGTGTGTGTGTGTGTGTGTGTGTGTGTGTGTGTGTGTGGTGTGTGTGTGTGTGTGTGTGTGTGTGTGTGTGTGTGTGTGTGTGTGTGTGTGTGTGTGTGTGTGTGTGTGTGTGTGTGTGTGGGTGTGTGTGTGTGTGTGTGTGTGTGTGTGTGTGTGTGTGTTGTGTGTGTGTGTGTGTGTGTGTGTGTGGTGTGTGTCCAGCTCTCCAAACAGCGTTACACAGCCTTTAAATTACACTAAAACCTTCAGATTCTTAAATGGACGGGATACATGTGACTCTATTGACCAACCCAAACCTTGGGTCCCTCTAGGTTTGGGAAGTTAATCTACTGTACCAAACAAAACGCTAGAAATGGACAGCACTTGTGATTGGTGTGGATGACTGACACACAAGAAGAACAGAGATACGTGTATGTGCAGATGTACTGTTGTTTATCGTGTATAGTTCTGCTTTGGATGGTTATCGTCCAGCCACAGCTCTTAGCCCTGCAGAGGAACGGCAGCTGCTTCGAGTATGCATGTCAAATATGTGAAAATCAATTGTGATGACAAACAACATCATCTCTGTTTACTGAAAACAGCTTTCCAAGACATCCATCAGTTGAGTCTCTTATTTATCGGCTTGTGAGCTCAGTCCTCGCTCACCCTCAATGTGTTTACGTTACACACAACTGTTGTTCATATGTTGCTCTGTTTGCCATTTGGCTGATGTGTTTGCTAATCCCATTTCTCCCCTAGCAAGATGCTTCTAATTATCTTTATGATCATTTCAAACACACCCACACGAACACACATCAAGACAGAGTTTGAAAGTCTGAGTATCAGCGGTTTGTCTTTGGAGCAATTCAATCAGGTTGTTTTAGATTTCTTGTTAGAATGTGTGCGAGACCTCAAATCTACATTTAAGAGTCTAGCTGTGCATACACAACCCCTTCAGAAGTACTCTTGTTGTGTCCATTGTTATTCTTCTGCAACTATCTTTCTGGAACTGAAGCGATATTTGATATCCGTTGTGAACCCGTAGAGGTATCAGGAAACGGCTAATACGCTTCTTGTGAACTCGAGAGCATTTGATGTGTCTTGTCTTTTTCCAGGTCAGTCAGCAGGGGGATTCCAGCCATTCCTTTTGTCTGTAGTTATCCTGTCGTGTCAGCTGATCTGACTCCCAACTGGTTCAACAAGGCTAACCGCTGGCGCTGT
This sequence comes from Harpagifer antarcticus, assembly GCA_902827135.1. Taxonomy (NCBI): domain Eukaryota; kingdom Metazoa; phylum Chordata; class Actinopteri; order Perciformes; family Harpagiferidae; genus Harpagifer; species Harpagifer antarcticus. The sequence continues at coordinate 497,159 of CADEHL010001070.1, forward strand.
TTAGACTCAAACAGATCATCTTTCTGATCTCGTTTCATATGCTTTGTCTGTCTATTGGGTCATTAAGATGTGGATGATTTGACTAGCCCGTCTGACAGGGAAGTGTGAAGTGTAATGGCCTTGTTTGTTCATTCCCAATGTGTTATGGATAAGAGGGCTTGATGGCAAAAATGGGGAAAGGTATCTGAGGTCATACTTGTTTTTGTTGAAGGGACTGATATCTGGAGGTGCCAAGGTTACAAATACTGTCCATGTGGAAATATACCATCAACAGTCTGGGTTTGTGGCAATGTCCTTCATCAGAATAATCCTATTATTGGCTCATTTTAAGTAACGGTACATTACAGAGTTTAAGAGTTTTCCATTCACTTATCTTTGAGAAGAATTACATATATCTGCCTTATTGTCGGATTTCCATTAATCATCATTCATCTACATTTACATTTCAATGGACTTTAATCACAATAATATCTAGACCAGTGGTTCTCAACTGGTCAGGCCTCGGGACCCACTTTTTACTTGGTCAATACATCGCGACCCAACATTTTGAAGCACTCAAATCTATTCAATAAAAATCGTGCTGTAATATATACGCTTTTCAGCATACAATATTAATTAAAGTGAAGTACAGTGCATATATCCCTTATATCCCTTCACAGAACTAAAGTATGCTTTTAAAAAAGGTTTAATGAGATGATGGAATCAAAGCTGAACTATATAAAAAGGCACGCATGCTGAAAACCCAACCCCAGCAGGGGGTCTGGGGGGATTCTCCCCCAGGAGATTTTAAGAAATACTAACATAAACTATGCGTTCTGGTACTCTGAGAAGAAAATAAATAAATCTATTACTACCCGACATGTTAATAATATTTTATGCCATTGTTTGTGTTTCACTTTGTTCTGACAGCTTGCTGCTCCTCACAGAGAGAAGAGTAAAGAGGAGAGAGTCTGTGTGACTTACTTTAAATTGTGGGTAAGGGTAGATAGCTCCCATTGTTCTGTGACCTGTCAGTCATCAGACCGTGGGTCATATTTCATTACGTGTTCATTTTTATCTGAAGTTGTACCCATGGATGTATAAAGAAGAGTTCTACCGCTAAGTTATTCTCCGTGGGGACTTCCGGCAACAATCTTGATTCTGATTGGCCAGAAGACTCGAAAAAACATCAGCAAAGATGTTTTATTGAGAAGATGATCACTACGTGACAGAAGTTTTCAAAACCGTTTATGGTCTCCGGTACTTCCAGTCCAACGCCGACTGCATGCACAGCGTTAGAACATCAGGCCTTCAAAATAAAAGTTTGACTTTTCCCCCAAAAACAAAAACTCACACATCCGCGACCCACTTTTGTGTCCACGACCCACCAGTTGAGAACCACTGATCTAGACATTTCATTGTAATACAAGTCTTTTGACTGTTAATATTTACAGTAATAGGAGAGGTATTATAATAAGCCATTTCTAGCTTCTAACCTCTCCTGTAATGGCAGATAATGCGTGTTTGTTCATTCCCAATGTGTTATGGATAAGAGGGCTTGATGGGTTTCTGTAACTAGTAACTCATACTTGTTTGTTGAAGTGACTGTTATCTGGAGGTACAAATACTCTTGAATGGACTGCGAGGGCTGTTTTACAAGTGCATTGAATTCTCACTATAGGAATTATTCAAAAGAAAGAGGGGAAATGCTGCTGTAATTGTCGTACAATCTCTCCTGAAAGACTGCCCTATATTCTGTCCTTGTGTCTGTAGAGCTTTCTAACTGGGCGTCCATGGTTTCGTTTTCATCAACACTAACATGTGGCAACTTGCCTCGCCCTCAGAGACACTTCCTGATGTTTTTCTACATCTACATTACACCGGCTGTGCTTCTTCAGCTCTTTACTTTCAACCTTTGCACAAACAGTAACTCTGTCATGTGCTGTTTGGCAGAGTCCACTTGTCGGTTCCTTCCAACTTTCTCTAGCAAGGTCCCATTGCTCCTTTGCTTGCGTAATTTCACAGAGTTCAGGAGTTACATTAGCCTTGATATGACCGGAGGTGGGAAGTAGTGGAGTACAAATACTTTGTTACTCTACTTAAGTACATTTTTCTGGTATCAGTACTTTACTCCACGACGACTTTTTACTATTACTTCTTACATGTTGAACTCAAATACCTGTACTTTCTACTTCTTACATGTTGAACCCAAATACCTGTACTTTCTACTTCTCACATGTTGAACACAAATACCTGTACTTTCTACTTCTTACATGTTGAACCCAAATACCTGTACTTTCTACTTCTCACATGTTGAACACAAATACCTGTACTTTCTACTTCTTACATGTTGAACCCAAATACCTGTACTTTCTACTTCTCACATTTTGAACTCAAATACCTGTACTTTCTACTTCTTACATGTTGAACACAAATACCTGTACTTTCTACTTCTTACATGTTGAACTCAAATACCTGTACTTTCTACTTCTTACATGTTGAACACAAATACCTGTACTTTCTACTTCTTACATGTTGAACTCAAATACCTGTACTTTCTACTTCTTACATGTTGAACTCAAATACCTGTACTTTCTACTTCTTACATTTTGAACTCAAATACCTGTACTTTCTACTTCTTACATTTTGAACCCAAATACAGGGCTCGACATTATAATTGGCCCGCTGGCCCGGAAGCACTATTTAGACACCCCGGGCCAGCATAACGTACTTTCCACTTGCCCGCTCGGGCCACTAAAAATATTGTTTAAAAAAAAATGTTTCCTGTGGTATTGGTATTTTGACTAGCAATTTAGTTAAATTGTTTCGTTTATTAACGCTACAACAGAGCGTTCCGTGAGTCGGTTGTCGTTGTTGGGGGGAAAGCAAACAGCTGTTTGCTGCGGAGCGCAGCGCCAGCCTGCTCGCGCTGCGCTCCGCAGCGAGCGCAGCGCGAGCAGGCTGGCGCTCCTTCACTACAGACTATCGCGCCACCTAACCATTCGCCAACATGTTTTTAATACCAGCGGTAACCGGCCAAAAAACTATTTTCAAATAAAATAAAGTCACCGGAGGAGTTAAAGGAGAGTGACATGAGAAGAAGAGGGAGAGAAAGTTTCAGCTTGATCGATGGAGTTGGCTTCTAGTGGTGCAGTGACGCGTCCTAAAACCCTTTTATAATCTATCGATTAGATTTATGATTCGAAAATTATAAAAGTAGGGCAGACATGTGGAGATTATCCGGCTGAACAAAACGTGCATTTATCAAACAGGTTTGTTTTCCACAGACCTTATTTCCAGCTATTTTCCAAAACCCTTGTGGAGGGAACCAGCAGCTTACTTCCTGGTTTTAGGACGCGTCACTGGCTGCACCTCTCTATACGATGCCAATATAAACAAGGTCTTCTGTCGGCTCTGTACATCAATGCCGACCTATGCTGACAAGTAAGTGAAGAGTAGAACATATAAATGTATTGGCTTTAGGGAAATGTCCCAGCAGTTTAGGATAATGAAGGATCTAATCTAATCTGTAGCCATTACATGTCTAACTCCTAATGACAGGAAGGCAGAAAGTGCATTATACAAATAATAATACTCATAATAATAGCAGACATTTTTTAACAATGACCACAATATCATTATTTTAATAAACCAAATATGAACAAATGAGGAAGAACTGATTGTTCAAATGTTGTAGTACAAGTAGTAATGTATAAATTACTATTGCAACAAATGTGTTAATTTTCTTCATTATTTGTCGATATTTTTTTTTTGGACGAATGCTTCGGGTTAGTGGTGACAATGGTGGGGCCAGTGACAATACAATTCCACCGGCCCGGAGGACCAGTGGCTTTTTACCCTTAATGTCTACCCCTGCCAAATACCTGTACTTTCTACTTCTCACATTTTGAACACAAACACCTGTACTTTCTACTTCTTACATGTTGAACACAAATACCTGTACTTTCTACTTCTTACATGTTGAACCCAAATACCTGTACTTTCTACTTCTTACATGTTGAACCCAAATACCTGTACTTTCTACTTCTTACATGTTGAACTCAAATACCTGTACTTTCTACTTCTTACATGTTGAACACAAATACCTGTACTTTCTACTTCTTACATGTTGAACACAAATACTTGTATTTTCTACTTCTTACATGTTGAACTCAAATACCTGTACTTTCTACTTCTTACATGTTGAACCCAAATACCTGTACTTTCTACTTCTCACATGTTGAACACAAACACCTGTACTTTCTACTTCTTACATGTTGAACCCAAATACCTGTACTTTCTACTTCTCACATGTTGAACTCAAATACCTGTACTTTCTACTTCTTACATGTTGAACACAAATACCTGTACTTTCTACTTCTCACATTTTGAACCCAAATACCTGTACTTTCTACTTCTTACATGTTGAACTCAAATACCTGTACTTTCTACTTCTCTAATTTTCAAACAGCTGGTTCCTTTAGTCTGAATGTGTGTTTGGTGGCGTGATCATTATTATTTACCAGAATATTTTTAAACACGAGTATCTGTACTTCTACTTGAGTAAAGGATGTGTGTACTCTTGCCATCTCTGGATATGAAGTTACATTTTTCAAGATAATTGAGTTATTCCACAATCTTTCTAAGCGACAGTAGAAGTGCCTGGTTCCCTGGTTGAGAATAACCACTCAACCATCACACTGTATTTATGTTGTCACATGACTCAACAAGTATGAATAAGATCCACCCGTCCACATTCTGACTTTAGTGTCTTCACGACGGATCCAGAAAGAGACACATGTCCGGCTTTTCATCGCCTACAGGAAAGACGTTCGCTCCACCTCTGTTAGTGTTTTCCCCTTTGAACACTCTGTAATTATGGACAGGAAGCTGTGGACCACACATCTCCTGTGGGACGTTTCCTCACACGGAGAGGAGTGAAGGGGGGAGGACATTCCTGTCGGTAACGGTGTGCGAAATACAGCGCTTTTTTTGTGAGCAAATCTGTATTGAGATGAATACACTACATGTACGACAAGTTTCCTTTAAAAAAGAAGAAGAAAATAACTAAAAATTACATAAGAAAAATTAAAATTAGATAACAGCAATTACTTACTAAATATACAAAACACAGAATACATATGTCAGCTAAAAACAATAAGAATAATACAGACAAACAGAAATAAAAATAAAACAAACCCAACACACACACACACACACACACACACACACACACACACACACACACACATCACTTCAGGGGACATTACATTGACTGGCATGCATTACCTGGAGACTTATCCCATAAGGGAGGCAAGTCCCCACACGTGACTGTAAACAGATTTAGGTCCCCACAAGTATAGTAATGCTAGGCCACACACTCACACTCACACTCACACACACACACACACACACACACAGAGATAAGAAGTACTTTATTGGGAAATGTTGGCGTTGCAGCAGCATAAAAAGACAAGGCATTGCACATTAGAGAAATGACAGATGCTGCTTAGTGGTGATAGGGCTTTATTTCTCAAGTGTCTAAATAACCTATATATCTGATTTAAAATGTGCAATTGAGCCTTTTTCGACATTGATCAGGACCCGGTGAAACTCTGAGTCATTTAGTAGGGATCCTTTGCACTAGCCAATGAAAACATCGCCTCCTCTCCAGTCATTGTTCCCGTTACCAAATGGTGCACAGGTTTAGAGTGAAATGTCCAAACAAATTGAGGAACGTTGTACATTTTCAGCCGTGATTCTCAAGAGGGCTCGGCAGGATTACATAACGACCATAATTCCTGTAACTCTGGTACATGTTTCTATTAGGTTTGAATTGTTTGTGGATTTTGGCAGCCCAAACACCAAATGTGTCTCTTTGTTGAAGTCTCTATGGTGAGTAGATTGTCGTGTCTGCATTTGTTTCGACCTCCCGGCTAGATATGATGTCAGGAAAGCTCATAAAGGTGACCAGGACATTGCTGGTCAGCCATGAAGCGCTGTGAATGGACCGAATGAATGGAGATCTTTGTTATAGTGACGTGAACTCGCCTGTAGACAACACACTGACTGGTTTTCTGAATCACTGATCCACTCACTGAACCTACACAGACTTCCTTACAGAACACGCTTTGTTTCAGAGTGGGAAACGTGGCTATATTGTGTGTTTCCCGTCCATTATCGACTTCTGGTTCAGTCGGAGGATGTCGTAGCACTGCTGTTTATTTCCCATTGCTCAGTGGGAACTCTCTGGGAGGTCACGGAGTGCGTTGGGTTTGGAAATATCCATTAGCACAACATCTTATCCTTGAGGGTCGCAAAAGGGGCACATGAGCCGATAACAGCTGACTTTTGGCGAGAGGAGGAGTAAACCCTGGACTCGGTTGCCTGTCAATCAAAGGGCGGACACATAGAAACCAGAGCACCCAGTCAACATGCCAGAAATAAAAGAGAAAGGAAACATGAGTGTTGAGCTTTTAGTGAGCCTCTGTTCTGTCTCGTAAGACTTGCTGTGATTCAGTCAAGTCTGTTTTATTTATTTAGCCCAATATCACAAGTTGTCGTCAGGGGGCTTAATAATCTTTACTGCGAACGACAACCTCTGATCGCAGACCATTGCAGCAAATAAGGAAAAACTCCCCCAAAAACTCTTAAACATGGAAAAAATACTATATAGATCTGTATTGGTTTAGGGTTAGATAGATGGATGGATGGATAGATGGATGGATGGATGGATAGATAGATAGATGGATGGATAGATGGGTGGATGGATAGATAGGTGGATGGATAGATAGATAGATGGATGGATGGATGGATGGATAGATAGATAGATGGAGAGATGGATAGATAGATAGATGGGTGGATGGATAGATGGATGGATGGATGGATGGATAGATAGATAGATGGAGAGATGGATGGATAGATAGATAGATGGATGGATGGATAGATGGATAGATGGATAGATAGGTAGATAGATGGGTGGATAGATGGATGGATGGATGGATGGATACGTTGTAACAGTTAGGGGTTAGGGTCCAAGTTTACTAGATCTTTCAAGAAAGGAAACAAAGGTAGTTATTGGGAAATTATAGAGTCCCACACCAGTTGGTTTTAAACTCACTTTGAGTTGAAGCTGTGAATCAATAGGCGCATTCACACTGCGGTACTTTTCCCACAAAGGTTCATGCGAACTTAGTTCAGTGAACTCTTTTATCGCGTTCACACCAAAAAGAGCCGGTACTAAATATAGCTCTTTTCTCACAAAAGAGCCGCTCGAAAGTCCCTGCTAGAGAGCAGGGACTTTCGAGCGGCTCTTTTGTGAGAAAAGAGCTATATTTCTGATTGGCTGGGCGGATTGCAAACCACGCCCCGTAAAAACTTCCAAAAAGTTTTGTGAAGCCGCCATTTTATTATCCTCGCATTAGCATTATTAGCATTAGCATTAGCCCAGCGCAGAAACGCAGAGAGACTAACGTATGGCAACACAAAATAAAACATGGGAGCGGTGGAGATGAGGAGGTGTCGGCGTTCTGGCGATTTACTCGGAAGGCTTCAGTAGAAGCTGCTGGGAGTCCCAGCAGCTTCTACTGAAGCCTTCCCCAACTCCGGGGACTTCCGGCCGGGGACTGTGGGGGGCAGTATCCGCCGTGAAGTTGTTTGTAGCCTGCCAGTAAACCCAAAGCAGAAGAAGAAGAAGTGAAGTCAGCGGCTTCATTTGCCTAATCCACCCCCAGGGACTTTTTCCGGTGTGAACGCGATCTGTACTTAGTTCATGCGAACTAAAGAGTTTGCATGAACTAAGTTCGCATGAACCTTTGTGGGAAAAGTACTGCGGTGTGAATGCGCCTAATGCTGCAGTGAATGAGGCTGGAAGTTGTGAATGAAATGTTGTGGATCAATACTCTTCTGCCTGCTGGTCAGTAGTAACACAGTGATGTGATGTTCTGTTTGGCTGGTTTGTGTGTGTTTATTCCTGTTCAAGTTGACTATGTTTAGACATTTTGTCTATCCTTGGATAGATTGGATCCTTGTTGTTCTCTTAGGGACTGATTGGTTTCCATCCACCTGTTTTTATATGCATTTTCAATTTGCACATAAGAAACAACTGGAAATGGCAATCAATTGTTCAAAGAAGAGTCGTTAACCTTGGATAAGGTGGGGTTGTTGGAGTATCACTGTATCGTAAAGTGCTTTAAGTTAGCAAGTGAGTTGCTAATGCAATGGTTTATATGATGTCATCCTCTTTTTTCAATGGAATAATATTTTCTTCTGATTACAATTGATCGGCATAAGCATTTATTTACATTTTCTTGGGCTGATTTCTTAAAATATGGTTTAAATTTGCAATTATTTTTTATTTAAACCAAGCTCTTTCTCACTCACATCATCCACAGAGCCACATTATGGTGTCCAAACCATGTGTAATGACTATCTAGGGATGGTTGTACATGAAGTTTTATTCCTACACTTTTGACATTGAAACATCACTGAGGCGATGAATGGAAGTAGGGTGTTAAATGTAATTCTGAATATACATAAATCAGTGTTTGATTACCAACCAATGAATGTGGGAACAAAGTGGGAGGTCACGGAGTGCGTTGAGTTTGCAAAATGTGCTTTGTTCCTTCTTAAATAAACAAAAACAAACACTACATTACAGTACAGCCCCGTCATAAAGGGAAGGGTAACCCAAAACCAAACCGTACAGGAAGTGGAGCTTCAGCCCGAGGGCTCAGTTCCTGGCAGTCACCATCAACACAATTAATGGAAAGGAACATCCCAATCCCAATATCGACCGCAGCCATTTCCATTTCCATCTCGCATCCTGATCAAATCAAGTTATTTACAAAGCCCAACACCTCCCGCTTGATCCTGTGAATCCAACACAGTGAAGCAGAAACATTTCCCCCCCTTATATAAGATAAGCAGCAGAAAAGACGAGGCATTGCACGTAAGAGAAATTAAAAGAGTAGAAATAAACAATAACAACATGTTAACATCCTATCATATCATTGTTTTTAATTTTTAATTTGAATGCACCTGCCCATTGCCTGGACAAGTTAGATGCCGCCTATCACAGCGCACTGAGATTTGTCACAAACTGTAAAGCACTTACTCATCACTGTACCCTGTATGCCAAGGCAGGTCTGCCATCACTTACTGTACGGAGGCTCAGTCACTGGTACACGTTTATCTATAAAGCTTTGTTGGGTAAACTCCCGTATTATATCTGCTCTCTGAGAACACAGAGTTGCAAGCAGCTATTGTCTGAGATCGCATGATGTAGTATTGTTAGATGTGCCGAGAGCAAGGACTGTCTCAGGTGAGACAGCTTTTATGTGCAGCTCCACTTGCTCGGAACAATCTTCAGCAAGAATTGAAACTGAGCAATCTCATTCCTCTGCATGTCTTTAAAGCTAGGCTAAATGAAATGCTCTTTGATACTATGGGCTCTTGTAAATGTCTATAACTATGTAAATGTGCCTTTAAATATAATGTATGATGTCCTTTATTGTTTTATGTTTCATGTGGAACCTATATGCTGCAGGTCTCCCTTGATCTCAATGGGACCAATCTGATTAAATAAAGGTTTAAATTAAATGAGGATGTGTGTACTCCTCTTGTGCCGTTGACGTTAATCCAATGCAGATCTGTATCTGTGTTTCTGGATCCACACGCTGGGCTGTCCTGCTGAAGCCTGAAGAGTGGGACGTCCTGTTCCTCTCAGCGAGGACGGGCTGGATCAGGAGAGAGAGAGGCGGGACACTTTGTTAACCTGCCGCTCGAATCGTTAAAGGATATATATTTTACTCTTAATGTTAAAGCTACTGTACAGGATATCCAACTGCACTGGTGTAAAGTACCGAAGTACATTTCCTCGACAAGAACTGTTCTTATGTACAATTGACTTTACTTAAAGGTAGGGTAATTCACTTCAGATACACTTCTTGTTATATTCCATGGAATGCTCTTAACATCCCGATAGCAATGAATATCTGAAGTGCTTTGACAATAAATACATTAAAAAATGTCATCTGAGCCGGCTAAAGTAACTGGATAGCCTACCTGCCTGTCAGCCTTCCCTCGGAGCACAAACTGATCTCGTGCCCTCATTGGTCATGTGTGTGTTCGTGTGTGTTGAAGGAGGGGCTCTGTAAGGAAGTGGCCGATTTGTTCCGGTTGTGTATTTTCAAATTCTAGCGCACTCGAGCTGGTTTCTCCGAAATTACACACTCCACCTTTAAGTACTTTAATTATAAGAAACACTTAATATATTTTTTAAAACAAGAAGAGGAGGGGGAAGAGCAAAGGATGGGGAAGGGGAAACAAACTGAAAGAGTTGACTTCTTGTAAATGAATCAAACATAACTGTATTAGGTTGAAAGCAACACTAATAAGTTGAACTTCATATCTATCTATCTGGCATTAATCAACCACTAATTAAGAGGTGTAATTGAACCCTCGTTATGACACTGACAGGTGTGAGTTTCCCAGCATGCACTCTGCTGAGCGGGTGTTTCTGGGTCAGCTGATCTTTATCCCACAGCGTGATGACACGGTGGAAAACTGCTTCACTGCAGAGACTCCTGAATACTCCACAGCTACCTTCAGTCACTTTATGCAACCCTCACTTTCTACTGCTATCATTAGATTTCAGATGAAACACTCTGTGTGTCCAATTGGGTTTTGTGACAGTTGCTCCACTTAAGATTTAAATAAATAAAATATGTCATAAACATAAAAAGTGCAAGTTAATGTGTGCAATACAAAATCTAAAATACATTTAAAGTAAAATACAAAATCTGTTTGTGTTGTCTGGCTCCCCCAAGTGGCTGTGTGTGTGTGTGTGTGTGTGTGTGTGTGTGTGTGTGTGTGTGTGTGTGTTGTGTGTGTGTGTGTGTGTGTGTGTGTGTGTGTGTGTGTGTGTGTGTGTGTTGTGTGTGTTGTGTGTGTGTGTGTGTTGTGGGTGTGTGTGTGTGTGTGTGTGTGTGTGTGTGTGTGTGTGTGTGTGTGTGTGTGTGTGTGTGTGTGTGTGTGTGTGTGTGTGTGTGTGTGTGTGTGTGTGTGTGTGTGTGTGTGTGTGTGTGTGTGTGTGTGTGTGTGTGTGTGTGTGTGTGTGTGTGTGTGTGTGTGTGTGTCCCCTCACCCCATTTCCCCCCTGTTTGAGGTGTATTTGCCTCCCCTATCCTTCGCTCTTCCTCCTCTTCCTCTTCCTCCTCCTAATTCTCCACATCCTCTCTTTTTGCTTCTGCATCTGTACGCGAGGCTTAAATCTGGTCTCCATTGACTTACAGATGTCCATTTACACTTTGATCCTCTTCAGCGGTCATTAGTAGACCCGAGGCGGTACATTAGCAAATTACACCTTTCCAACACGGCTCCCATCACCCCGTCGCAGGGGTCAGAGGTCAGGAGGGATTGGGGGGGGGGGTTTGACGGGTGTGGGAGCAGAGAAAGAACATTTTGTGCCAGCACTGGTTCCCTCCTGCTGGTCTCTAACAGGCTGATGGTGGGACCACACAGGCTGCGTTCTGATTGGTTGGTTCCTCGGTCAGGAGGTCACCTCATGGGCGCTGCTGATGGGGGTTTGTCGTATCGGAAAGGCGGCACGTCCTAAATTCAGCTGTGGATATGGAGAGCACAGGATGGAAATGATTACCTCAACTGTGGGCAACTTTTGTTCAAATATATAAGCAATCTTTCCGATCCAAATGATCCAGACTCCCTTTAAACTTCAAAATCGACCCAGAATTAATCAGAATAGAATAAATCTTTATTGTCATCATACAAAGTACAACGACATTTCTTTGGCAACGACACAAATAAATAAATAACTAAGAGTGGTATAAGCAGAGGTAGTAGCGATGACAGTGCAACGAGATAACATTCAATGTCAATGTGCGTATTTACACTTACAGTCTAAAAACGTTACATATACACAACTGTATAAATGTAGTGTATTCATAAAGGGTTTAGTAACCAAAGAATCACATAGCCATAAATATGTCTACATAGCAGTGGTTGCAGTCTTTGAATCAGACCCTAAGGACTACAAATATGGCTTCTTTCCGGTTTAACACTAGAACCGCCAGAGGTCGCTGTGTACCTAAAACCGCCAACGGGTCAAATTTACCCGCTATTGATTTTCAAGGTGCAATGTTCTTTTATTGATCATACAGAACCGTGAGTTTTGATCGATGAAACCTATACCAATAGAATCTGTGGACTCTCAGCTTTTCATAGGATATAGTTTGTGCAGATAGCATGAAATATAAAATATCGCTACCGTGAGTTATGTGGAAAGTGTCTCTCTCTCTCTCTATCTATCTATCTCTCTCTCTCTCTATAAGAAACCGCAGTCGACAAAAGGCGTTGCTATAGCAACACGTCATGTTTACGCTGCATTTTCTATGAGGTAAATATTACCCGCTCGGTATAAATGGCATTTTCTTTGGCATTTTTTTCAATCTGACTTCATATTGACAATTTTTAACAACAGAGGGTGCTACATAACACACTTTCAGGAAAAGTCACAGGGAAAAAAAAGTTACATGCAATCAAAAAACAGCTGCGGGTAAAATTGACCCGTTGGTGGTTCTAGTGTTAAACTGCCACTTCAGATCCTGAACATGGATTCAGCAAATCGTCCAAATCTGCCAAGAAGCCGTTTTTTTTAAACTATTGTCCACATAAGCTATAATGCAATTTAATGCTCAGTTGGAGAAAGGTGGACAAATTAACAAAGTTCGTGAACACGCCTGGCAGAAAAGAGATACTGGATCACAGATCAGGTTTATTTCATATAAACAGGTTTTGCACCAAAAGCCGTCAAATCATCCGGTTTGTTTTTCCCTTCAACACTTCCATATTTTGGTTCCCTTTTCTTCTGAATTGGTATCATGTGTTTTCTGACTGGCTAATTGGCGCCAGCTCCTCAGAATCAGAATGAGAAACAGGTTTATTACCAGGTAGGTTAACACATACCAGGGGTTTGACTTGGTGTTGTGGTGCATACAGAAAAAAAATTAAAACACAGATAGAAAACTATTTGAAGAAACTATAATAACATAAATAAATATGGTAAAATATAGCAGTATTAACATTCACTTCTCCTCCTGAACCAAAGCACAATTTCTTCCATTTTCTCGAATGTTGGCCTCAAGAAGTTCTGTATTTGATTCTCAGCATCAGAGATAGAGTCCGAAAGGTGTCGACTATCTGCTTCATGGAGAAACTCAGTAACACAATGTGATGATAGAAATAATCAAAGAGTGTTTTATTGCTGGCAGCTACTGAAGGGATGTAACTCAAAATGGCGGTTTTTCCTCAGTTTTTCGGTCTTATAAAAGTGTATTGCTCCAACCATTGAAATGCTGGTCATAAATGTTTCTTAAAATTATACATACATGTAAAAATTATGTGATATAAGTGGGTGATTTGTCCCCTTATTCTGGTGGTTCACACACATTTTTCTGCAGGGCCTACATGCTCCAACAAAAAAGTGCATTTCATTGGGGAAGCATTTAAACGTGACACTGCAGCACATTCATCAGATTTTCTTACTTCTGCACAAAATGATATGTTTTGCAACTCCCTGGGAATAAGTTAACCCTTTTCTTTCCAGTTTGGGAACAACTGGATTCAGTTATTTTTAGGCAAAAAAGCAAGGCGATCTTCAAATAGAAATGTTGATATTGGCTGGCCTGTGTTCGTCGTCCATAACATACACCTGCCCATACCATAACCCCACCACCACCATGGGCCACTCGATTCACAACATTACCCTAACCCTAACCCTCACACCAGATACTGACTGGTTTTCAGACCCCCCCAATAAAGCAAAACTGCACGTTTCAGAGTGGCCTTTTATGGTGGCCAGCCTAAGGCACACCTGTGCAATACTCATGCTGTCTAATCAGCATCTTGATATGCCACACCTGTGAGGTGGGATGGATTATCTCGGCAAAGGAGAAGTGCTCACTATCACAGATCTTTTCAGATTTGAGAGAAATGGTTATTTTGTGTAAATAGAAAATGTTTTAGATCTTTGAGTTCATCTCATGAAAAATGGGAGCAAAAACTAAAGTGTTGCGTTTATATTTTTGTTCAGTGTACATCTCGAGTCAAACCCTTTTTATTTTGTGTTGACAGACAACACTGTGACTTTTATGGCAGCCATTATCCCCCCAAAACACCCTTTTTTTTTTCTAACGGAGCACACTAAGTTGGAGGAGTAGAAGCAGCAGATGGTTGGAATCTCTGTTGTGTTTCAAGCCTCGGGAATGACTTCCTTTTCCAATTTGACATCTGGTTTTGGGAGACTTTGTTGTTTGTTTATGTTCAAAGAGCCTTGCAGTCTGTTCCCAGATCTTCGGCTAGTTTCCAGTAGCGTGAACCCGGAGATGTTGACAAGTTTAATGTTAGAAATGAATAGTAAAGGGTCCCCAGAACATAGAAACTGCCGAATGCTAACTTGCATATGCTGGACAATTAGCATAAGTTGCGTTAATTAGCATTATGTTGCATTATAGCCTGTGTAGACAATACAGATTCAAGGCCATTATTCTCTGTGGGCTACCATGAGTAGTTTTCTGACCTTTGGATACAGAGACCACAAGATGGAAATGATTACCTCAACTGTGGATAACTTTTCTTCAAATAAATAATCAATCCAAATAATCCCCTAAAACTTCAAATTCGACCCAAAATTCATCAAAGTCAGAACCTAGGGACCACAAATATGGCATCCTTTTGGTTAAGACTACCAGTTTGGATCCTGAAAACATCAGAAATGGGTTCAGCATCATCAATAACCTCCAAAAGCACTTGTCCAAATCTGCCAAGCCATTTTTTAACTATTGTCCTAATAAGTTATAATGCAATTGTAATGCTACTTAACGTATCTTATGTTAATGTGTGTTGTTGATGTTGATGTTGAATCCAATTCTGACATTTTCAGGATCAGAAAATGGCAGTTTTAACCAGAAGGTGGCCATACTTGTACTCCTGATGCGCTGATTCTGATGAATTTTGGGTAGATTTGAACGTTTATGAGACTCAAAACTGCAATTTTTGATCCTGAAAATGTAAGAAATCACCTCAAAAAACTCACCAAAAATGTTTCCAAATCAGCCGAGCCATTTCTTAGCTATTGTCTGCATTGATGCTAATTGATGGGGCGACTGTGGCTGCGAGGGAGTGCGGTCGTCTTTCAAACAAGAAGGTTGTGTGTTCGATCCCAGCCCATGTAGTCAACATGTCGATGTGTCCTTGGGCAAGATACTTAACCCTGAGTTGCTCCCGATGGCCAACGGTGTGTGAATGTGTGTGAATGTTAGGTCCCAGAGCAAGATACACTGCTCTGTATGAATGGGTGTGAATGGGTGAATGACATGTAGTATGTAAAGCGCTTTGAGGGGTCTTAAAAACTGGATAAAGCGCTATATAAGTACAGTCTATTTACCATTTTACCATTTAATTAACTCAACTGATGCTAATGTGCAAATTGCCCAACATATGCAGGTTATCATCCGGCAGTTTCTATGTGCTGATGACCTGTACTTTACATTTCTAACATAAAACGTTGAGGTTCCCAAAGTGACTATCTTGCTCGTGCATCACTGAAATATAAACTAGAGAATCTGCAGCTTGCTTGTCTTCACTTTGTTTGACAGAAACGCCGGAGGCAACATGTTGCAACGCGCTTCACACTTTTATCGCTCGCATCCCATAAACACCGCTCCGGTTCACCCTCTCCTCGCTCTGGTTCAAAGCGGCCTTTCTGCCCGAAGAGGATGACATCATGAAAGTTGCAGTTTACCCCCTTTTTCCCTTTTTGTTTACGCCTCACAGGAAACACACGGAAACAGTTTGAAGCGTCTATTTAAAGTGTTTCCATGGCAATTAGTGTTTGTTTCTGAAGGGCCACAGCTTTTCCCTCTGAGAGCAGTTTCTGTCTCCGTTTGTTCGAGTATTACTTTCATTTTCAATCAGTGTGAGTGTTTTCTAGATGAATCAATGAAGAAGAAGAAACTCTGTGTGAATGAAAGCATGTTGTATATTTAGAGAGCAAGGAACCAAGTGTGTTATACTTCGATTAGTTTTCCTTAATCATTTAATCAAAACGCTAGCATGTGATTCTGCAAATATTCCCTTATAGACCGACTTTGTGATTGGTCAATCTCTTAGAGAAGTCCCGCCCCTTATCATGTACAATGTGTTCGAGCGCTAGCCAATAGAAGCGGACATTTTCAACGGTGATGTTTAGGCAGGAAACACAGGGATTTTAGCCTCTGCAGACCATTTACATGCACTAAAACCTATATAACACACTACAGGAGAGGGAAAAGTAACTTTCTTTTGCAACTAACTAACTTTTATTCACCATAATATTCACTTTAATATCATGAAAAGCAGGAAATCGTTTTTTTAGGGGCAAAAGCTGACACTAAAACTAATGGAGGTGATGAAAGCTTTTTCCACGTATTAAATTAGCATCTTAGTTTCTCTGCTTTTTAAACAAAAGCCACGGCAAGTTGCTTCTTTTTACAGTTTTCCTCCCCTGTCATCAGTCACAATATCCTCTTATTTAGAGAAACCACAGCAGCAACTGGACCAGAGACTTCCAGCTGTGATGGGGCCAAAACACGGAGTGGAGTTTAGTCTCTGTGGATCTGGGATCTGTTGCTTATCCTGCACCTGGTGTTTTGATCGAATTAACAACCTGCGTGTGTGTGTGTGTGTGTGTGTGTGTGTGTGTGTGTGTGTGTGTTTGCGTGCGTGCGCGTGTGTGTGTTGCCTGAGACTAAAGCTGTAATGATCGACTGATTGACAGAACAATGATTGCAGTATTTTTTTGAATGGATAAATGTCAGAAAATGTCGATACACACCAACGTATGAATATAAACGATAGTATATAATTTAGAGCTACGTGTTCAATGCTGCAGAATGGTGACAATTGACATTTTGCATGTTTAATGCTTTTGTCCATGCTTTGAACATAGCCACTTCTTTGATGGCCCCCAGAGGATTGTTGACATCCACCTGGATCCATCTTCTTTCTATATATAGACACAGCATAAAAATACCTTTGTCAGCATGTGTACTACCTATGTTGTAAATGTATTATCTTCTTAATTTACACCCGGCATCTATTGCACGTCTGTCCGTCCTGAGAGAGGGATCCTCCTCTGTTTCTTACATTGTTCTCCCATTAACGGGGGGGTTTATTTGGAGGTGTTTCCTTGTTCGTTTTGACGGTCCAGAGGGGGTCATATTCTGTACAAACTGTTAAACCCCCTGAGACAAAAGTATAATGTGTGATATTGGGCGATATACACTTTAATTGATTTCTTTCTTTCTTTCCATCAGAGTGTCCGGAGAGGTGTGCACGGCGGGCATGCACGTTGGAGGGCGAGTGCTGCCACCCTCAGTGTTTGGGCAGCTGTTCCTCCCCCAGCAGCGACACGTCGTGCGCTGCATGCGTTCATTATTTCCACCGGGGACGCTGCGTGGCCGACTGCCCCCCCGGCACCTTCAGGTTCGAGGGCTGGAGGTGCATCAGCGCTGAACTCTGCTCCAAAGTCCACCTGCCCGACTCCAACAGCTTCTACATCCATGACGGGGAGTGCATGACCGAGTGTCCGAGCGGGTACATGCCCAAAACCCTCAGCAGGTGAGCGATACATGCCCAAAACCCCCAGCAGGTGGGCGATACATGCCCAAAACCCCCAGCAGGTGGGCGATACATGCCCAAAACCCTCAGCAGGGGAGCGATACATGCCCAAAACCCCCAGCAGGTGAGCGATACATGCCCAAAACCCCCAGCAGGTGAGCGATACATGCCCAAAACCCCCAGCAGGTGAGCGATACATGCCCAAAACCCTCAGCAGGGGAGCGATACATGCCCAAAACCCCCAGCAGGTGGGCGATACATGCCCAAAACCCCCAGCAGGTGAGCGATACATGCCCAAAACCCCAGCAGGTGGGCGATACATGCCCAAAACATACATGCCCAAAACCCCCAGCTCTTTTTCCGCGACCCACTCAAAACGGGTCCGCGACCCACCAGTTGAGAACCACTGGTATATAAGAGTATTAATGAGGGAGTTCTCAAGACGCCCAACAGGTGAGCGGCACGGCCTGATTTCTGACACATGGAGGAAGCCGTCGTGCTCCTGAGAGGACTTACAGTATACAGTATATGATTATTAAGATAGATAGATACTTTATTGATCCCAATCACCGTGCTCCTGAAAGGCCTTACAGTTGGCCGATATAAGATTTGTTGCCGATTTGGGTAAAGTCCTGAGCTTCATAATACACCAACGGAATAAGAAAAAAAACACAAGATAGAATAAATGAAGGGATTGAAGGGGTTATAACGATCCACTCCGTCACAGACATTAATCATATTATTTTACAGACATGTCGCGTCAAGGTCATTATTAAAATGTGGGCAGGATGTAGGAAAATAAGATAAGATAAAAATAAATAATATTTAAAACATGTTTTGACTGAGGCTGCAGGCGGGACAGAAACACACTTCTGTCTCTCTTAACCCGTAACATCACATGTTTTGAGGAAAGAGAGAGAGAGTGTGTTTGGGAGACATTTCTGACGGGCAGTACGAAATAGTTTTCTGTTCTCCCAAATATGTACAAGTATCTGAAGCTCTTTAAATGTCAACCAACTTTCATAGATAACCATTAAAGCGTCATATAAATCCTGACCACTGAAATAAAGCCGCGGGCTGGAGGAGATCGTATTAGGCGCGTTCACACCGGAGTACTTTCCGCGTTTAGTTCCGTTGGTATGTCGCGTTCACACCAAAAAGAGTACTTAGTGCCGGGAACTTTTACCCCCATTTTTAGGGGGTGCTGAAGCACCTCCCAAGATTGCCAAAGCACCCCCTAAGCACCCCCAAGAATTATGTTTTTTTTTTAATTTTTTTTTTTAATTATTATTATTATTTTTATTAAATTAAATTAGAAACATTATTGATGACATCAATGCAAATGTGAAACAGACAAATGTTTGACCAAAAACATAAAGCCAACACAGGTGATATGATTAGGCCAATGGCCAGCACCCATTAGATTTTTGACCTACCCATAGGCTAAATTACTTTGTGACACTTGAGTGACTTCCTGTTAGCTAGAGCGCCAAATGATTTGCTAACAGCAAAGTGAAAAAATTATCGTTTTTTAGTCCTTAAACGTCCACGTGTGGACACTCAATCAAAACCACCTGAAAGCGAGAGGGATTCTGCACATAATAGGCCTCGTGAGTACAAGTAGCTTACGTCTGGGTCTCTGTGTTTCATTCAAGCTCTGCTCTGTGTGTGTGCGCGAACGAGCGAGAGAGAGAGCTCGCGCACTGGTGGGTATCTACCGGAGATCGTTGTGGTTAGCATCTGGTGCTAGCTAGCCAAGCTAACGGATATAAGGAGCTTTTTCAACAACAAGGTGGAGGGAGAACTCTCTCCTGTCAGACTGAGAGTCTCAGATAACCTCAGCTCAGGCGAAGTAAAGGACTCTCAGTGTTTAGATAGTTAACTTTAGTCTAGTTATCTCAGTGGGTCTCAAACGGTTTGTTTTAAAAGGGGAGTGATTTGTAAAATGTCTATAAAGAAATAGAAAATCTGTTGACAGTTCTGTTTCATATGGGTGTTGAGAGATGTATCCATAGATCTCTTAATGTTGCTCTCAAAGTGCACCAGATTGATGCTTTTAACTTCAATACGTTAAAAGCCTCCCACTAGAGGAGGTGAGGACCCTCCTAGAGGACGTGGGGTCCACTCCCCACTTGTAAAAATAGCACTTTACCCCTGCTTACACACATGCCGTGAGCTGATTACCGAGCCTTCATTGTAACAGTCGTGTGTGTGTGGGGAGTGTGGCAATAGACAATTCAACTGTAGCGCTGGTGCATTAATGGGAAACCCTTAATGTTTGAGCATTCTCTATGAAACGTCAAGCTACCCCACAGCACCCCCTAGAGGAAATCTCTGGCGCCGCCACTGCTGCTGAGAGGTGGTACTCTCCTAATAATAATGAACAAAGTACATCCAATCCAACTTTATTGATATAGCACATTTAAAAACAGCAGAGTTGACCAAAGTGCTATACATCAATACATTTAGACAAAACTTGAGTTTGACACCCCCCTGCCTTAGACCATGGAAGCAGGTTCAATCGAGTTAGAATTCTGAATTGAACTAACAGGAAAAGTTACACGTGACCTATCATGCTATATTTGAACAATATATTGTAGGGCCATACCTATATAAATATAGTTTTTCAAAACACCAAACCGATCCTGCATTTTAGCCATGCCTCATTTCGCTCTATTTGCTCTTTCCAGCCCTGTTTTTGCAATGAGCTGCAGCTGACCACGCCCCCTGCAGGAGAGGGGAGATCAGCTGCTCTCAGAAGAGGGGCAGAAAAAGAGATCTCCGTCCTCCGTGTTTTATTCTTATATGATTATATAGAGTCGTTATTCATTTGTTTTAAAGCTTAATAAATAACAAAGAAGACCTTTGACCGGCACTTTTCTAATTTTGAAACTCTGCCGCACGGTTCCCTCGTCCCTTGGAAGAGGCGGAGAGGTGGGTGTTTGTCATCTGCTGGTGGACTAACCGGAGAGAATTACAGCGAGGGAGCAAAGGCTTGCCTCGGGGAGGGAGAGAAAGAGCCACAGTGGAGAATAAACAGAAGGGCAACCATGGCAACCACACAGGGGAAGTCTTCTAAGCTGCTTTTGTGGCAGACTACAGCGCCACTTACAGGCCTGGCATATGTACTACAGCGTCTCCAGCGCTTTCGAGCGGCAATGGCCGGCCGTGGCCCAACCTCTCATTCCCCTGATAGGTGGAGCGTTGGCCATATAGGCGGAGCACCTCGTCACTGACGTCAGAGAATTTTCAAGTCTGTATCAGATCAGTGGCAGCCCCGTTTTTAGAGATTTGGGTATGGAGGAAAAGAGAGAGGGTTCCCTGACACACCGGGGACACATATTCATTTCATTTCAAACCTTTATTTATCCAGATTGTTCCTATGTAGATCATAGATCTCTTTTTCAAGGGAGACCTGCAATGCATGCATATTCGTGTATAAAAGACGTACAAAAGTGCATTTGGCACGATAGGTCCCCTTTAATCTCTCCTAGACATCCCTCCGCTGGTGCTGTCAAACACTGACGTGAAAAATGTTTTCGGGGAAAGAAACCAGACTAAAGGTCAGGGGATGAAGCACTGAGAGAACGTCAGTGAAGACGCATTTGTCATTTCATTGTGTTTTATATATCACGACAAAGCTTGTACTCTGAGTAACACACGGCGTCTGCTCTGCCCTCTGTCTGCAGCATGTACTGCAAAGCCTGCGATGGGCTGTGTGATAAAGTGTGTGAGGAGAAGGTCATCGACTCCATGGACGCTGCTCAGTCTCTGAAGGGATGCACCGTCATCCAGGGGAACCTGCACATCAACATCAGGAGGGGCCGTGAGTCTCACACACACACACACACACACACACACACACACACACACACACACACACACACACTACTTAAAAACCGTTCAAGAGGTTTGATGGTTACATATGGTTGAACCACTAAAGATGTAGTTAAAGCAGAGCGTGTAATCAATACATCAGTGTGTAATAACATTTTGTGTGTGTGTGTGTGTGTGTGTGTGTGTGTGTGTGTGTGTGTGTGTGTGTGTGTGTGTGTGTGTGTGTGTGTGTGTGTGTGTGTGTGTGTGTGTGTGTGTGTGTGTGTGTGTGTGTGTGTGTGTGTGTGTGTGTGTGTGTGTGTGTGTGTGTGTGTGTGTGTGTGTGTGTGTGTGTGTGTGTGTGTGTGTGTGTGTGTGTGTGTGTGTGTGTGTGTGTGTGTGTGTGTGTGTGTGTGTGTGTGTGTGTGTGTGTGTGTGTGTGTGTGTGTGTGTGTGTGTGTGTGTGTGTGTGTGTGTGTGTGTGTGTGTGTGTGTGTGTGTGTGTGTAGACAACCTTGTGGCAGAGCTGGAGAGTTTCACCGGGTTGATCCAGAGGGTGACGGGGAACGTGAGGATCAGACACTCACACACTCTGACATCACTGGCATTCCTGCGCAGCCTGAAACACATCGAGGGGAGAGAGCTGCTGGACGAGTGAGCACACACACACACACACACACTCACACACACAGACCACCAACTCAACACTCACACACACAGACACAATATGTTGCACAAGACTTGTTTAATATCATCACTGAAATAATACACACTTCCTTCTCTCTATTTATAGCCTGTTAATAGTCACTGTTGTGAACGCAGAAATGTTGAGTACTAATGCAGATGTTGAGTCCATTTCTGACATTTTCAGGATCATAAATGGCAGTTTTAACCAGAAGGAGGCCATAGATGTACTCTCGTGAACTCATTTTAAAGTTGATGGGACTCAAACTGCCATTTTTGATGCTAAACATACCCGAAATCTATTCAACATCCTCAACAACCACATCAAAATCGTCCAAATCGCTCAAGCCATTATTCAGATGTGTCTGCATATGCTAATTAATGCTAATTGGCCAACATATGCAGGTTAGCATCCGGCAGTTTCTATGTGCTGGAGACCGTACTCTACATTTCTAACATGAAACTTTGAGAACATGTCTGGGTTCACACTGCGGGCAATTAGACTACTAACTGAGTAAACGTGTTTTCTTTATAAGACCTTGAACGCAGCGTAGTGCTTTTTTCTCAGGGTCGTACCGAGGCCTCTTTCGTCCTTGATTCTCAGGAATGTCTCCGTCCCATGGCTCGCATTTCTGTCATTCCTGCATGTCTGGGTGTTTCCCTCTGACTCATGAAACCTGCTCCTCCTCCAGTAAACAGCATTCCAGTTCAATCCCAGTTCACACAATGTTTCTATTTGAAAACCACTTATGTGGAGATCTATGGAGCAAACATTGAAGACACATGGCTAAGAAGCTTATAGAAACCACCAGCAGGTCTTTAGAGTAAAGCTTTACAGATTAAACCACTTATTGATCGGTTGGTTGTCCGAAATAGTGTGTCAACGATATGAAAAAAATAAATAACCCAACACAGAAACCTTAACCAAAGACTAAAAACCAAGAAGCACATGATTTCCCTTTCGTCCAATCACCATCCTCCTCTCCTCTCTGCAGCATGTACGCCTTTGTTGCCGTGGACAACCAGCAGCTCCAGTATCTATGGGACTGGAAGCAGCACAACCTGAGCATCTCGGCGGGAAAACTGTTCTTCAGAGCAAACCCCAAACTCTGCATGTCTGAGATACGAAAGATGTGGAACAAGACGGGCATTCAGGGACACTTTGAAGAGAGTGACTTCAGGAACAATGGAGACAGAGCCAGCTGTAAGACACACACACACACACACCCACACACACACACACACATATATAAACACAGAGGCACATATATATAACACAGAGGCACACAGAGACAGACACACTCTCACACACTCACACACACATACACACTCTCACACACTGGCACACACACACACACACACACACACACACATATAAACACAGAGGCACACAGAGACAGACACACACTCACACACACATACACACTCTCACAAACTGGCACACACACACACACACACACGCATATAAACACAGAGGCACACAGAGACAGACACACTCACACTAGAGCTGGGCGATATGGCCAAAAAAAGAAATCCCCGATTTTTTCACAAAAAATCCGATTTACGATTTAAATCGATTTTCTCCCCACCCCAATTAATATGCAGATGACAAAGTAATTCTACCAAAAACATTTTTTTATTTTGATTTTCCCCCTTGGGGTTAAAGTGCAATCAAGAACAACTAGCCAAAAAGACAATATGGCAGGCCCTGCCATTGTAAACAGTGAAAATGTAACATAACGTAAAATGTAACATACAATATTTCTTTAAACACAAGTTGAACATCTTGCTATTAGTAGATTGTAAGTAGTTCTGATAAAGTGCCAACAAAACATTCAACAGCATTAATTATCAGTGCATGAGAGCATAAGGTGTTTCTTTGTTGTGCTGTTTTAGTTTGAATATCCTCTTTTCTAAACATTCTTAGCCAGGAAGACAAGCCTGTCTACCACCTCTGGCTTTAGACATGCCCGGTGGCATGTAACAATGCCCCCCCCCACACTGAAAACCCTCTCTGAGGGTGCACTTGTTGCTGGGATTGAGAGGTATTTTTTTGCCAGGACACTTAGCCTAGGAAAATTCGGTTGGTGGCGCTTCCACCACTCAAGAGGATTGGTGTCTGGGTCTACCTCAGGGGTCAATAAGAAAGATTTCAGCTCAGTCTCTATCTGTTCTGCCTCTGACTGGTTGGGAGATGACACTGGATTCTTTTTGAAGAAGGCCGCTAAAGTCATCTTTTTCCTGGGTGGAGGCTGTGCATCTTCTTGGCGCACCTGCACAGCCGTACCAGGCTGCTGTGGTGTACTGTTGTTGGCAGGAGCAGGTAGAGACATCATCTCAGCAACAGCTCTTTTTTTGACTGGTTCCACCTTGTCTGGGTCAATGTAGGTTGTGCGGAACCTTGGGTCAACCAGTGAGGACATGTCCAAGAGTTCATCTTTTACAGGATCGCTGTATTTGTCGTCAAGGTACCGCATTACTTGTCCTTTT
Source organism: Harpagifer antarcticus (assembly GCA_902827135.1). Classification (NCBI taxonomy): domain Eukaryota; kingdom Metazoa; phylum Chordata; class Actinopteri; order Perciformes; family Harpagiferidae; genus Harpagifer; species Harpagifer antarcticus. Next base: position 521,804 of record CADEHL010001070.1, read on the forward strand.
ATTGTTTTCGTGAGCTCTGCGTCTTCCTCCTCTGGCTGTAGGAGACTGGTTTTGAACAAATGGAGCACTGGTTTGATGTATGAAACACTAACATAAGACTCCCCGGAGAGTGCATCAGTGAATTCTTGGAGTGGTTTTACAGCTTTATTTATCGACTCCAACACATCCAGATCTTGCCAAGTGGGCACAAGATGGCGACTTTTCTGGTCCGAACCTAGGACACGGACTACAGCCTTCTCCTGTTCGAGAAATCTCTCAATCATTTTTTGGCGTGAACCCCATCTGGTCGGGGACTCTGTTATCAGCTGATGAGTGGGTAGACCAAGCTCTGCCTGTACTTCACTCATGTCTCTTCTTTTTTTCCAGCTGTAAGAAAAGGCAGACACAGCCTTTTTACATACCCCAATAGCACGATCGATCCGTGGGTCCTTCACACCATTCTCTGTAGTAAATGAAGAATACATAATCAAAACACATTTTAGTGGAACATACCACTACATTCACAAACTTGTCTTGCTTCAATTTCTGCAAAATATTAATGCACAAAGGACAAACACACACACACACACACACACACACGGCATGTCAATTATGATTAGATATTTATTTATTCATACACATTTTGTCAAAATATTGGCTTGATATAATGCATTCATTACATGATGCATTAATTAGACTGTCTTGCGAATGGGGAAAATGTCACTTTGTAGTGAATGTGAGATTCATAATTCACCATCATCTTTCAGTGTGCTGTGTTTCATGTTTTACATGCACAGTCGTGATGTTGTACGTTTAGCTGTTAAGTGACCACGGCCCCTTTAAGACGAGCGGTATGTCTTTCATGTCATTCACAGAAATAAACAACTCACGCACTTGCGTGGTCAACGTGAGAAATAGTTTTGCCTCATTCTTCACGCAATTTCCACAACTTGATACCTAGCCATTAGACTTACTTACCGATAGCATTGTGCAATCTGTGTCCAAAGCACTGGAGGTTGGGCCACGCATTTTCCTTCAGAGCTTTAATCATGTTGCTGCCGCTGTCAGTAGTCATGCAAATGAGTCGGTCTTCGGCAAGGTTCCATGAGTTTAGGGCATCTTTTAGCCCCTGGGCTATAATTTCACCTGTGTGGTCCTCTGGAAAGTATGCCGTTTGGAGGCAGACGCTCCGCAGAGTCCAGTCGTTGTTAATAAAGTGCACAGTAAGACTCATATACGGCTGCATCGTCCGACTCGACCATAAATCTGTGGTGGCAGAATAAAAGGACATATCTTCCAACTCCTTTGCGACCCGTTGTCTTGTGCTATTATATAGCTGAGGCAAGGCAACTTCGGAGAAGAACTTTCGGCTTGGTAACACATACCTGGGGTCCAACATTTTAATCATGTTAATAAACCCCGGCTTTTCCACCGTATATATTGGCACCATATCCTTTGCTATATACATACCGACCGCATCTGTAATGGCTTTCCAGCGGGCCGAATTCTTGTCATATGGGATGCAGTTTGAAAATGTCTGTGTTACGGTGGACTGTATTTTGGCGGGTGTGCGTGAGGTGCTTGTAGTGCCGCGGTCTTTTTCATTCCGCTGCGCGCAACATTTCTCCCATTCAGCAGGATGCTTTTGTTTGAGGTGCTGCAGTAAATTTGTCGTACTGCTGCCTTTGCTAGCAACAGACTTCAAACATACTTTGCAGCGGGGTGTTGTCTGGTCTAAATCTGACCTCGCGAACGCAAACCAATTCCAAATAACGGATGACACCGTGCCTTTCTTTGGAACAAGTTCTTCCCTGCTCGTTGTCATGTTGTTTGTGTATCACTCTATTTGGTAAATGCGCGCACTGTGCGGGGGAGGGCTGAGCCTATTCCGAACTACGGGAGCCCAGAGGGAAGCGTTGGCGGATGTTGAAGAGAAAACCGATTTTCATTTAAACAAGTCAACATGAACTACACACTCGAGTTAATCGATAAAATCGATTTATCGCCCAGCCCTAACTCACACACACACACATGCTCACACTCACACACACATATACACACACACACACACACACATTTAAACTGCCGCATCTGGAACAACAGATACCAAGCCAGCTGTAAGGGTCACATGATTGCAGTGGGAAAACCACACAAACGCACTCACTCACACACACACACACACACACACGTAAACTAGTTATTTATTAGAGCCGCATATACATTACTATAAGGTTATCTGGAGTATTTTGGATCCTGTAGTATTTCTAACTCTGTCCTGTCTCCAGGTGAAAGCACCATCCTGAGGTTTAAGTCCAACAGCACCATGAGCACGAGGATCAAACTGACCTGGCAGCGGTACCGCCCGACGGACTTCAGAGACCTCATCAGCTTCATCGTGTACTACAAGGAGGCGTGAGTTCTCCAGACGTTCTGTAGTGTAGTGTAAACATGACATACCTTCATACATGACATTGCTCATACTGGGGACACTGGGGACATTCCTCTGCAGCTCCACAATACTTCGTTAAAGGTCCCCTATTCAAATCTTTTGAATCAATATCTTACAGGTCTCAGATATATACAGACATGTCTCTGATTGGCTGGCACATGTTGATGTAGAAGAGACATGAAGAAGAGGGGACACATGTTGATGTAGAAGAGACATGAAGAAGAGGGGACACATGTTGATGTAGAAGAGACATGGAGAAGAGGGGACACATGTTGATGTAGAAGAGACATGAAGAAGAGAGGACACATGTTGATGTAGAAGAGGACATGAAGAAGAGGGGACACATGTTGATGTAGAAGAGACATGAGAAGAGGGGACACATGTTGATGTAGAAGAGACATGAAGAAGAGGGGACACATGTTGATGTAGAAGAGACATGAAGAAGAGGGGACACATGTTGATGTAGAAGAGACATGAAGAAGAGGGGACACATGTTGATGTAGAAGAGACATGGAGAAGAGGGGACACATGTTGATGTAGAAGAGACATGAAGAAGAGGGGACACATGTTGATGTAGAAGAGACATGAAGAAGAGGGGACACATGTTGATGTAGAAGAGACATGAAGAAGAGGGGACACATGTTGATGTAGAAGAGACATGAAGAAGAGGGGACACATGTTGATGTAGAAGAGACATGAAGAAGAGGGGACACATGTTGATGTAGAAGAGACATGAAGAAGAGGGGACACATGTTGATGTAGAAGAGACATGAAGAAGAGGGGACACATGTTGATGTAGAAGAGACATGAGAAGAGGGGACACATGTTGATGTAGAAGAGGACATGAAGAAGAGGGGACACATGTTGATGTAGAAGAGACATGAAGAAGAGGGGACACATGTTGATGTAGAAGAGACATGAAGAAGAGGGGACACATGTTGATGTAGAAGAGACATGAAGAAGAGGGGACACATGTTGATGTAGAGGAGACATGAAGAAGAGGGGACACTACACTAGTCCATATTGCTATATTTAACACGTATAACCCGGTGTTTTCTGCAGACCCTTCCAGAACATCACGGAGTTCGAGGGTCAGGACGGCTGCGGCTCGAACAGCTGGAACATGGTGGACGTGGAGCTGCGCCCGGACAAAGACTCGGACCCCGGGGTGCTGCTCGCCGCCCTGAAGCCCTGGACGCAGTACGCCGTGTTCGTCAAGGCCATCACGCTCAAAGTGGACGACAAACACCTCAGCGCCAAGAGCAAGGTGGTCTACATCCGCACCAGCCCCTCAGGTGAACACCCGTTCACACATCTATTAATCTCGCCTATAAAACTATCTTTAAGTCAAGAGACAAAAAACCTGTCTCATACACAAATGTCTTTCAAACCCTGACGGCCGTCCACACAGCGGCGTGCGTTGAAGCTTCCAACGCTTCTGCCCATCCACTTTGAATGGGGTGACGTCACTTTTAGCCGAACTGCATTGTGGGAAGCGACGTGGAGCGTTGCTTGCTTCAAAAGTTGAGCAATGTTCAACCGTCGAAGCGTCAGCCAATCGAATCATATGCCAGTACAAGCGCTAGCCAATCAAACCGCGTGTATGCTGGGAGAGACTACGCAGGTCATTATAGCGGTAGTGAATCACCAGGTGCTGAATGATCAGTCTCTGTTCATCTACCGGGATGCCATGGAGGGAGGGGGCAGAGACAGAGGGTGCAACTGGTAGGTTTTCGCCTGGTTGGGGATTTTATATCCAGTTTACTTTAACATTGCTATTGATTTGTATGTCGGGGGCGGGAGGTTCATGTGATTGGTTGTTGGTCGCAAAAAATCCCCAAGCTTCAGACACGCCCACCTCCAAGCGTCAACGCACGCTGCTGTGTGGACGCTCCGTCACACACTAACTTTGAATGAGCACAAATTCTATTAATCTTACTTACAGTCACCAATCATCAAGTTCTAGATATGGCTGCAGCGAAGCCTGAATTAACACTGGTTAAAATAACACATTAACTTTGAATGAGCAACATTAAATAAAAAATCATTTGTAAAGCTAACATTAATTATATATTATGTCGAGAGACAAATAACATTTTTTCATTGATTTTTTTAGAATTTTTTTGGGGTTAATAACATTATTAAGGCTCTACATAGCCATGCTGCTTAATAGCTGCATGGAGAATCAAGATGAACAGCAATTCAATCAATCAATCAATCAATCAAACCATAAATAATAACAATACATATTAATTAAAAGGCAAATTAAAAAGGTGGGTCTTGAGTATGAGCTCTCTATCGGTCAAAGTTCGCAGGGTGCAAGGTCACCACAGATATTTACTGGGACCCTGGAGGGATTGCAAAAATACTAAGAGCGATTGTTTTAATGTATTTTAATTCGGCAGATCGATAAAAACGTAAAAGTCAACAATAAAAATGTGAAATCGATTCGAAGTGTACCTGGGGTTGGAGTTATACGATCTGCGTTTTCTTCAGTTGAAAGCGATAGAGGGAGAACTGTGTTGTGCCTTTTTCCAGGGCATTACGGTAATCAGGAAAGTAACATATTAAAGGTATACCCACAGCCACTATATGAGGGTGGGACAAGCCCCCCCATCTTTTAAAATGATTAGTTTAGACCCCCCCACTTTTACCATGTGGAAAGTCCGTGCATCGGTCTCTGTAGAGCGCTGAGTCAGTGCTTCGCTATCAAATCCATTCCACTTGCTTATTGAGAAAATGCCCAAATCAATGAAGCTCCGTCCCATGTTTTCACTGCTACTTTGCACCAAGGCAGATTCTCAGAGCCGTGCTGCGTTCTGTGCATAGCTGTGTCTTTAGTTGTGAACCCAGTGGCGATCTGTTCATCTGTCACATGATCAGGGCCGTCCCTCCCTACAGGCAGATCGCGGAGGGAGCCACAACTGCGCCGCAAATGTGGCGCGCTTATGCTACGCTATTAGTGTGGCGCGGCACGGTTTCGCCGCCGCGAGGCTCCACTAGCACCCCCCTTATAACGTCAGCTCAGGGAGGGAAAGGACTCTGAGTGTTCAGATCGTTGACTTTAGTCTAAGTTGTCTCATGTAAACAAGTATTTCCAAGGCACTCCTTTTATATGATCATTATACAAAATAAGAGAATAACAGGTATGAAATAATTCCAACTCATACTATTGGACAGCATAAAGAAAAAGTAAGTCTGTTTACAGTTCTGTTTCAAATGGGTATTGAGAGATGATCCATAGATCTAGTCCCTAACTTTGCTCTCAAAGTGCAGCAGATTGATGCGTTTAACTTCAACATTTAAAAAAAAAAATCATCTTCCCGGGCCTCGAGGTCCACCACCTGCCCACACCCCCCGTCAAATTGTCCCACCCACATTGAGGATGCTTCCTACGCCCATGCCCATGGGTATACCTCTGTGTGAAGATAAGAAGCATCTGGTTTTAATGGTCTCACCTTCAAACAGAGGCCATAATCAGATGAAATGTTTTATCACAGACTGTAGACTTCTGACTGACAGAGATACAGAATAATTACCGTTTAGTCATCGTTGAGTTTGAGGAAGTTCAGAGAGGTCCAGATGGAGGAGAGGAATGTTTAGTAAACACAGCTGCAGCTGGAAGAGACGGAGGAAATCTGATTTACACAAACGATGATATAATTACATGAAATGGGAGATTGTTTAAAACAAATCCAGCTGTAATCAGAATCTGCACCGAGAGACATTTAAACATGAAGGAGGAAAACTCCAGGTTTCATATATCAAGCCACGGAGAGATCAGATTGTTTTACTTTCATTCAACTTGTTTATTGTTAATAATGTAGTTTAAATAAAACAAAGTCGGTTGTTCTAGAGCAGTGTTTCTCAAACTTCATACCAAGGACTTAACCAATAAAAAGTCCTCGCGGACCACCTAACTCCACAAATATCCAAAAACACATCGTTTTTTACAAATCCCCCGAAAATGCTACAAACAAGTGGCAACATGTGTGACGAAGGTGTTGCTCTGGGCTATATCATGCAATCAAAAGTGAAACTTAAGCTCGCTCCATTGCAGAGATATTCCCGCGAGAGTGCGGAAAACTAAAATAAAGACATTTATTTCAAATGTGACATTTTACCAATATACTCACGGACCACTAGGGGGTGCTCACGGACCACACTTTGAGAAGCACTGTTCTATAGAGTCTAATTTTCCCAGTAACAAACTTTCTTTTGAAAGTGTTTCTGGACGATATGAGGCGTTCTGTTATTGAACATTTTCTACTAAAACCTGTTTACTAAAGATTGAGTAGACATGGGAGTTGTTTGGTCGTACGTTCCTCTTACTTCAAAGAGGATTCTTGTTAAGAAAAACTCTCACTGGTCCCCGGCTTGAGCTTCAACCTCAGGATCCATGTGTCTGTGATCCTCTCCAAAATGGAAGTACAGAGCATCAACTAGTTCCTGAGCAGTGTCCTTCACATGCTGATATCCAAGAGAGGGAGTCACACAGTCACAAGATGGAGGAATAGAAAGCAGTATTCAATGTTTACTTCAGATTAGCTCCACGTCAGAAATGAGCATGCTTGATGTCTCTCTCCATAGAGGCTGAATCATCATGTTAATCACATAGCTATCATCTGCTTCAAGCAGTCCTGATGCTCTTCTAGGTAATCACACATCCTGTCGTGTTCACAGCTACAGTTGGGATACCTTTGTTAGCATGCTACTCTCATGTTGGAAGAGGACATTCAGGATTCTCCTCTCCGCCCTCCATGCCTCAGGATGTGAGAGCGTACTCTCACTCCTCCTCCCATATTTTAACACCAATTATTGATAAACTGTGTGATGTAACGGTTGTTCTATAAAGTCTCTAGTTTGTCTAGTAACACACTTTATTTTGAAAGTATTTTGGGACGATATGTGACGTGTTGGGGATAGTGGTGGTCTAATGGATAGTGAGGTGGGCTGAAGATCGGAAGGTTGTGAGTTCAAATCCCGCCAGGAACACCACCACTAGTGTGCCCTTGAGTAAGGCACTTAGTCCTTAGTTACTCCAGGGAGAATGTCCCTGTAATTGGTCATTGTAAGTCGCTTTGGATAAAAGCGTCAGCTAAATGAAATGTAATGTAATAATGTAATGTGTTGTTGTTGTTGTTGTTGTTCATAGATTGGGTAAATATGGAAGTTGTTTTTTTCCTCTTTCTTCACAGAGGATTCTTATATACTGTTTTTAATTTAATTTCCAGCGCCCTCCATGCCTCAGGATGTGAGAGCGTACTCTAACTCCTCCACCCAGCTGGTGGTCCGATGGTCTCCTCCCATCGCTCCCAATGGAAACCAGACGTATTACCTGGTGAGGTGGCAGCAGCAGCCTGAAGACAGAGAGCTGTACCAGCACAACTACTGCTCCAAAGGTACACACACATCACAACTACTGCTCCAAAGGTACACACACATCACAACTCCTGCTCCAAAGGTACACACACATCACAACTCCTGCTCCAAAGGTACACACACATCACAACTACTGCTCCAAAGGTACACACACATCACAACTCCTGCTCCAAAGGTACACACACATCACAACTCCTGCTCCAAAGGTACACACACATCACAACTCCTGCTCCAAAGGTACACACACATCACAACTACTGCTCCAAAGGTACACACACATCACAACTCCTGCTCCAAAGGTACACACACATCACAGCTACTGCTCCAAAGGTACACACACATCACAACTACTGCTCCAAAGGTACACACACATCACAACTACTGCTCCAAAGGTACACACACATCACAACTCCTGCTCCAAAGGTACACACACATCACAACTCCTGCTCCAAAGGTACACACACATCACAGCTACTGCTCCAAAGGTACACACACATCACAACTACTGCTCCAAAGGTACACACACATCACAGCTACTGCTCCAAAGGTACACACACATCACAGCTACTGCTCCAAAGGTACACACACATCACAGCTCCTGCTCCAAAGGTACAAACACATCACAACTCCTGCTCCAAAGGTACACACACATCACAACTACTGCTCCAAAGGTACACACACATCACAACTCCTGCTCCAAAGGTACACACACATCACAACTCCTGCTCCAAAGGTACACACACATCACAACTCCTGCTCCAAAGGTACACACACATCACAACTCCTGCTCCAAAGGTACACACACATCACAGCTACTGCTCCAAAGGTACACACACATCACAACTCCTGCTCCAAAGGTACACACACATCACAACTCCTGCTCCAAAGGTACACACACATCACAACTCCTGCTCCAAAGGTACACACACATCACAGCTACTGCTCCAAAGGTACACACACATCACAGCTACTGCTCCAAAGGTACACACACGTCACAACTACTGCTCCAAAGGTACACACACATCACAACTCCTGCTCCAAAGGTACACACACATCACAACTCCTGCTCCAAAGGTACACACACATCACAACTCCTGCTCCAAAGGTACACACACATCACAACTCCTGCTCCAAAGGTACACACACATCACAACTCCTGCTCCAAAGGTACACACACATCACAGCTACTGCTCCAAAGGTACACACACATCACAACTCCTGCTCCAAAGGTACACACACATCACAACTCCTGCTCCAAAGGTACACACACATCACAACTCCTGCTCCAAAGGTACACACACACATCACAACTCCTGCTCCAAAGGTACACACACATCACAACTACTGCTCCAAAGATACACACACATCACAACTCCTGCTCCAAAGGTACACACACATCACAACTCCTGCTCCAAAGGTACACACACATCACAGCTACTGCTCCAAAGGTACACACACATCACAGCTACTGCTCCAAAGGTACACACACATCACAACTCCTGCTCCAAAGGTACACACACATCACAACTCCTGCTCCAAAGGTACACACACATCACAACTCCTGCTCCAAAGGTACACACACATCACAGCTACTGCTCCAAAGGTACACACACATCACAACTCCTGCTCCAAAGGTACACACACATCACAACTACTGCTCCAAAGGTACACACACATCACAACTACTGCTCCAAAGGTACACACACATCACAACTCCTGCTCCAAAGGTACACACACATCACAGCTACTGCTCCAAAGGTACACACACATCACAGCTACTGCTCCAAAGGTATGAATACAGATGCTATACGCAAACTAAGCAATCCGAGGCTTCTGTTTTAAGGGATGATCTGCCAACACTGTTAACATAAATATATATAAATAATTGAAACCCTATGGAGAGCTGTGATGTAGGCCGTTTGTTTCTTAAAGCAACTATCAGCAATAATTTACCTACATTTGATGGATTTTTCTAACTTATAACTCATGTTACGAGGCAACACACCTCATCTCTAGTGAGGGGACCAGCCCTACGTATGTGGCCCCAGTGAAAAAGGTTTGGACGCCCCTGAAGGCTGTCTTCTTGCGTTTACTTACTGTAGCGGCTAAATCATAAAGAAATGAAACTGACGCCAGGTCAAGGCAAGAATATCCTATCTGTGCATTTCATTCCAATGATCCAATATCACACAGTACTCAACAGAAATTAAGTTTGCCCTGCAGCCTTTCCTGTGGCTCTCCTCATGCTGACCCTGGTAAAAGACCTTCGCCCTCTCTCCACCTGGCTCCAATACATTCAGAATCACCAGATGCCCGAACACACCTTCAAAATCAAAGCATAAAGAATGAATACTCGTCCCTACAGACTGAGCTACTGCCGACAAATACATGGATTACTTTGTGTATAAAACAATTACAAAAACATTGCTTTCGGTGCTTAGAAAGTGCGTAAATGTCCCTCCTGTACGACCCTGATAATTACAGGAGTGTGTACATGAAATGCTCACACACTTTATAGAGTTACAGAGTTCTTCTCCTGCCATTAATCTGATCTCCTGCTTCCTCCCACAGAGCTGAAGATCCCCATCAGGATCGCAGCAGTGGGAGTGGGGGATCAGGAGGAAGACCCTCTGAAACCCACTAAACCAGACTCTGAGGGCCCGGAGAAAGGCCCCTGCTGCCCCTGCCCCAAATCAGTGGAGGACCTGGAGGCCGAGGCCGCGGACGCCTCCTACAGGAAGGTGTTCGAGAACTTCCTGCACAACTCCATTTTCACCCCGAGGTAACCACGGCGATTAATACCTTATTAACAGAGGAGGGAACTAGTGGAGTACAAATACCTCGTTGCTGTACTTAAGTACATTTTTATAGTATCAGTACTTTACTCCACTACTTTGTACTTTCTACCTCTTACATGTTGAACTCAAATACCTGTACTTTCTACTTCTTTCATGTTGAACTCAAATACCTGTACTTTCTACTTCTTACATGTTGAACTCAAATACCTGTACTTTCTACTTCTTACATGTTGAACACAAATACCTGTACTTTCTACTTCTTACATGTTGAACACAAATACCTGTACTTTCTACTTCTTACATGTTGAACTCAAATACCTGTACTTTCTACTTCTCACATGTTGACCTCAAATACCTGTACTTTCTACTTCTTACATGTTGAACCCAAATACCTGAACTTTTTACTTCTTACATGTTGAACTCAAATACCTGTACTTTCTACTTCTTACATGTTGAACTCAAATACCTGTAATTTCTACTTCTTACATGTTGAACCCAAATACCTGTACTTTCTACTTCTTACATGTTGAACCCAAATACCTGTACTTTCTACTTCTTACATGTTGAACTCAAATACCTGTACTTTCTACTTCTTACATGTTGAACCCAAATACCTGTACTTTCTACTTCTTACATGTTGAACTCAAATACCTGTACTTTCTACTTCTTACATGTTGAACTCAAATACCTGTACTTTCTACTTCTTACATGTTGAACTCAAATACCTGTACTTTCTACTTCTTACATGTTGAACTCAAATACCTGTACTTTCTACTTCTTACATGTTGAACACAAATACCTGTACTTTCTACTTCTTACATGTTGAACTCAAATACCTGTACTTTCTACTTCTTACATGTTGAACTCAAATACCTGTACTTTCTAATAGAGAGTTCTGATTAAAACTGCTCTTCCATCTTCCTCCCTCTCTTCTTCTTCTTCCTCTCTCCTTCAGACCAGCGGATCGTAAACGCAGAGATCTTTTCGGTGTTGCAAACTCGACTCACTCTCGTCGCAACCGCCTCCTTTTCTCCAACACCTCTTCCTCCTCTCCTCCTCCTCCTCTCTCTCCTCCGAACGCTGGCAGTAACAGCAGCTCGACGGACGCTGATCCGGCAGAGAAAGAGTTTGACTTCGTGGAGCAGGCGGTGGACGAGCGCGAGCTGCAGATCTTCGGCCTGCAGCCGTTCACCGTCTACAGAATCGATATCCACGCCTGCAACCGGCAGGTCCAACGCTGCAGCGCCGCTGAGTTCGTGTTCTCCAGAACCAAACCGGCAGGTGAGAGGAGCTTCTGGTTATATATTGGGGGAGGCGTGTGGTGCAGTGGGTTGTGTGTTGGTGTTGGGATCAGGGGGTCACAGGTTCAAACCCCACTGCAGTCAGCATGTCGTTGTGTCCCTGAAGACACTTCACCCCAAATTGTCAAACAAGTGACGTGTAATGTGTTGAGAATTAGGAAGTTTTACTAGCAAAGCGGGTTCCCGTGGGTCCTTAAAAAGCCCAAAAAGGCATTGAATTTATAATTGAAAAGGCTTTAATTGATATTAAAATGTTGCAAATCTTCCTAAAGACTTAAGGGGCACCTCTGAACGTCTCAGGAACAAAGACCCCCTCTCTTTTTGTCCTGATCCATTTTTATAAAAACCAGAACCAAGCTTGCAGGTGAGAGGACCATCTGTTTAGACATGTGAGTTTTACTAGCAGAGCAGTTAAAGCAGGGTTCCCGTGGGTCCTTAAAAAGTCCTTAAGTCTTAATAATGTAAATTAAAATCAGCCATATTTTGGGTGTTTTAAACTCATCATAATTTAGTGTGAAGGTCATTTAATAAAGAGAAAAGTCTTAAATCCGACTTACATTAAGCTGTAGGAACCTTGAACCTTAATTTAAATATATGTAACTTCCTGAAGACTTAAAGGTCACCTATGATCCACTTCTTCATGTCTTTTATACATGAACACGTGTCCCCTGCAGGTGAGAGGACCATCTGTTTATACATGTGAGCTGGTGGTTGTTAGGATTAACTCGCCTGGAGACAACGGGCTGTTGCAGAAATCGAATGTCAAAAGTCATTCAAAGTCAACTTTATTGTCAATCTTTCAGTTTGTGTGTACAGACAGAGAGAGATCCAAGTACCGTTTCGCACAATCCCGAGTACAAAAATACGAATATATTGATAATAAAATGTTACAAATCTTCCTAAAGATGTCTTTTATACACACGTGAACAGACCCCTCTTTTTCAGAGTTCTTTCGGGTCAATACGGTAATACGTTTTACTAGCGAAGAAGCCCTTTCATTGGATTCAGTGAGCTGGTGGTTGTTAGGATTAACTTGCCTGGATACGACAGGCTGTTGCAGAAATGGTGTATAACGTGTTCTCCGCGTGGTTCTCCAGAGAAAGCGGATGACGTCCCCGGGCCGGTGTCCTGGGAGGGTCAGGAGGAGGACTGGGTGTTCCTGCGCTGGCCTGAGCCCCTCCGCCCCAACGGACTCATCCTCATGTACGAGATCAAGTTCAAACTGGCTGCGGAGGTGAGAAAACACACAACTTCCTGCAACTTCACTGAGGAGCTGAAAGAGAGAAGACATGATTTAAAAAGGTTATTCTTGTAGAAGTTGATTATAGTAAAATATCAGACCAATATCCCCTTCAAACTATACCCTCCTTTTTAACTAAAGGAACCCCTGGGTTGTATTGATCAGGTAATCATGAGCGAGAATGCATTGGCACTTTAAATCTTATAGCACAGTTAAGATAATACAGCTGGCATTGGATTCTCTTTTGTTTATACATTTATGAGTAACATAGGCTCTCGTAAATAAGTGTGTTTGATCGTGTGTGTGTGTGTGTGTGTGTGTGTGTCAGGCGGAGAAGCACGAGTGTGTGTCCGGTCAGACGTATCAGAGCCAGCGAGGCGTCAAGCTGACCAACCTCAGTCCAGGAAATTATTCCATCAGAGTGAGAGCGACGTCTCTGGCAGGAAACGGATCCTGGACTCCGGCTGTGGATCTCTACGTGGCTGAGAGTAAGACACACACACACACACACACACACACACACACACACACACACACACACACACACACACACACACACACACACACACACCAAATTCTAACTCTTAGTTATCTTATTGAGAATAATGAATCAATTTCTGACATTTTCAGGACCAAAAAATTGCAGTTTTACATATTTGTACTCCTATTGGACTGATTTAGATGAATTGTGGGTAGATCTTTAAGTTTAAGGGACTCGAAACTGCCTTTTTCAAACTTAAAAATCGACACAAAATGCATCAAAATCAGCCCCTAGGGAGAGTTCAAATATGACTTTCTGGTTAAAACTACCATCGTTGTTCCTGAAAATGTCAGAAATGGACTCGGCATCCTCAATATCCCCGTAACGCTCATAAATGGCCCGAATCAGCGAAGCCATTTTTAAACTATTGTCCCCATTGCCTTCTAATGCTAATCAACGCAACTTATGCTAATTGTGCAAAGTATTAGCATCCGGAAGTTTCTATGTTCTAGAAACCCCTACTATACATGTCTAACGTAAACCTTTGGGGTACTCAACATGTCTGGGTTCACAACAGGACTCTCTGAGCTGTTGAACTGCTTCACTTCCTTGTATCTGAACAAACGGCAGAGAAACGATGAAGCCTTTTAATCGTGAAAGTAATCAAAGTGTTTCCCCGACAGGATATGAGAACTTTCTTTACGCCATGATCTTTGTTCCCATCGTCATCATCCTCCTCATCTGCCTCCTGGTCTCCATGCTGGTGGTCTTCAACAAGAAAAGGTGTGTGTGTTTCTTTTTAAAACTGCAGTGTGTGTGTGTGTGTGTGTGTGTGTGTGTGTGTGTGTGTGTGTGTGTGTGTGTGTGTGTGTGTGTGTGTGTGTGTGTGTGTGTGTGTGTGTGTGTGTGTGTGTGTGTGTGTGTGTGTGTGTGTGTGTGTGTGTGTGTGTGTGTGTGTGTGTGTGTGTGTGTGTGTGTGTGTGTGTGTGTGTGTGTGTGTGTGTGTGTGTGTGTGTGTGTGTGTGTGTGTGGTGTGTGTGTGTGTGTGTGTGTGTGTGTGTGTGTGTGTGTGTGTGTGTGTGTGTGTGTGTGTGTGTGTGTGTGTGTGTGTGGTATTTATTTTATTAAACTTGAATTTCTACGATGAAATTATAATATTATTCGATAACACAGGAAGAAAATGTGCTTACTTGTTTTCAAAACTTTGATATTCATGATTTTAAAGCATGCAGATACCACGAGTATGCATGCATGAGGTGTGTGTGTGTGTGTGTGTGTGTGTGTGTGTAATACTCTCGTTTTCGTTCGTGTCAGGAACAGCGACCGGCTTGGAAACGGAGTCCTTTACGCCTCCGTCAACCCGGAGTACTTCAGCGCCGCAGAAAGTGAGTAAAATTATCGAAGTAGAAGTACTGACTAAACTTCTTTAATCAAGTCAAAGTAAAGAAGGCTTTGAAGTGTACTTCAGTAAAAAGTACCCATAACTAGCAGCTGTTTTAAAGAGTACCTGACCTCCCTTTATATTAATAGAACAATAATAAGAAGTAGAAAGTACAGGTATTTGTGTTCAACATGTAAGAAGTAGAAAGTACAGGTATTTGAGTTCAACATGTAAGAAGTAGAAAGTACAGGTATTTGAGTTCAACATGTAAGAAGTAGAAAGTACAGGTATTTGGGTTCAACATGTAAGAAGTAGAAAGTA
Organism: Harpagifer antarcticus; assembly: GCA_902827135.1. Classification (NCBI taxonomy): domain Eukaryota; kingdom Metazoa; phylum Chordata; class Actinopteri; order Perciformes; family Harpagiferidae; genus Harpagifer; species Harpagifer antarcticus. The sequence goes on from CADEHL010001070.1 coordinate 537,136, forward strand.
CAGGTATTTGGGTTCAACATGTAAGAAGTAGAAAGTACAGGTATTTGGGTTCAACATGAGAGAAGTAGAAAGTACAGGTATTTGAGTTCAACATGTAAGAAGTAGAAAGTACAGGTATTTGAGTTCAACATGTAAGAAGTAGAAAGTACAGGTATTTGAGTTCAACATGTAAGAAGTAGAAAGTACAGGTATTTGAGTTCAACATGTAAGAAGTAGAAAGTACAGGTATTTGTGTTCAACATGTAAGAAGTAGAAAGTACAGGTATTTGAGTTCAACATGTAAGAAGTAGAAAGTACAGGTATTTGAGTTCAACATGTAAGAAGTAGAAAGTACAGGTATTTGTGTTCAACATGTAAGAAGTAGAAAGTACAGGTATTTGTGTTCAACATGTAAGAAGTAGAAAGTACAGGTATTTGAGTTCAACATGTAAGAAGTAGAAAGTACAGGTATTTGAGTTCAACATGTAAGAAGTAGAAAGTACAGGTATTTGGGTTCAACATGTAAGAAGTAGAAAGTACAGGTATTTGGGTTCAACATGTAAGAAGTAGAAAGTACAGGTATTTGGGTTCAACATGAGAGAAGTAGAAAGTACAGGTATTTGAGTTCAACATGTAAGAAGTAGAAAGTACAGGTATTTGAGTTCAACATGTAAGAAGTAGAAAGTACAGGTATTTGAGTTCAACATGTAAGAAGTAGAAAGTACAGGTATTTGGGTTCAACATGTAAGAAGTAGAAAGTACAGGTATTTGTATTCAACATGTAAGAAGTAGAAAGTACAGGTATTTGAGTTCAAAGTGTAAGAAGTAGAAAGTACAGGTATTTGGGTTCAACATGAAAGAAGTAGAAAGTACAGGTATTTGGGTTCAACATGAAAGAAGTAGAAAGTACAGGTATTTGGGTTCAACATGAAAGAAGTAGAAAGTACAGGTATTTGAGTTCAACATGTAAGAAGTAGAAAGTACAGGTATTTGAGTTCAACATGTAAGAAGTAGAAAGTACAGGTATTTGGGTTCAACATGAAAGAAGTAGAAAGTACAGGTATTTGAGTTCAACATGTAAGAAGTAGAAAGTACAGGTATTTGTGTTCAACATGTAAGAAGTAGAAAGTACAGGTATTTGTGTTCAACATGAAAGAAGTAGAAAGTACAGGTATTTGGGTTCAACATGAAAGAAGTAGAAAGTACAGGTATTTGGGTTCAACATGTGAGAAGTAGTAGTAAAAAGTCGTGGTGGAGTAAAGTACTGATACCAGAAAAATGTACTTAATTACAGTAACAAAGTATTTGTATTCCACTACTTCCCACCTCTGACGTTGACATACGTTTGCTTGTTTCCTGTGTAGTGTACGTTCCAGACGAGTGGGAGGTGGCCCGGGAGAAGATCGTTCTGAACAGAGAGTTGGGTCAGGGATCCTTCGGGATGGTTTACGAAGGTTTAGCTAAAGGCGTGGTGAAAGACGAGTCAGAGTCACGCGTCGCCATCAAGACGGTCAACGAGTCGGCCAGCATGAGGGAGAGGATCGAGTTCCTGAACGAGGCCTCCGTCATGAAGGAGTTCAACTGTCACCACGTGGTACGTACACAGAACACAGGGCTTCAATAGGGCAGTATGATTGATCACAAGAACAGCAAATGGGGCAGCTTTAGCCAACATGGCTAATTTCCAGCTGTTGTCCCCGGCCAGATGATAATGGACACCTCGGCTGTCTAGAATAGTGTGATAACTTTCTGTAACGATAGGTACTTTCTGGGGGTTTTATTTTGAAAATCATGCATTATCCTGAGCCGGCTGTAAAGATAAAGTTACTCTAGGAGTCTTTTATTTTGAAGAAAAGGCTTCTCTTTGAGCTTCTCTAAGCATATTGCAAATCAGTGGGGGTTTTATTTTGAAAAGAAGTGTCTCATTCCTGGGCTTCTTGTAAGGACACATTAACTATGTGTCTTTTATTTTGAAAAAACATGTTGTCTGAGCTTCCGGGTAAGGATACAGTACCTATGGGGCTTTTGTTTTGAAAAACATGTCTCTTTCTCAGCTTTCACTTTAAGGGCTTTTGTTTTGAAAAAAATCTCTTTCTTAGCTTCCTGTAGGGATACAGGAACACGATTGGTCTTTTATTTTGAAAAACTTGCCTATTCTTTATTCTTTATGTGGCCTTCCTATCAATTACTTTCCACCTCAATAATAAACACAGATAATATTTAACAGGTATTTTTAAACATTTAAATCTTTCTGCACACATTGACCCGCAACAACGTAAAATGATGACACACACACACACACACACACACACACACGCTAGAACAGGATGTTGATTTGTGTGTTGTTTTCTGTGTGTTGTTGCAGGTGCGTCTGCTGGGCGTTGTCTCTCAGGGCCAACCCACGCTGGTGATCATGGAGCTGATGACCAAAGGAGATCTGAAGAGTTACCTGCGCTCAATGAGACCCAAAGACGTACTGAAGCATTTATAAAACCTGCATTAATGTTTAATAACTTAGTTCTTCAAAGCTGTCTTTAACTGTTCATATACTAATAGCCCTCTC